>OZ024758.1:11066826-11094326 GCA_964016885.1 Eledone cirrhosa
GAGATAGTATCTTTAGTATGTCTTAAACAAGAAGAAGCACGCATGGAGTGTATTAACGTCAGCAGGATATGACAAGAACGTAGGACGCGCTATTTATATGAGGAGTTATACTTTATCCCTTCTTTTAGTATTTAGTACTCAGTCAGCGCTGGATTTATTTTATCATATATTCACATCCATCTCTCTCCCTCCCTTTCCTCTCCTTTTCTTTCTTTACTTCTCTCTCTCTCTTTCTTTCTGTTTGTCTCTCTCTTTTTTCTTTTCTCTATTTCTTTCCTTTCTTTCTTTCTTTCTTTCTTTCTTCCTTCCTCTCTCTTTGTTTCTTTCTCTTTGTTTCTTTTTCTCTCTTTGTTTCTTTCTCTTTGTTTCTTTTTTCTTTCTCTCTCTTTGTTCCTTTCTCTAATAATCGATTTATTTTATCTATTTCTATATCGATAATTCTGTGTCATCTTTAATCTCTCCCTCTCTCTCTCACCCTCTCTATTAGCTCCTCTCTCCGTCTCCCCCTCTCTATTAGCCCCACTCTCCGTCTCCCCCTCTCTATTAGCCCTCCTCTCTTTGTCTATCCCTCTCTCCATTTCCTAATCCTTTTATCAATTTAACAATATATCTCCCAACCAAAGTCTCTCTCAATTTTTTTGTCTTCCATATTATCTCTCCGTTTATCTTCACGACGCATACAAAATCGCGCCGTTGACATTAACTAAACAGAATCGTCTGTAGGATAATATAGTAAAAGTCACCCTGCAACTATTTCACTATAAATCATACGACATCCCTCTCGTGTTGTGCTATTTTGTGTTGTATCTTTCGACTTTTCTGTTATCTACGACTTCCATCAATAACTGGATCCATACGACCTTTCTTTCCATTGTACAACGACTGCATATATATCGTACCTGTATATATTCTTATTTCAGTCACACACATACACACATATATATATATATACATGTATATACACACACACATATATATATATATACCATATATATGTGTATATATATATATACACATACACATATATATATATACCATATATATGTGTATATATATACACACACACACACACATATATATATTATATATATATACCATATATATGTGTATATATATATATATACACACACACACACACACACACATATATTATATATATATACCATATGTGTATATATATATATATATTTGTATATATATATATATATATATTTGTATATATATATATATATATATATTTGTATATATATATATATATATATTTGTATATATATATATATATATATATTTGTATATATATATATATATATATATTTGTATATATATATATATATATATATTTGTATATATATATATATATATATATTTGTATATATATATATATATATATATTTGTATATATATATATATATATATATATATGTATATATATATATATATATATATATATGTATATATATATATATGTATATATATATATATATATGTATATATATATATATATATGTATATATATATATATGTATATATATATATATATATGTATATATATATATATATATGTATATATATATATATGTATATATATATATATATATGTATATATATATATATATGTATATATATATATATGTATATATATATATATATGTATATATATATATATATATATGTATATATATATATATGTATATATATATATATATATGTATATATATATATATGTATATATATATATATATATGTATATATATATATATATATGTATATATATATATATATATGTATATATATATATATATATATATGTATATATATATATATATATATATGTATATATATGTATATATATATATATATATGTATATATATATATATATGTATATATATATATATATATATGTATATATATATATATATATGTATATATATATATATATATATGTATATATATATATATATATGTATATATATATATATATATGTATATATATATATATATATGTATATATATATATATATATGTATATATATATATATGTATATATATATATATATATGTATATATATATATATATATGTGTGTTTAGATATATACATATATTTATATACATATACACTTATATGTACATATATATATACATATATACTTATATGTACATAAATATATATACATATCTATATATATATATATATATATATATATATATATATATATATATATATATTCTGGTTTGTCTTTCTATGGCAGATCTGAGGGATGGCAGTTTCTCATCTCTTCTCCATGTTTCCATATTCTTTAAACTTGTGAATCAATACAACTTAATGAGTTAAAAATAACCAAATGTCTAGTTTATAAATGATAAATACTGCACAAGAGAATGCAGGCATGCAAATGTTACAGATGTATGCAGTATCTATACATGCATGCATTTTTCTATGCGCAGTAGATGCATGCAGTTATTGTTTGCCAATGTGAGGTATTGTGTAACTATTTGTGCAACAGTTTCTTTACTCTAAAATCCAGATTACATGTATGTATATATATATATATATACATACATATATGTATATATATATATGTATAGGGAGAGAGAGAGGGGAATTATATATATATATATATATATATATGTGTTTCTGTGTATTTGCGTGGTGTTATATATGTGTATGTGGTGCTATGTGTGTGTGTATGTGGTATTAGTAGGTATGTGTGCGTGTGGTGCTGTGTATGTGGTGTTATATATCTCTATGTGGTGCTATGTGTGTGGTGTTATATATATGTGTGTGTGGTGTTATATATCTCTATGTGGTGCTATGTGTGTGGTGTTATATATATGTGTGTGTGGTGTTATGTATGTATGTGTATATGTATAATTTCAATCCATGGCTTCGATCCAGTAAAAAAGGCTGCACCCTGTGACCTTTCCAAACAGACCAGACGATAGCATTTTTTTTAAAATCATTTTAATGACAAATAAGAGAACGCCGAAGAGAAAGAATACGAAGAAACTAGAAAATTCCATTGTTATCAATAGAAAGGTTTGCAGGGTATATATAGAAGTCATATCAAACATGCGGCCCTTTACAAGCACACCCGAGGCCCACACGAAGGTTTTTACAGCACGAACATGTTTTATCTTCGTAATATAAAATAAAATAAAATAAAATAAAATAAAATAAAATAAAAATTAGT
This sequence comes from Eledone cirrhosa, assembly GCA_964016885.1. Taxonomy (NCBI): domain Eukaryota; kingdom Metazoa; phylum Mollusca; class Cephalopoda; order Octopoda; family Eledonidae; genus Eledone; species Eledone cirrhosa. The sequence goes on from OZ024758.1 coordinate 11,070,020, forward strand.
TTTCGTGTGTGGCCCACAGACAACATATATGTGACCCATGTGGTCCTCTGGGGACCCTCAGTTTGACATGCCTCATCTAGATTATATTTTAACCTGTAATCCATGTTTCATTTCTGTCGCACCTCATTTCTCCCATCCCCTCTCTTTGTGATATTTGGGCTTACCTTATTCATATTATGTTTTTGCATGTCAGTTAGATTCAAACTTACAATGATTGGCATTATATATATATAATGCCTATCATTGTTACGTCCCTTTACAGCCTGAGTTCAAATCCCGCCGAGGTTGACTTTGCCTTTCATCCTTACGGGGTCGATAAAATAAAGTACCAGTAATGCACTAGTTAATTGCTGGCCTTGTGCCTAAAGTAGAAACAATTATTTTATATGAGACATAATTAAATATATATATATAGAGAGAGAGGGTGAGAGAGAGAAGGAGATTGAAGAGAGGGGGGTAGAGAGAGAGGGGGTAGGAGGGGGGGGGGGGTGATAATTGAGACGAGGAGACAGATTGACAGGCGACAGAAGAAACATGACTGGCTGCCAGTCAGGTAAGAACAAGTTTAATTAGGTCTGATATTACTGCTCAGGTGTTCCATAATTGCTTTCCAGCAGTCTCTCCTGTTGGTCCTCCCCCTCTCACCTCCACCCCACCCCAGCCTCCTCCTCTCACCACCACCCCAGCCTCCTCTTCTCACCACCCTTAATTGTAATAAGTAATGTTGTAAATCACCACCACCACCACCACCACCAACACAGTGTAATTACAACCGTTACAGTCTCTCACCAAAACCTCCATCTGCTCTTCAATCATATTTCTATGGAAATTAAGAGGTCGTATGTTATATATATATATATATATATATATATATATATAACTGTTTCTACTTTAGGCACAAGGCCAGCAATTACTCAGTGCATTACTGGTACTTTAATTTATCGAGTCAACCTCGGCGGGATTTGAACTCAGATCGTAAAGGGACGTAACTATGCTGGAAAGCATGGCGTCCGACCCTCTACCGATACTGCCAATCCACCGCCCTATATATAATATATATATAATGAAGGAAATGTGGTAAGGAACCAGATGGACCATAACGCACCAGAGTACTCAATACTTAGGGTAGTAGAGTGGGTAATAGGAAAATGTTTGACCCCGACGGCAGAGCTCAAGCAGTTTCGACGGCTATTTTTGGACTGAAATAGCCGTCGAAACGGTGTGTGTATGTATGTATATATATATATATATATATATATATGCGTGTGTATTTGTATGTATATGTATGTATGGGTATATGTATATGTGTGTGTGTATTTGTATGTATGTATGTGTGTGTGTGTATTTGTATGTATATGTATGTGTATATATATATATATATATATGTGTGTGTATTTGTATGTATATGTATATATATATATATATATATATATATATATATATATATATATGTGTGTGTGTATTTGTATGTATATGTATATATATATATATATATATATATATATATGTGTGTGTGTGTGTATTTGTATGTATATTTGTGTATGTATATATATATATATATATGTATGTGCATCTGTATGTATATATATATATATATGTGTGTGTATTTGTATATATATATATATGTGTGTGTGTGTGTGTATTTGTATGTATATATATATATATGTATGTATATATATATATATATATATATATATATGTGTGTGTATGTGTCTGTGTGTTATTCACCATCTACAACTCTTTTTCTCGCCATTTATTATTCAGGAACCTTCCATACAATATTATCGTAATTCGCGTTCAACAATACAGATTTTTATGTTGTTTTGTTCCGTACGTGTTCCATTGAAAGGCCACATAATCGGAATAATGTAATAGACTGTAGTTGTTTCTTTTCTATCTTTCTACAGGAAGATATGTCACGTGATTTATAATATTGGCGGGAAATGTCAAGTAGACGCTTAACTTAGAAACACTTCATCGTTTCTAATGTAGAAATAGAAAAAAATAATAGTCTCAAAGACTACACACACACACAGGCATACATACACACTTCTATATACACACTCATGTATACACACTCATATATACACACAGACATATACGCACTCACACTTTAACGAACATTCACACATATACAGATACATACACAGAGATACTCACATCTACACTCACATATACGGGCATACACATACTTTAACTCACATACACATTCACACACACACATATATATATATATATGAAAATGTTTAACCCCGACGGCAGAGATCAAGCCGTTTCAATCCGTCGGGGTTAAACATGTTCCTCTCTCTCTCTCTCTCTATATATATATATATATATATTATATATAACATACGGGGTCGATAAAATAAAGTACCAGTAATGTACTGGGTATTTGCTGGCCTTGTGCCTAAAGTAGAAACAATTATATTATAATATCTCTGTGTGTGCATTGGTTGTGTATACATATGGTTATTCTTTTAATATCAAATTGAGTTCTTAAACACGTGGTTATAATACCTAACAGGTTTAAATGACCAGCGTGTATATTGTTTTATATTTTAAGATGACCTCCCTTTACCCTCTTGGGGGCAACGTGTATTTTATCTTTGAGAGGACTGCTGGATTTTCGAATCTACCAGTCTCTTTTTAGCTGATTATCGAATCAGTCCATATTTTTTTTTAGCGCTGATGAAGACCATCACTAATCTATTAATGTCGATGTAATTTTTATATCGATATTAGGCATCCACTGAGGAGTTTATAAGAGCCCGCTTGTGTATAAAACTATGGATTATATACAAGTTTTTACATAACCTGGACATTATTTATCCCAAATTGTAGAAATCTTATAACGAAACAATCGTCTGGAAGGAAAGAGATATTTATTTAATTATGCCTCATATAAAATAAAACAATCAGCTATCCACGAAATACTGATTAGTTAGCGCCCCAAACAGTAAATTGGGAGAATACTTAAGTATATCCTAATGTTTGTTGAGTGAGATGGAGTTGGTCAGAGTATCGCTTAAGGCTTTCTCTGTTAATGTATTAAATTATATATATATATATATATAAGGGTTAAAATACTGGAGCGTGTTTGAGTTAAACACCCTCTTCGTATTATAGAAATGACAGTAAAAGGTATAGCTCAATGTAGTTAAACAGAGTTATATATATATATATATATATATATGGGAGAGTGTACAAAGGTGGCTCATAGGAAATGTAGGAAAACACTAAATTACGAAGCAAAACTTTTCAACCATTCTGCTTTGCTTACACCTCATGAAAATAAAAAAAAAAAGAAGGAAAATTCACATCTCACACCTATACAGGTTTAGATGGCCTCCTACGAGCTTGTATCCCATAGGAGATTTCTGGGGTGTTTTAATGATAGGGGCCCCAAGCTCTATCATGAAAAATTAACATGAAATGAAGCATCTTGCTGAAGAACACAACACACACTACCCTAGTAGATGAATCGAACCCACTAACTTATAATCACGAGTCCAACACCTTACCCACCTGTCATGCACCTTCACACACTCTATATCCTATATAACAAATAGAAACGGGACAAGATAAAGGGTAATTAACATGATCTGCCCATCGTGTTATTAATGGACTAAATATTGGTTTGCTTCTATTAGCCACAAAGATGGTAATAAGATATAGTAAAAATCCATAACTTTTCTAAAGATCTTTGTTTACATGTACTTTAAACCGTTCACCTCTTTGCTTTAATATAGGCCACAGCAATAGATAGGACAAGTTGATTAACTTCTAGACAAACGGATCTGTCAGCTTAGAAATTAAATTATCAATCACTTCTGTTAATAGAAAGTTCTCTTTCGCAGACAGTGCTAATGTAAATAACCAATATATTTATCTAATAGTGATTTATTCGGCAACTGATAGACATAACAATGGTGTAGTGCCGGATTAAATGCTGAGCTGTAGTTACGTCCCTTTATATCCTGACTGAAAATCTTACTGCGGTCGACTTTGCTAATTCTCTGCCTATATGGCTGGGATGAAAGTCAAAGTCATTAGAACGTGCTTTATGGTATTCATTCTGAGTCTCTTATCTCCGAGTTCAACTCCCACCAAGGTTAACTTTACCATTCGAGGTCAATAAAAAAAAAAAGATACCAGTTTAGTACTGGGTCGATTCTTCCTCAATATTCCTTTCTCACTTTCTATCCTTCTCTGGGAGGAATCTTCTGTATTCAGACCTGGAAGGGGGTTGGGTTCTGCCAGGTTTAACAAAATGCCCTGGCAGCGCCGTATGTCACTACGCCGCTTCTACGACTCCATCGAAAGGCAAAGCTAACCTCACGATGAGGTTAACTTTACCTTTCATTCTTACGAGATCGATAAAATAAAGTGCCAGTAACGTACTGGGTCGATTTAATCGACTTTCCCCTCCCTCCAAAATTGGTCGCGTGTCTAAATCAGAAACTATTATATACAGATGTAGAAGTAAAGAGTTGAGTGTCACCTAACTACGTCAATTTCCTCGATACGGTTTCAATTCCAGATTAAAACAATTTCATTTCATTTATGCCATACTAATGACCTTTGAACAAACATTACCATCACAACATTTCGTTTTAACCACCTAAAAGACAAAGGGGAACCAATGTTTCTTGTGAGAGCAACGATAAACAAGAATTGAGATCACAGCAAAGAATATCTACAAAATCAAGTTTCGAGTCATTGTTATTATATTTCCATCATTTCCGACCAAACAACCTCTCGTCTCCCTGGTTCTATAATACTAGACTGCTTCTTTTAAAGTGTTTATATCTATATTACAAAACTTAGTTTTATATAGAGTTTATTCGACTATATCTAAAATCCTTCCATTGTAGTTTCATGTGAGCAACTTTGTTAAGTTATGTTCCAAACAGCTTAATAATTAAAAGTTTAATTATATTACTAAATATTTCAAAATTCTTTATTATTTGCAAACTTATTTAAAAATCAAAAACAATGACTTTCATTAGAAATACGGCAACGAAGAGGTTGAAAATATACAAAGTTTGTAAATGCTTGTACCGATTAAAAGCCGTATGGTTCTATGATACTAAGTTGTTTATTTTAAAATGGTTATATTTATCTAAAACAAAAGTTTATTATATATCAGAACTTTTGTTAAGTTATGTTCCAAACACCAGCTTTTTTAATGAAAAGGTTAGCTGTATGCAAATTCTTGATTACTTTCGAAATGTTCCCCAGCATAGCTCCAGCCGACAGGCTGGAACACGTAATAGAGTGTCTTACATTAGAAATAAGATAACAAAAAATTAAATTTAAATAGTAATGAAAAAGTAACTTTTAAGAAACATACCTTGTCTAACTTTTCTGTTTATCAAAATGGAATGAAATGTACTTCCTCTTGTCCATCTAACACTACACAATTGACTATATATATATATATATCTAGGGCGGGTAAAATTCCCGAGATCCATGGACGAGTTCTCTTCAGCGGTCTCTGTCCCTCATTATCGCTGCCATGTCCTGCGTCTCCAACAGACCAGTGTCTGTCTTTATGCATCAACATACGTTAACCTTGGTCTTCCTCTTCCAGTGTGTCCATGTAGGGGCTCCCACAGGAGCACTGAGTGCAGGATGTCGGTGAGCATGTCCAGCTAACCTCAGTCTCCTCTGTGTCACTTTTGAGCTGACTTTTGGTATATATATATATATATATATATATATATATATATACCATCAATAGACATCATGGTGAAAATTGAAGAATTAAACTAACATCTTGTAAAGTGACAATAAAAATGTGTAGATATTTCTTACTTCCCTTTGTTCATGTTGAAACTCATTAATGTTGGAATTGACGTTTTTCCGGATGAAACACGGCAGACGATAATAAAGTTTATGCGATAAAATAGTTCTAAACTCTAAAGACAAGAAACAGTTAAATAATAGAAATAATCGGGCTGAAAATTAAGCGACAGTCTTGCGACAATGGCTCTAAAAATTTACACACCGTATTGCGACAGTCTTGTGATAATGGCCCTATAAATTGACACACCGTGTTCTGTTACAATACACGCTTATTTGTATTTATTTGTTCATACACAATTATAGTCTAATTTTTATGGCGATATCCAATTACTTCGACTTGGCTTCAGTTTTATAGGAGAGAGAAAAAAGATTGTCTAGTGTAGTGGGCTTACATTTTCAATATTTACCATCAATAAAAATAAAGTTAATTTGGTAGCAATCTCACATAGTTCAGGTTTTAATCCGATTGTGTGACCCCTTGAACATGTTTCTTCTTTTACCATAGTTTTAGATCAACCTAAGACTTATGAAGGAAATTGTCGAGATCAGTAGTTAGAAACATTTTCAATCTTAAGAACCATGTTTTTATATTAAAAATATAATAATTCATTATAATATTCTGCATAATAATTTATCATAAACATAAATAGGAAGCTTCAGCCTTAGAAACTTTTGTGTATTTGCTTCAATGTCTGAATCGTAAGTAACACTTTTTATTTTAATATATTATATGTACTTAAAAGTCTAAAGTCTGTCACAATTCCGGAGGCTCATTAGGCTGGTGCTGACCCCGGTTTTCGTGGCGTGAAGCGACTCACCCCTGGACATCGCAGGGTTAAACTCCCCAGCTATTGCCGGTACTCATTTTTAGCTGAGAATACTGGAGAAACGTGAAACAAAGTGTTTTGCTCAAGAACACACCACACAACTCAGTTCCAGAATCGAACCCACGACGTTATGATCGTAAATCCAACACCCTTACCACTAAGCCACGCGTTTCATGTACTAGTAAATAAATGTAAAGAAAGCGTTTGTATGATATAAGGGAAGTAATATTACAACTTATACAAGGGAAATAATCCATACTGATTTATAGATTTCCGACTCTTGTTAATGAAAGGTGAACATTTTTTTTAGACATTAAACCTTTCGTTACCATATTTCTAATGAGATGCATAGCTAATATATTTAAACCTTTCGTTACCATATTTCTGAGAAATATAGTTGATGTATTTCATTTAAATGTGAAATGTGAAAATGAACCAAATTTGTTAGGATTTAGTAAATTAAGTAAATTTATATTTATTAAGCTGCTATTTATAACATTACTTTAAAAATTGTCATGGAAGGTTTTGTGGGTTCACATGAGTATAAGTACTTAAAAACTGGTATTTGTGTATGATATAATGGGGGAGGTTTCGGGTGGTGTTGGTAACGACAGGATTAATGGAGAGAGAAAGAAGGAACAACAACGAAATAATTAATCTAATTTTTTAGCAATTTATTTGGAATATGGATGATGATAAAACACTGAATCAAAAGAGAAAGCCAAAGTTTTAGTGAGTGTTGGGTATTGTTAAGTGGTTTGTGAGTGACCTTTAATAATAGGTTGATATGATAGGTGACAGTATAGCTTGACAAGTTTAGTTCTAAAGACAGCAAAAGATATATATAATATATGTGTGTGAAGATATATAAATATATATATATGTGTGTGGGTGTATATATATATATATATATATATATATATGCGTGTGTGTGGGTATATATATATATATATATATATATATATATATATACAGGAAAAGAGTCAGGACACCGACAGCTGAGCTCCGGCCATTTCGACAGCTAGATCCGAACTAAGATATTACCCACTCTACTACTCTAAGTATTGAGTACTCTGGTGTGTTATGGTCCACCTGGTATCTTACCACATTTTCTTTGTTATATATAAATATATATATATATATATATGTATATAAGTAATAATGATAAATGTGAAGACTAAAATCCAAAGAGGGCTCGATAAGGATAAATATATATCAAATATATAAGAACCCTAGAGCAAATATTTATTAAAATAACAGATTAAAGTTTAAGCAAAGAATATCTGCTTTCATCCTTAACGGGATCTTCAGAAGATCCATTAATGATGAAAGCAGCGATTCTTTGCTTGAACTTTAATCTGTTATTTTAATAAATATATATATGTATATATATATATATATATATATATATATATATTATCAATAAAGGATCTGAGGCTATATCCAGTTGGTTCCGGTTTATTTAAAATCTGTTATATATATATACAACCGGCAGACTATAAGGTGGTCCACACATCCCTGTTTGGTTAACCCCATGCGAAGCCCTTAAAACGGATAATATAACAAAGGGCTGGAAACTAGGGAATTATTACATAAGCAATTAAAACAGGTAATATGGTATGCAATGGGGCCAGAACTTAGGGTGCCAGGAAAGCAGTGTTGTAGCTGTATTAGCGAGAAATAAAGGGACATATTTCAGTGAGAGGGTGGGGGTGGCTTATCAAGGTTGCTAGGTTACTGAAATAAGGAAAAAATGGGAGAAGGGGAGGGGAGAAAATTCCAGAAATTTCTTTTTTTTTCCAGATAAATTCTTTCACAGGTTCTTAAGGTTTATTGAATTTTTTTTCTAATCAATAAAATGTTTTGATTTCTAACCTTTTTTTGTGTTTGTTTTCTAGTTATTGTTTTATTTGTGTTGTTGGTTTTTTTTTTTATTTTGTGAGATATTTAGATTCTATTTTGATATTTAATTAATTCTGAATAAATATATTTCCAAAAATGAATAATTAGTATAAATACTATATCTGATTCCATCTACTTTTATTTATATTAAATTTCTTTTGCAAAGTACACAATAAATAAATTAAAACATTCTTCACTTATGTTTATAAATGAAGATATATATACATACATAGAACATGCATACATGCATATATATATATACACACACACACAACATGCATGCATGCATATAATATATATAAATATATATATATAAACCCTTGCTAGCAGAGAAAGTGGACATTAAAACGATGATGATATATATACACACACATATATATATATATATATACACATATATATATAAATATATATATATATACACACATATATATATATATATAAATATATATATACACACATATATATATAAATATATATATATATACACACACATATATATATAAATATATATATATATACACACATATATATATATACACACACGCATATATATATATATATATATATATATATATATATAAATGGCTTCTACAAGACTAGAACTGTTTCATTCGAAGGAAATCATACAAACATATAAACAAGGTGACCCAAAATTCACATAACTCCATCCATCAACGCACAAGGACCTTAAATATGTCTTCAAGTCTGTATGAAACTGTGTTTGGGAGGAATGGGCTGGAAGACCTTAATAATTTCTAACATAGATAGACACAATACTAGAAATTTAGGTAGGTAGGTTGGGAACAAGTGATCATATTAACCCTAGTAATTGACTGGTATTTTATTTGATTGACTCCTGGATGAATGAAAGACAAAGTTCAACTCGGTGGGATTTGAACTTATAACAAACATTTAGAACAAAACCCATAAAGTTTGATGATCCAGCAATGTCTGCTAGTCCACAAATGAAGTATTATTGGATTAGCAGCATCATCAGAGCAGTAAACCAGAGCAGTGAACCGAAGCAGTAAACCAGAACTGGGACCATAACAGTGAACCAGGCCAGTGAACCTAAGCAGTGAACCAGAGCTGTGAACCTAAGCAGTGAACCAGAGCTGTGAACCAGGTCAGTGAATCAGAGCAGTGAACCAGGTCAGTGAACCAGAGCTGTGAACCTAAGCAGTGAACCAGGTCAGTGAACCAGAGCTGTGAACCTAAGCAGTGAACCAGGTCAGTGAACCAGAGCAGCGAACCACAGTATTTGTACAACTGTGAACCAAATATTCCAGTATTTGTACCTTCTTGTTATATCTTCTTCATCACCCACTTATTCCTGAGAAGGTCGTGGGGGCAGAGTCCTTAAACATGCCCTCCAGCAGGTCCTCGCAGGACTCTTTATGTTCACAGTTCAGTTCAAATCCTACTCTGGTCAAACATTTCTTTTCATCCTCCCTGTGTCAATAAAATAAGGTACCAGTCAACTACTGGGGTAGATATTGACTTCCCCTCTCCTCCACCAAAATTGCTGACCTTCTCCTTACATTAGATACCATTATTATCATAAATTAGGGCAGTGGATTGGCAGTATCAGTAGAGGGTCGGACGCCATGCTTTCTAGCATAGAGTTACGTCCCTTTACGGACTGAGTTCAAATCCCTCCAAGGTTAACTTTGCCTTTCATCCTTACGGGGGTCGATAAAATAAAGTACCAGTAATGTACTGGGTAATTGCTGGCCTTGTGCCAAAAGTAGAAACAATTATCATAAATTATGTTTATTACAACCACAATCATGTTTTTCTCAAGTGTAGAATCCACACCAAACAGTAACCTATATTTTAATTGGTCTCCAGGAGGGAACTAACTTAGATTCTACATTAGCACCTTGCAAAGTCTAAAGCCTGTCTAAAGCCTTTAGGGGAGGTTTTGTTGTTGTTGTTTTACAGAAATTAGGGTGCTTAGTGATAAGATTTAATTAATGTAATTATTTATAAAGTAAACAATAACAAGTTGTTTATTTTACGAAAAGAGAGACAAAAAAAATGTAGTAAAATAAAAAGGAAAGAATATTAAAAAATTTCCGTTACATTTTCAGATAATCTCTGTTATTAGTTCACAAGAAGACTATTATTATTAGTATTAGTAGTAGTAGTAGTAGTAGTAGTAGTAGTAGTAGGTGTTGGTGCTGAAACTTCAACAATGTTTGGTTTCTTTGATTTTTTTATATAATTTATTCCAGTATTTAGTAACAATAGGTTAAATGTTTGGTGTGGAAACTGTTGGACTTATCTGAGGGAACTGTAACCTCATATAAGAACTGACACTGTGATAATAGTGATGGTGGTGGTTGTGATGGTGACAATGGTGGTGATGGTAGTGGTGGTGGTGGTATGGGGGTGGTGGTTGTATTGGTATGGAGGTGGTGGTAGTGGTGATGATAGTGTTTATGGTAATAATGATGATGATGATGGTGGTGGTGGTGGTGGTGGTTTAGAGAAAGAAACAAAAGGGAGGGGTTAGAATAAACAATGATTAAATAAATGTATAAATATTTGTTAAATGAAAAAATACCTTAGAAAGTTGCTTGATGAAGTTTTATTCCAAGAGGTTTTACACATTAAGATCTTTAATTCTTCCAATAAATATTCTAGAGAAACTGAAGCAAAACTTTGAATATATCATAAAACGGTTACATAGATTCTTGTTGTTATATATCTGAGTATTTCTCTGTGTAGTATAATTGTCTAGTGTGTATGTGTAGTGTATGTAGTTGTGTAGTATGTGAGTGGTGTGTGTGTGTGTGTGCGTAACAGAGAGAATGAAAAAGAAAGAAGAGTTCTCTTCCACTATGTAGTCTAAAGAGTTATTTCCCCTTACAATGTTTCAAAATGTAACTTACAACACACCAGACGTCGCAGTGCTGGTATCACAGGTCTGGTAGGTTTAAGGGAGATAACTCTATAAATATCTGCTCAAATAATCACAATATTCTTCGTTACATCATTATATATAGAGAGAGAGGGAATACTATCAATAAAATGATTGATAAACACTGCTACAAGCCGTGTACGTTTCAAGAGTTGGTATAGAGAGTAAATCGACACTTTAGAATATCTCTCTATTTCAGATCATCGAGAGGAAATGACACTTTCGCTAACTGTCGTAAATCTTTGATAATTTCTCTTAAGTTTGTAACATTCGCTATATAAATAAAGCCTGATCCTGCAAACCTATCATCAAATCGATTCCGGACATGACTATCCCGTCTTTTTTTTTTTTTGTTTTTATCTGTCCGACTTTCATACCAGATATATACAGAAATTGTCAAATGTGTCATTTTTAATTCATGATCTTAAATCGAAAGAACGTCGATATTTTAGTTTATGGCACCGTACCCCTTCTCTCCACATCTACTCTGGGATAGTGACAGGCAAACAAATGACTAACATAATTTTTAATTCTCCACCCCCTCAAGAAAACGTGTGTGTGTATATATAAATATATACACACACACAGAGCTGGACAGCAGCAAGTCTTCAAAGAACCCCCCCCCCCCTCCTCACACACACCTCAAGCAAGTGTTTCAGCCTTTAACTTTCTATAACACATTAAACAACTTACACCTCTCCAGTGGGGGACTAAAAGAAATTTTGTGAATTTATCACATATTTTAATTTGTAAAATATTAATAAATACATAATAAATAATGATGGAATCTTATTCAGCTTGGCAATGAGTATTGAGTTCTTTTAACTCGTGATTTAATATATAAGTGGTTGAATTTCCATACAGAACCAGCTGGACAGATTTTATGGGTAAAACCAGCTTGGCAGGAGACCCAGAACAAGATGGTTAGATAACATCCATGAGTTCAGTTGGTCTCAATTGAAGCGAGTTGCTTCTGATAGGACCTTGTGGATGGTATCCCTGGGAGGTCTCCCTGTGGACTTAGCCTCCACAAACCTCCTCCCAGGAATAAGTGGACAAAGAAGAAAAACCAGCGTAGATAGATAGATAGATAGATAGACAGATAGATGCATAAGCTGAAGACTAGAAGGAACAGAAACATATCAGTTTGGAATCAAAGTTTATTTCTTTTTACATGGAAGAATGTGTGTGTGTATGTGTACATGTTTGTGAGTGTATGTGTACATGTTTATGAGTGTATGTGTATACACATGCATGTGTGAATATGTAACTGTTTGTTTGTTTTATTAGTTTACCCAAGGAGTTAAGGGTAGTGTCCAGGACCCGATTAAGGGTCTCTGGGACTAAGTAAACCAAATCTTGCCCCGAATGTTTGCAACAGCGGGAACACTACAAAACACACCTGTGGACAGGGCGGTGGTGTTAAACCAGGTGATAGCGGTCTATGTGTGTATGTGTCTGTGTGTAATGATTAACTACATTTGTGTATGTGACAATGTATATCAAGTACTCAATATGGATGATAGTGATACTATTTATACCAATATCTATATATGAATGAACATCTTTTAATAACCCAGCTGTAAGTGTGCATATGTGTACACAGATATATATATATATATCAGATAGGGTGTGGTAAAAACCAGCTAGACCATAACCCACCAGAGTACTCAATACTTGGGGTAGTAGAGTGGGTAATATGAAAAGATTCGGGACACTGACAGCTGAGCTCTGGCCATTTTGACAGCTAGATCCAAACTAAAGCATATCTAGCTGTCAAAACGGTCAGAGCTCAGCTGTCGGAGTCCTGAATCTTTTCATATATATATATATATATATATATACACACACACACACATACAGCTGTATATACTCAAATATAAGCCGATATGAATATAAGCCAATTCCACTATTTTATGTTTGAGAAATGGACAAAAATCCAAGCCTTATTGACGTAGAATTTGAAGTTGGTGAAAATCTTCAAAATATTGATCCCAAATAAAAACCACCTCCACTTCTACCATCGATATATGCGGTCACATATACCTCACCTTATAATCGAGTAAATACAATATATATTTATCAATAGATGGTTTCCCCCCCCAGATTTTCACACACCAATATTGTAGCCTCCAACTGAGTTAAATACTTTTGTTGATCTATAAACTGTATTTCTACACAGAATAATGTTGCCACTATAAGCCAAGTACTACTCAAATCACACCCTTTCAAAAATATATATATGTATCTATGTACGTACCTACTGCCAAACAAGCTTCTATTTCTATCTGGAATTCTATAAATTTAGCAGTTTTTATTTACAGGTGCTTCTATAGATTGCGTATATCTAAGTATTTACAAAAATTACTGTTTTATATATACATTATATATATATATGTAAAACAATCAACTGACTAAACACCAATCTTCATTTTTTGTTTTCATTGTTCAACATACATACACACATATATATATATAGCTGCTCCAAATACAAACAGGCAAATATTTTTTATAATCTATAAGATGCAATTACACCCAGCAGTACAATGGGTTTAAAAGTCAAGGGGTCAGCTTTAGGATAATAGAACATTTCTCTCAACAAGGCCCTACATCTGTTTTTTTTTTGTGAGAATGTACCGTTCAATGAACCCTTTAACACAATTTCTTCCTTTTTCACTTCTATACAATTTTGTGTATGCATATATATATAAATATATATATACATAAATATATATATATAAATATATATATATATATATAAATATATATATATATATATAAATATATATATAAATATAAATATATAGATATATATATATAAATATATATATATATAGCTTAGATCCTCTTGGTAGCTTCCACAATTATCCTTGCTTTACAGGACCTGCTAAAGACCTTGGTTTGGTGCTCTGAGAGAGAGAGAAACCTACCAAAACATTCTCCAATTTAGTCCTGCTTCTCATAAGAGCTGACTCTGGCTTTAGTAAATTTAGATATAATACATATCACAAAAAAAAACCCAGAGAAGATATATATATATATATATATATATCATCTAAAATAAGAATTAAATTAAAATTAAATAAAATGTTGATAGATCTTTAAACAATATTTATTTGATATAATCTAATTGCTAAGATGCAGAAAGACGTCTTAAAAAAAAGAAAAAATGACGTAACATAAACATTTCAGCAAACATCTTTCTTTTTCTTTCTTTTTATTATTTATTAATTCTTTGTTTTGTTTTGTGGGGCTTTTTTTTTTTTGTTCTTGCACAGCAAATGGTCATCAATCACAAAGCAAGGCCCCCCCCCACAACTCTCTCCAAAAAAAGGGGGCCACTAATCAGCACTTGGTTGCCAAAAAAAAAAAAAAAAAAGGAAAAGAAAAAGAACAAACCACATTTGTCGGGTGTTTTTTTTTAAACCACCCAGATTATTTGGTAGCAAGAGGCGAGAGTATAAGTTTCTTATGTAGCCTACATGATGAGGTAATCACAACAGAAATAAAAACTAAAGAAAAACTGCTTCAAGATAATAAATACATAATATATTTAGATTACTGTGGACTTACTGAATTACTGAATGCCAGGTCACAGGAATTAATAACAAATAAAGCAATAAAGCTCTTTGATTCAGTGACCATTTTTTTTACATCATAACATATTGAACTTTCCCAATATTTCATAGGTCAATACATAACGACAGAAAAATACCATTTTTACACTTTCATTTCTAAGAAATTTCTCATAAGATTTACACTTTCAAATCAAATCATTTTCCTTTATATTTTGAAAGTCTTTTCCTTTATATTTTCAAAGTCTTTTCTATATTTAAATAAAGAGAAACACTAATAAAACAAATGTCCATTCTATGAAGGAAGAAGTGAGAAAGAGTCACTACTGTGGTTGTTTTTGTAATGTTTTTTGTTGTTTTTCAGTCCTCACAAATTCAAATTAAAAAAATTTTTAATTTTATTTTATTTTTTCCCTTCTTTTCTTTTAGTCACCAAAATAGACCAATGTCAGCAACAACAAGAATATATGTGTGTATTAGTATATATGTGTGCAAGTATGTATTTATGTATGTATAAGTGTTTGTGTGTGTGGTGTATTTATGTATGTATAAGTGTTTGTGTGTGTGTGTATTTATGTATGTATAAGTGTTTGTGTGTGTATTTATGTAATTATAAGAGTGTGTAGATGAAGAAAAAAGGAAATAAGGTGTCAACGTTGTCCAGTGTTTACATATTTCTGTTTAAAAACAAATGTTTGTGATAAGGAGAAAGGAAAGAAACATTACCCCCCCCCCCCAACCAACTGCCATCTTTCATTTTCTTACAGACCAACCATTATCTTTCATTATATATATATATATATATATATTCTTTAATTTCTTATTCTATTTTCTGATGAAGGACTAGCGTCGAAAACGTTAAAACTCTTTTCCTACTATATCAAGCATAAAACTAATATATTTCTTCATTGCACTGTGTCATTTGCTTTATTTCAGTTTAGCTTTTGTATACATATATATATATATATATATATATATATATAACAAAGGAATTGTGGTAAGGAACTAAATGGACCATAACGCACCAGAGTACTCAATACTTAGGGTAGTAGAGTGGGAAATAGGAAAACGTATGACCCCGACAGCAGAGCTCAAGCCGTTTCGAAGACTATTTCCAGAAATAGCCATCGAAACGGCTTGAGCTCTGCCGTCGGGTCATACTTTTTCCTATATATATATATGAGAGATAGAGAGAATAAGATATGTAGAAGATATTAAATATTTTGGCAAACAAACTTTAGAAAGGAAAAGATATAAAAAAAACTCCTAAAAAGCTGTCCAGAAAGTTCTTCATACAATTCTGGATACAAATTACTGAAACACATGATTAGAATTGAAGCAGGGGCAGCAGATATGGATTCTAGATAGCTCTGATTTATTAGAAGTGATATTGTCGAGGTCAGTTAAATGACACTGAGACACAAGTTGAAGATTAATTAAGCTGAGTTGGTTGGTCGGTTGATGATCGATTAGGTCAGTTGGATGAAGGTGACTATGTTGTAAGTCCTGAAACAGCCAGTAACTTCAGAAAATAACACTGATGATGTATGCGTCCTGTCCAGGGTGTTTTGCAAGAAAAGAGCCACCAAGAACAAAGAAATGATAGAAAGAGGACATAAATATTTCTCTAGCTAAAAGAAGCTGTCTGGTAGAGTCATAATCAGAACGATGTTACTAGGACTCCACGATATTTTACTGATGCAGACAATATTTGCATCCATAGATTTACAACAAACATGAAAAGATTAATGATTTATTATTCTTATCCCCAACAATTGTAAATATTAATTTCTAATTTAGATAGAAAGCCAGCAAATTTAGGGAAAGAACAAAGTTGATTATATCAACTCCAGTCCCAGTATTTGGTTGGTATTAATTAAATTTTATTGACCCCTAGAAGGATGAAAGGTAAAGTTGACCTCAGTGGGATTTGAACTCAGAATGTTAAGAGCTAGAACAAATGCAGCAATATTTTATTTGATGCTCCACCAATTCTGCCAATCCACTACAAATAATACAACTATTTATTAGAATTTTCAGGGATTTTGGTTAGAATTTCCAGGGAATTTTGTCAGAATTAATTTCATAAAAACACAACAATAAATATCCTTTATTAATTAAAACCAGCAATTAATAATTTCAGTTCCTGCTGATAGTAAGGACATTTATTTAAATATTTCTTTAATTTTAGAAATGTCTATTTTTTGACAAGGTAGAAGGCCAATGTTTTGTGTGTAAATAATCAGTATTATAGGATCAACTAAACTCACCCAGTGTATTGGAATTATTTTGTTGTTAACCACCCAGAAGTAACTATCAAAAACAAATTCAAAGCCAGCTGAATTTGAACTAAAGACCGAGAATGACAAATACTAAATTTAACCAATTAATCGAGCATACAAAACAATCTCTGCCTACCCCAACACCCTTCACTTTTTTTAGTTAAAAAAATTACCAAATTGAAATTTGATACAAGTGTGTGTATGTGTTTATATGTAAATGTGTTTGTGTGTGTGTGCATGCATGTTTGTGTTTATGTGTGTGGGTATGTTTGTGTATGTATGCATGTGTGTGCGTGTGTTTTGTTTGTTTTTCTTTTGTATTGGTTTAATTATTTTTATTTTATCATATTTTATTCATTTATCTGCTGAAGATGGTAAATGAAGAAACAAGCAAGAACAAGACATATTTCAAAGTAATTTACATAATTAATTAATAACTAAATGTTAAATAAATACATAAATTAATAAATATAAATAAATATAATATACAAAGCGTAGGTAAATATTACCAAAGAAACCATTTTTAAGCTAAAAAAATTTAATAATTACAACTTTTCATGTTTCTTTTTTTCGTTTTTTTTCTTCTCTTTTTCTTCAAATTGAAAAAAATTAATTTCAATTTTTTCTTTTTTTTTTTACATTTTTTTTAAATTTAAATTTACTTCAATGTTTGAAAAAAAAATCTTTGTGCAGAGATATGTGTTTTATACTTTTGAAAGAAATTACTGAAAGAATCACACACCAGGTATGAGGTGAGAGAATTAAGCCTGATTCTTTAATCACACACTAGGTATGAGGTGAGAGAATATAACTTGACTCTTTAATCAATCACACACCAGGTATGAGGTGCAAAAATTGAGTCTGACTCTTCAATCTCACACCAGGTATGAGGTGAGAGAATTAAGCCTGACTCTTTAATCACACATCAGGTGAGGTGAAAGAATATAACCTGAATCTTCCATCAAATACTTCTGCCAAACTTTATTAATCACTCTACTTAATTAAATATGTGTTTCATTAAACAAAACAAAAAAAAAATTTAATATCAACACATTTGGATAGTAAAACCCGTTTCTGTTTTGGTTTTTATTTGTTGTTTTTATTATTGTTTTTGTTTTGTTTCTTTTCTTTTTTTTTTCAATAAACTATGACAAAACCTCAGAATATGACAGACAAATGATTTGTGACAATATGTAAGGATAACAACAACAACACAGAAATATAAATATGATATAACTTCCATAATGAACAGACAGGTGAATAACAAATAATAGTTTCAAGATAAAATACCCACACTGTTACTTAAAGACCCTCATTATTAATATGAAATCTGTCATGGGGCCTAAAAGGGTAACCCCTGCTTTAGGAAGGAAGGAAGGAAGGAAATGGTCTGAAAACATTTGTACTTTTACTGAGATACAACATGATCAACAACATAAAATAAGTTGTCAGCCATGAGCAGTTAGATATGGTAAAATCCGGGATCTAGGAAAACTGTGATGGTCTATGGCAGCAACTATAAGTCATAAGGAAATTTTACAGTTGGTCAAAGGTTTCAGTCCCTGGCTATGTGAAGAAAATCTAAGGTTTCAGGCCCTT
Organism: Eledone cirrhosa; assembly: GCA_964016885.1. Taxonomy (NCBI): domain Eukaryota; kingdom Metazoa; phylum Mollusca; class Cephalopoda; order Octopoda; family Eledonidae; genus Eledone; species Eledone cirrhosa. The sequence continues at coordinate 11,088,942 of OZ024758.1, forward strand.
GCTATATGTAGAAAGAAAGTCTAAGGTTTCAGGCCCTTGATATGAAGTATCCACCAGCCACTTGGCTGTGATGAAGATGAGAGAAAGGAGTAGCAGAGATAAGGCTGGCCCAAGGAACTTTCCAGAAGGACCTCAGACACACAGGGCCCAGTTAAACAGGTGCAGAAAGAACTGTGGTGAATAAACCATGCTGTAGGAAGCCTGCTCCCTCATGTGTTTCAAGGTGTGGGAAGACCTATGAAAAACTAAAATAACAACAAAGAGTTTTTAAATTATAACCCTCGCTGTGTAAAAGATTTTTGTGTTCTCTAAATAATAAATTCTAAGACAAACTTTAATGTAGTTATAACTACAGTTTCTAAATTATAACCCTCGCTGTGAAAAGAGAACAAGATATAAATACATTTTGTTCTACATATACATAATATACATATAGTGCATAAATGTTTTTTTTATTTAAATAAATAATATGAATTAAAATAGATTTTCTTTAATAAACATTATTAGATGAACTAGACTGAAAGACACCCTAAACATATCAAACATTTATTTGTTATCTAACTCAGTTCTATACTAGGATGATGATGAAGATGATGATGTTGATGATGATGTTGACAACGATGATGATGATGATGATGATGATGATGCCCCAACTCCCACCAAAATATGATGAAGAAAATCATATGAAAATACATTGTTTTTAAATAAATTGACAGAAGAAAATTTGAATTTAAAAGGAGAACATTGAACCCAAGTTTCATATTTGGGCAAAGTAATATATGTGTGAGTGTGTGTAAGTGTTTGTGTGGCAGTGAGTATGTGTGAGTGTGTATGTGTTTGTGTCAGTAAGTATGTATGTGTTTGTGTGTGTGTTAATGACCCAAGCTTCATATTTGAGCAAAGTAATGTATGTGTGAGTGACTATGTGAGTATATGTGTGAGTGTGTGTATGTATGTATCTATGTGTGAGTATGTGTAAATATGTGTGTGTATGTATTAATGAGTGAATATTCAAATTTACTTTATTATATTCAAATATAATTACTATAATTACTAAAGAAGTTATGTTTAAAATGTTAGAGAAATGGTATTTCAGAAATATATATATTTAAAATATCTGACCAGGTGAAAGAAAATGAATCTAATCAAAAGAACAATTTAAAAAAAAAATGAAAGATATATAGAAAAATCTTTATTGCTAAATAAAATGAGATAAAATGGCGCTAAAATATGTGAACAGGGGAGATAAATGTTAATGAAATAGATATTAAGAATTATTTCCCTTGCAAACAAATTATATTTTTTACTTGAAGTTTGTAAAAACATCTCACGTTTTTAAATTAAATGTTTTTGATTTGTGGTTTCAATAATTTAATTCTTAGCAATAATTGATATGGTTTTATTGATGATAGTTCGATTTTGTTTTGTTTTTGATAATTGCTCATAGCTTTAATTAAAGAGATTTGCACGATATACATAATTTATACTAACAAAAACTGAGTGTGTGTCTGCAATTCTACAGTGTGTGTGTGTGTGTGTGTGTATACACACACATACATACATATATATGGCAGCTAGGAATGTATTTTCAATATTTGTCAAAGTTTTGTACGCATGCATGTATGTTTGTATGTGTGTGTATATATATATATGCATGTATGTATTATATGCATGTGTATGTTGGTGTTTGGGTGATGGGAGATAGGAGAATACAGACAACAACAATGACAGCAACAACAACAAAAAGGTAGGAAAAAGAATGAAAGCAATAAATAATAACAAGAAGGAACCCAACAATACTAAAGAACAAAAAAAAAAAACAGCAGTGAATACCTAGACATCTTGAATAATCAGCATTCTATGTGAAGCTGTTAACAACAATAACAACAATATCATACACTTAAGTTGGCCCACCTTATTTTTTTCACTATTCCAAAGAACATATTAAATAAGGAAAGCTGTTTCTGTACAATTTCTTAACAACACACAGAAGAGATCTATTTTGTTAATTCATTCCATTGTTTGTTTTTGGCTTTGTTTGTTGTTGTTTCTCTTGTTCAGTTGTTGTTGCTTGTGTGTGTGTTTGTGTGTTGTATTGTAAGCTTTAATAGCAAGCATGTACATGTGTATGTGTGTGTATATATGTGTGTGTATACGTGTGTCCCTGTGTGAGTATTTGGTTGAGAAAATGTCTGTATATTTGAGCGAGGTTCTGTATATATGTGTGTGTATTCACACACATACATATATATATATATATATATATATATATGTATGTATGTATATATGCGTGTGTATTCATATACATATATATATATGTATGTATGTGTGTGCATGTATGTGTGTATATATATTTATGCAAACATACACACATATATTTATGTGTATACACAAACGCATTATATATATTGAAATATATATGTATATATATATACATATATATATATATATATATAGATACACAACCACGTATATATATATATATATATATATATTTACTAATGAATGTGTCAATAAATAATTATAGTCCCCCAAAATCTTGGGTCGTACGTGAGAAAAAGGAATAAGTTAAGAATATAATAAATATTCAAAAGTCAAAAGATAAAGATTTTAGATTGAGTTGAGTTTCGAGTAAACTGAGCAGATTAGATAATTAATTATATATAGAGAGGGGGAGAGAGGGGGGTATATGGGGGGGGGGGGGGAAACAGATTACAGGGGGGAGGGGACAACACTAAGTAAGAAGATAATAATAATAATAATGATTTCTACAATGGGCACAAGGCCAGTAATTTAGGGGGAGGGGAAAGTCGATTAAATCTACCCCAGTGCATTACTGGTACTTTATTTTATCAACCCCCGCAAGGATGAAAGGCAAAGCTAACCTCAGCGGGATTTGAACTCAGATCATAAAGGGCCATAACTCTATGCTGCAAAGCATGGCGTCCGACCCTCTACCGATACTGCCAATCCACTGCCCTTTATAATAATAATACTAATAATAACAATGGTAATAATAATAGTAATAATATTAATAATAAGTACAGCACAAGAAGGAAGACATGAACAAGTGATGAAATTCATACAAACTTAACTGCAGTTTTTTTGTTTGTTTTTTTTGTCGTTTTTTTTTTTGTTTTTACATGAACATGAAACGACCCCCTAGAGAGATATGACGGGGGAGGTGTGGTGTGTGTGTGTATATATATAAGGATCAATTTGTGTAGTAGTGATAGTAGCGCTGTATGTTTTCTGCTGGTCATAGCTGACTCTGTGTTCCCTTCATTGATTCGTCACTAAACAGAAGAAAGCTATAAAGAAAAATAATGAAATATAACAGTTTTGTTGTTGTTTTGTTTCATTATTGTTGTTTTTTTAATGAATAAAGTAAACAAAAAAATAGAATAAGAAATAAAATAGAATAAGAAAACATTACAGCAATACGAGAGGAAACATATCATTGATGATGTCACATGTGTGTGACGAAAGAACTCTGAGAGACTATATACATATATATATGTATATAAACTGGTGGTCAATCAATGATAAACATTAATTTCTAGCTGAATTAATTATAGAAATATAAAATATACTGAAGAAAAAACCAACCCAACCCAAATCAAACCAAACAGTGAGTATGTTTTACTATATATTTCTGGCAATATTATAACAACATGACCCTCCCCAAATATAACACAAAAAAAAACAACAAAGGATTACGTAAAATTTTATAAATAAAAACTGAAATTGGTTTCGTTTTTATATTTTTAAAAATATTTGAAATGTATGAGTGAGACACCGTCATCTGGTCTGGCTTGTCTTACAACTGGGAAACTCGTCTAACAAGAAGCATTTTAAAGCCATTTTCCATGCTTAAGCTGTATATATATATATCACTTTATTTCACATTGCTCCAGTTTACTCAGGTGTAGAAATGAGATGATAGGGACTAGTGTCCATATCATTCCACTGCAAAGTGGACGTGTAGGTGCCACGGCAAAAAAGCACCCAGCACTCACTGTAGAGTGGACATGTAGGCGCCACGGAAAAAAGGAAAAAAAGCACCCAGCACTCACTGTAGAGTGGACATGTAGGCGCCACGGAAAAAAGGAAAAAAAGCACCCAGCACTCACTGTAAATGAGGTTGGTGTTAGGAAGGGCATCCAGCTGTAGAAATCAAGCCAGAATCAGTTCCCGTCCCACCCTTGCAAGCAGGGAAAAAGCGGACGTAAAATGATGATGATATATATATATATAAGTTTATCCCGGGTTCAATTGGGGGTAATCACAGTAAGTAAGGTACTCAATACATAGCAGAGTATAAATATTTAATATAGAAATGGCTTCTACAGGAGTAGAACTGTTTCATTCGGGAGAAATCATCAGGAAGATGATTTCTCCCGAATGAAACTGTTCTAGTCCTGTAGAAGCCATTTCTCTCTCTCTCTCTCTCTCTCTCTCTCTCTCTCTCTCTCTCTCTCTCTCTCTCTATATATATATATATATATTTAGATGTGTGTGTGTGTATTTTCTTTACAAGTGAACTAACAAACAAATTCCAAAGACTTCTCACACACAATCAATAAGAAAGTCTTTTTGTCAATGTTTTCTTTACAGAAATGTGAGAAAATAAATGACCAGCACCATCAATCTTTAGGTTCGTGTCATTTACTGTTACTCTTTCTGTCCATTCTTTGTTCTACATTCTCAGAGAGGAACAAATGGTCTTCAGGTTAAAGGATTAGACTATTATTAAACACTATTGTGTAATATATTTATAGCATATTACTTCAGATTTTAGGGTGTACACCTCTGAAAAAGATAATCTATCATGTGTTGCTGTTATTGTTGGTGTTGTTGTTATTGTTGGTGTTGTTGTTGTTAGCTGTAGGTCAGATCTGATTAATTATTAACCCTTTAACATTTAAACCAACCGTATCTGGCCAGAATTATTTCACTTCTTTCTGTTTAAACTGGCTATAACTGGCCACTCATACTGATGTTAAGGTATTGTTCTCAAAATAAATAATATCAAAATCTCATACATTTGATATTATGTGAGATTATTACGTGAAATAAAGTGTTTACAGTGAAAATACAATAGGAAATATAGATTAATGTAAATGCTAAAGGGTTAACCCTTTAATGTTCTAACCGGGCCAAAACCGGCCAGAATTCTCTACCTCCTTCTGTTGAAACTGGCTGTAACTGGTCGCTCAAACTGATGTTAAGGTATTGTTCTCAAAATAAATACTTTCAAAATCTCATAGATTCGATATTATGTGAGATAATTATGTGAGATAAAGCATTTACCATGAAAATATAATAGTATATATAAAGTAATGTGAATGCTAAAGGGTTAAAGAAATAAAAATCAGAATAAAA
>OZ024758.1:11101826-11129326 GCA_964016885.1 Eledone cirrhosa
TGTGACAAGAATTATAGGTACATATGTGGTTATGATTATTTAGGGAAAGCTGGTACAATAGAAGTGGGTAGAGCACCACTTATGACCAAAATCACACTATTTCCTTTCTTTTGAAAAAGGGATCCCAACTTCGAAATATAAAGTAAAAGTGTAAACAGTTGTTTTGTCTTATTTTGTCTTTTTCAACTTTACTCTACCCTCGTTTTCACTCTTGTATTTCTAAACAGCATTGTACCAACTTTCCTGAAGTAATCTGAATCACAAAAGTGTAAAGACTCACTCACCATCAATGCTGGTACCCCAGACAAACTGCCTCTTTCATACGAATAGTTTGTATCCATTGTCTGTAAAAGAATATTTAAGGTAAGAAATGAAAATATATTGTCAAAGAAATGGATTGAATTCATCATAAAAATTTAAACAACAATAATAATATATGCAATATGACAAAAAAAACAAGGTTAACAACTTACATTCATACATATATATATATATTGTACATGAGAAATCTAATACAATAAACAACCAAAGTATATATACCAGTTATATTTTGGGAGGGTGTGTTGCTAATAAAAATACAAAGACCAGTTCAGTTTAGTTTTGTTAATTAGATAAGTAATCCATTCCTCAGTTATTTTAGTAATGAGATGATTATGTAATTGTCAGGGTTCTTTTGTCACATATTGTGACCTTATCAATAATTATTCTTGCTCTGCTGTGTCGCGACACAGAGGAGACAGGGGGAAGCAAGAATATGACAAATAAATAACTATCTTGTTACTAAACTAATCAAGAAATTAATTACCTAGCTAATAATAAAACTAACATAAAACTGTCCTGGTGTGTGTGTGTGTGAGTGTATGTGTGTGTGTGTGTGTGTGTGTGTGTGTGTGTGTGTGTGTGTGTGTGTGTGTGTGTGTGTGTGTGTGTGTGTGTGTGTGTGCGTGTGTTTATTGGTAACATCACCTTCCTAAAGTATAACAATATCTGTTTCAACACAATTTCACAACAATAATCTTTCAAAACTAATACAAAATTAAACTAAATATTCTTATTTAAAAAGAAGACATTATTTATCGAAAAACAATTTCAATAAAAAATAAAGATTACTGTTATTTTTATTACCATTATTACAAATTCCTTTCCAATCAAAAGATCAAAATATTTAGCTACAAATTCAGAAATTTAACCATTATCTTCAAAATGTAATTCTTTAATGATATTAAATTTAGTCAGAATGAAATTTCTTTGAAGAAAATTTCTAATTTACTCAAAGAGTGTTAGTCAGAACAGAAAGACTTCGTAATTTCTGAATGGAGTAATGTAGAATTTACCAAAATAAATAGGTTTTCATCCAGAATAAATAGACATAACTCAAGAAATGTCTTTACAAACACAAGTATACCTCTATGAGCAGTAGTAGCTAAGGATACCAAGTTTAAATATTAAGAAATTTCACTCAATGTAGTCAAAAGCATTTAAATGGTTTCCCTGCTCATCTCAATAATTATTCCTGTAAAAGTAAGAATATGAAAGGCTAATCACACAAAAGGAACATTTAAGTAGAATTTACTACATATGTATATATACATATGTATATATGTATATATATATATATATATAGTGGATCTCTGATGTATATTGAGAGATGACCACAGTTGATAAAGGTACTTAACACATTAGTAGAGTATAGGTATACATATTTTATTATAGAAATAACTTCTACAGAACGAGAACTGTTACATTCATAAGAAATCATCAGATTTTCCTGATGATTTCTTATATGAATGAAACAGTTCTAGTCCTGTAGAAGTCATTTCTATAATAACAATAATAATAATAATTGTTTCTACTTTTGGCACAAGGGCAGCAATTATCCCAGTGTATTACTGGTACTTTATTTTATCGACCCCCGTAAAGATGAAAAGCAAAGTTAACCTCGGCGGGATTTGAACTCAGACCATAAAGGGTCAAACTTTTTGCTGCAAAGCATGGCGTCCGACCCTCTACCGATACTGCCAATCCACATCCACAATAATGATAATTATATGTGTGTGTGTGTGTGTGTGTGTGTGTAATTATTCTTATCTCAGAAAATATTTATCCAACAGAAACCAAACAAATTTGCAATGAAATTCTTTCAAACTATAAATAATCAAACAAATTACAAGAAGTTGTTGGAGTCTGCTGCTAACCTGACAGACAAGATTAGAGACAATATGCTGGAATAAAAATGGAAAAGCTCTAAGACTTGGAATATATTTCTCAAAAATGAGGTACTTTTGAGAAAGATGAAAGGTTCTAACTGTACAGAAACATTTAGTATCTTTTGGTTTTTACCAAAACAATCTCTGGAAATATGGAGCTGGAACTGAAAATTCAAAAGAAATTAGTTTGTCATTTTTTTTTCTTTTAAATTATTTTTTCATGTGTGTTTTTCATTTAAAAAAATTTGTTGTTTTTTTTAGTAAAGAGAGAGATAACTAAAAAGTAATTACGAAAATAAGAAAACAAATATTCTTTATGTAATATTTTCTTAACACTGAAATAAGTTCAGAATTCTGAGTTAGACGCTGCCACCTTAAACTCTTATTTAAACGTTTTGATAGGAAACTGCCAAAAACTGACACTGATAGGTTATATATAATATAAAGCTGTTTTGTTTTAAAGTTTATATTTATCTAAAAACCTGCACTAAGTTATGCCCCTTGTTATATATAATTGTTTCTACTTTTGGCACAAGGCCAGAAAATTACCCAGTGCATTACTGGTACTTTATTTTATTGACCCCATAAGGATAATATAAAGCTACTTGTTTTAAACATATTTATCTCAAAACCTGTTTTAAGTTATGTTCCTTGTTATATATAATACAAAGCTGTTTGTGTTAAAATTTAAATTTATCTAAAAACCTTACATCATAGTTTCATGTAAAAACCTGAAATTAAGTTATGCTCCAAAATACAGCTAAATAATGAGAAAGTTAGTTATATTAGTAAACTCTTCTAATTTTGGATTATTTTTGAATCCGTGAAGTATTAGATCAACACTTTAACAACTTAGCTACATGTTTTCATGGATTGATACAGGAATATCTGAAAATAAAACGAATTTGCAACTCAAATCTTTCAAACTATAATCATATGATGTAGAAATAGCTTATACAAATATATTTTGATTGGTAAATATAGCCATTGATTTTTATATAATCAATAATAATGGTGATGTGGAAAATATTGGATTTATTACAATTATTTTCTAGAAAAAAAAATATTGCTGAAGATCAATTTCTTTTCGGCATGGTTGTCTAGTAAAATGGTTTGTTTCATAATCACATTGTTTTGTGTTTAGTTGTATTGTACAATATCTTTGGAGAGTGTCTACTGTACAATATCTTGGGAGAGTGACTACTGTACAATATCTTTGGAGAGTGTCTACTGTACAATATCTTTGGAGAGTGTCTACTGTACAATATCTTGGGAGAGTGTCTACTGTACAATATCTTGGGAGAGTGTCTACTGTACAATATCTTGGGAGAGTGTCTACTGTACAATATCTTGGGAGAGTGTCTACTGTACAATATCTTGGGAGAGTGTCTACTGTACAATATCTTGGGAGAGTGTCTACTGTACAATATCTTGGGAGAGTGTCTACTGTACAATATCTTGGGAGAGTGTCTACTGTACAATATCTTGGGAGAGTGTCTACTGTACAATATCTTGGGAGAGTGTCTACTGTACAATATCTTGGGAGAGTGTCTACTGTACAATATCTTGGGAAAGTGTCTACTGTACAATATCTTGGGAGAGTGTCTACTGTACAATATCTTTGGAGAGTGTCTACTGTACAATATCTTTGGAGAGTAACTACTGTACAATATCTTTGGAGAGTAACTACTGTACAATATCTTGGGAGAGTGTCTACTGTACAATATCTTGGGAGAGTGTCTACTGTACAATATCTTGAGAGAGTGTCTACTGTACAATATCTTGAGAGAGTGACTACTGTACAATATCTTGGGAGTGTGACTACTGTACAATATCTTTGGAGAGTGACTACTGTACAATATATTTGGAGAGTGACTACTGTACAATATCTTTGGAGAGTGTCTACTGTACAATATCTTTGGTGAGTGTCTACTGTACAATATCTTTGGAGAGTGTCTACTGTACAATATCTTGGGAGAGTGTCTACTGTACAATATCTTGGGAGAGTGTCTACTGTACAATATCTTGGGAGAGTGTCTACTGTACAATATCTTGGGAGAGTGTCTACTGTACAATATCTTGGGAGAGTGTCTACTGTACAATATCTTGGGAGAGTGTCTACTGTACAATATCTTGGGAGAGTGACTACTGTACAATATCTTGGGAGAGTGTCTACTGTACAATATCTTGGGAGAGTGTCTACTGTACAATATCTTGGGAGAGTGTCTACCGTACAATATCTTGGGAGAGTGTCTACTGTACAATATCTTGGGAGAGTGTCTACTGTACAATATCTTGGGAGAGTGTCTACTGTACAATATCTTGGGAGAGTGTCTACTGTACAATATCTTGGGAGAGTGTCTACTGTACAATATCTTGGGAGAGTGTCTACTGTACAATATCTTTGGAGAGTAACTACTGTACAATATCTTTGGAGAGTAACTACTGTACAATATCTTTGGAGAGTAACTACTGTACAATATCTTGGGAGAGTGTCTACTGTACAATATCTTGGGAGAGTGTCTACTGTACAATATCTTGGGAGAGTGACTACTGTACAATATCTTGAGAGAGTGACTACTGTACAATATCTTGGGAGAGTGTGTACTGTACAATATCTTGGGAGAGTAACTACTGTACAATATCTTGGGAGAGTGTCTACTGTACAATATCTTGGGAGAGTGTCTACTGTACAATATCTTGGGAGAGTGACTACTGTACAATATCTTGGGAGAGTGACTACTGTACAATATCTTTGGAGAGTGACTACTGTACAATATCTTTGGAGAGTGACTTCTGTACAATATCTTGGGAGAGTGTCTACTGTACAATAACTTGGGAGAGTGTCTACTGTACAATATCTTGGGAGAGTGACTACTGTACAATTTCTTGGGAGAGTGTCTACTGTACAATATCTTGGGAGAGTGACTACTGTACAATATCTTGGGAGAGTGTCTACTGTACAATATCTTGGGAGAGTGTCTACTGTACAATATCTTGGGAGAGTGTCTACTGTACAATATCTTGGGAGAGTGTCTACTGTACAATATCTTGGGAGAGTGACTACTGTACAATATCTTGGGAGAGTGTCTACTGTACAATATCTTGGGAGAGTGACTACTGTACAATATCTTGGGAGAGTGTCTACTGTACAATATCTTGAGAGAGTGTCTACTGTACAATATCTTGGGAGAGTGACTACTGTACAATATCTTGGGAGAGTGTCTACTGTACAATATCTTGGGAGAGTGTCTACTGTACAATATCCTGGGAGAGTGACTACTGTACAATATCTTGGGAGAGTGACTACTGTACAATATCTTGGGAGAGTGTCTACTGTACAATATCTTGAGAGAGTGTCTACTGTACAATATCTTGGGAGAGTGACTACTGTACAATTTCTTGGGAGAGTGTCTACTGTACAATATCTTGGGAGAGTGACTACTGTACAATATCTTGGGAGAGTGTCTACTGTACAATATCTTGGGAGAGTGTCTACTGTACAATATCTTGGGAGAGTGTCTACTGTACAATATCTTGGGAGAGTGTCTACTGTACAATATCTTGGGAGAGTGACTACTGTACAATATCTTGGGAGAGTGTCTACTGTACAATATCTTGGGAGAGTGACTACTGTACAATATCTTGGGAGAGTGTCTACTGTACAATATCTTGAGAGAGTGTCTACTGTACAATATCTTGGGAGAGTGACTACTGTACAATATCTTGGGAGAGTGTCTACTGTACAATATCTTGGGAGAGTGTCTACTGTACAATATCCTGGGAGAGTGACTACTGTACAATATCTTGGGAGAGTGACTACTGTACAATATCTTGGGAGAGTGACTACTGTACAATATCTTGGGAGAGTGTCTACTGTACAATATCTTGGGAGAGTGTCTACTGTACAATATCTTGGGAGAGTGTCTACTGTACAATATCTTGGGAGAGTGTCTACTGTACAATATCTTGGGAGAGTGTCTACTGTACAATATCTTGGGAGAGTGTCTACTGTACAATATCTTGGGAGAGTGTCTACTGTACAATATCTTGGGAGAGTGTCTACTGTACAATATCTTGGGAGAGTGACTACTGTACAATATCTTGGGAGAGTGTCTACTGTACAATATCTTGGGAGAGTGACTACTGTACAATATCTTGGGAGAGTGTCTACTGTACAATATCTTGGGAGAGTGTCTACTGTACAATATCCTGGGAGAGTGACTACTGTACAATATCTTGGGAGAGTGACTACTGTACAATATCTTGGGAGAGTGACTACTGTACAATATCTTGGGAGAGTGTCTACTGTACAATATCTTGGGAGAGTGTCTACTGTACAATATCTTGGGAGAGTGTCTACTGTACAATATCTTGGGAGAGTGACTACTGTACAATATCTTTGGAGAGTGTCTACTGTACAATATCTTGGGAGAGTGACTACTGTACAATATCTTGGGAGAGTGTCTACTGTACAATATCTTGGGAGAGTGACTACTGTACAATATCTTTGGAGAGTGTCTACTGTACAATATCTTGGGAGAGTGTCTACTGTACAATATCTTGGGAGAGTGACTACTGTACAATATCTTGGGAGAGTGACTACTGTACAATATCTTGGGAGAGTGACTACTGTACAATATCTTGGGAGAGTGTCTACTGTACAACATTTTTGGAAAGTGTCTACTGTATGACATTTTTGGAGGAGTGTCTTCTACTATAGGGTTGGGATGACCTATGCCATATGAGTGGAATTTGGTAGATGGAAGCTATTAGGAAGCCCATTGTGTATGTGTGTTTATATATATATATATATATATACAGAGACAGAGAGAGAGTGAGGGGGAGATAAGCTATAACACTAACTTATTTATTGAGATTACTGTGACATGATGATAATTTAAAATATACATTCTGAGACTTTTGTATGTTTGTTATACAATAAACATATTGTATATGTCTACACATGTATGTATGTATGTCTGTGTATGTATGTGTTATGTTGATGATGGTTATAATGATGAGGATGATGATGATGAGGGTGATGGATGATAGTTATAATAATGATGATGATGATGATGATGATGATGATCATGAGAAGGAGAAGGATGGTGGTTATGAATCCATTAGTTTTTGTTGAGAGAAAATATCAATATAAAGAAAAGTAAGGTTCAGGTGTTTCATAATTACAGGTAATTATTGTAAAGGTGGATGTTGAAATGGAATCCATTAGTTTTTAACAGAATATATAAATATATATTTAATGATAATGGCTTCTGAGAATGATGGAGGGCGGTGGGTGGTGGAGGGAAGGGCATGGAGGGAGAGTGGAAATATTGGCGATGAGAATGATTTGGTAGATGGACAATAGATTGATGAGAGAGAGAGAGAAAGAAAGGGGGAGTGGGGAGATAAACAATTACTTGCAGAAGATGAGAGGGATAGAGTCAGTAATGACTCTCTATCTGGACATCTGGAGTGAAGTGGTCGGATGATATGTTGGGGAAAGATGAAAGCAATTGGATGTGATGGATAGAGCCAGTCATTAATGTTGTGAAGAAGATAAATGCTTTGAGATGGTTGGGTCATGTGTTGAGGAAGGATGGAGGTGACAGAGAGGAGTGATGGGAATGAATGTGGAAAGAAGTGGAGGAAGACAAAGACCAAGAAAGACATGGCTAAATACAATTGAGGAAAAAAAATGAAAGCCAGAAGGTTGGTGAAGAGTAGACACAAATGAAGATTTTTCATATAAATATAAACACTTTGAAATAAAAATAACGAGTTTTGTATGATAGAATGAGGGCAATTCCAGGAAGTTTGAAGCATAACTTAACCAAGGGATTTGTACCTAGAAAGTTCTTCACAAAGTCACAAGTCTGGGAAAGGTTGTTTGTGGAAGACCGGCAGTCACCCATGTATACCAGTCTCCCCTCTCCATACCATCGATGTTATCCAAGGGAAAAGCAATGGCTGATAAACCTTGGCATCAGTGACATCGCAACATATATATACACTATATATACATTATATACACACTATATACAGTATATATACTGTAAAAATATATGATGTTGTCCAAAGGAAAGGCAATGGCTGATACAGCTTGGCACCAGTGATGTCACAACTCATTTCTACAGCTGAGTAAACTGGAGCAACATGAAATAAAGTGTCTTGCTCATGGACACAACACATCACCTGGTCTGAGAATCAAACAACCTCCTGACTACAAACCCCAAACCAAGCACCTTCACAACAAACAGCTTTGTATTGTAGAACCAATGATGGTTTCAGGTAGTTTGGTGTCAAATGAGTAAAATAAAATGTTTATTGTTTTGTTATGTTATAAACATGGTTTTATATTCTTTAATGTACAAGCTGCAGTTGTTTTAGTCTGCAAAAGGTTAAACAATTTAAGGCAGAATATACATAGATTACACGTGATTTATAATTCGCTAGAAAGACGCAGAGAAGGGTCCTCTAAATATAAAAGTCATAAAGTTAATGGACTGGCAGTGAATTGAAAGAAGAGAAAGAAATATTAGAAATGTCAAGGAACAAAGAAGAAGGCATGAAGAGGAAGGAACGAAGAAGAAGAAACAAAGAAGGAATGAAGGAGGAATGAATCAGTAGATTTAATCCTTATTGAAGAAGCTAAATAAATATTCATTAATCGTATCCAATAGTAAAATAAACAATTAATTACTTGACCTTTTGTAATTAAAAGTAACAACTAATTACTACACAGCTTCATTAATTGTAAGAAGGGGGAGGAGGGATATATGAGAGTTGTGATGTCTTTAGCGTCGTTAGTGGAGTTAACGAAATACAGCCAGGAAGTAAATAAAAGTTAGACACTTAGTTAATTAAACTATAAAACTTACATCAATGTTCAATACTAAATATTGATTTCTGATTTAGACACAAGGTTAACAAATTTCAGGGGGGGGGGGGGGAGAAGGGAGGGCAAAATTAATTAAATCAATCCCAACCCCAGTACATGACTGGTACTTTATTTTAAAGACCTCAGAAGAATGAAAGGTAAAGATGACCTTGACAGGATTTAAACTCAGAACATAAACAGCCAGAATGACATTTTATGCAATGCTCTACCAATTTCTCCAATTCTACCAATTCTACTACTACTACTACCACCACTACTACTACTACTAATACAATTGCCCTTGTTTATTATTATTTAAGCTAGTAAGTGCTACTTAAGTTTATAGTGAAACTTGCCCAAGATAACAACTGCAATTGCTCAAAAACGGTTACGATTTGTGAGATATTGCTGGGGAAGTAAGCAATTCCACTAATTCCACTAATTTTACAAATCCTACCAATTCTACTAATACTACCAATTCACTACCTTTCATGTTCAATACTAAATAATAAAATCAAGATAGCAGTGGAAGTAGAAGACTATAGAATGACAACTAGAGAGTAAGTGAGTAAATGACAATAGGAGAAGTAAAATGAAAGTGAGTGAAAGGATGAGGTGTTTATCACACTGCCTTGAGAGGAGGCTGGAGTAAGAGATCAGCTACGGCCATGGTGATAATGATGATAGGGGACAGCGACAATGACGAAGAAGCTGATGATGATGATGATGATGATAATGATAATGACGATAAAAGCTGATGATGACAATGATGATGATGATGATAATTACAATGATGACAGCCATGACAACAATGGTGACGATGATAATAGACGATGACAATAAATAACCACAACGGCAATGATGGTAATAATGAAAATGATGATGATGATGATGATGATGACCGACCACAACAACAATAATGAGAATGATGATGATGATGATGATGATGAGCATGATAATGATGGTAATAATTATTTCTACTTTTGGCACAAGGCCAGCAATTATCCCAATACATTACTGGTACTTTATTTTATCGACCCCCGCAAGGATGAAAGACAAAGTTAACCTCGGCGGGATTTGAACTCAGACCATAAAGGGACGTAACTCTATGCTGCAAAGCATGGCGTCCGACCCTCTACTGATACTGCCAATCCACCGTAATAATTGTTTCTACTTTTTGGCACAAGGCCAGCAATTACCCCAGTGCATTACTGGTACTTTATTTTATCGACCCCGTAAGGATGAAAGGCAAAGTTAACCTCGGCGGGGGTTTGAACTCAGAATGGCAAGGGCCGTAACTCTATGCGTCAAAACATGGCGTCCGACTCTCTACCGATACTGCCAATCCACGGTAATAATGATAGCAACAAAGGCAATGACCATAATGATGACCCCTACTATAACAACAACAACAACGACAATGAAAATATTATATACCAAACCAAACCAAACAAAATGTTCACATTAAACAAACC
Organism: Eledone cirrhosa; assembly: GCA_964016885.1. Classification (NCBI taxonomy): domain Eukaryota; kingdom Metazoa; phylum Mollusca; class Cephalopoda; order Octopoda; family Eledonidae; genus Eledone; species Eledone cirrhosa. Next base: position 11,112,392 of record OZ024758.1, read on the forward strand.
AACAAAGGTTTCTCCAAATATTTAAACCCAAATTATATAAAATAGAAATAATTTTAACAACAAACACAACAAAAATCAACTCAAGTGGAAATCTTTGCTAAAACTAAACTAAATCCCACATGCAACTAATATTAACATAAGCAATAGACACAGAATATGAACCAAAGTGCAAATAAAAGTCTAATAACTTATCACAAATTATGGTAGTGGAGTTGCTAGTAATGTCTAGTTAACTCTTAACATCCTGTAATGATTCAGCAGAAAATGGCTAAAAGAATTTTGATTGGCTGTTAATTTAAATGTTTATAGTATCTTTACTACTGGACATATCGCTGTGAACATTTGCAGTATTTAGTATTTCAGTGAAGACTTATTTTTAATGTGATGGTAGTAATAATGATTTCTACTTTAGGCACAAGGCCAGCAATTTAAAGGGGACGGGTAGTTAATTAAATTGACTCCAGTGTATTACTGGTACTTAAAATTATTGACCCCCGTAAGGATGAAAGGTAAAGCTAACCTCAGCGGGATTTGCTGTGATGGTAGTAATAATGTTGTCTTGCTAATGGAGTTTGGTTTCATGTGGTACAACAGGATGTTAAGAGTTTAAGGTGTAAACTGTCCATTTTCTATATGGAAATATGTGTAGATATTTGGTGGTTAAGAAGATGAAAGAAGGCGAAAACTATACAGCAGTGAATTTTAAATATGTCTGTGAACTGATGAATAATAGGTGTCAATTAAGTTGTGAAGAGATAATAATGAAGGATAACAAAATATAAAAATTCTTTGCATAAAATTATGTATGTTAATAATTTAAAGCTTTAATTTAAAATAGATTTTATTTAATCTAATCAACCACAATCATTGAAAACTAACAAATAATCTTCCGTTTGGATTCTCTTTGCTTTCTTTCATTTTATTTTTAAATAATTTCAATAAATCATTAAAAAACATATATAAAATGTTTAAAATATTGATGAACCCTACAGATGTCATTGATTAAACATTGTTTCCGAGGCTGGTGTTTTTCATTATTGAACATAAATTCAATTTTAATGGTATATCATTGGAAAATGTCATGCATACATTTGGCAGCCATGTTTTTTTGTTGTTGCTTTTTAAAATTTTGAAATGATGATCAAAGAATGTGACTGCCATTATGATAAAGCTGAAGGAAAAGACATTAAAATATTTCAAAGTAACATTAAATATTTGCTTCAAATTAAATAAAATAGACATTTGCATGTCTTGTGACGTCCAATCAATGAAAATATTACTGTAAAATTAAAATTGCCTTCAATTTCAGCAGAGACTGATTTGGGAGTGTTTGTTTTATTGTTGTTTTTTGTCACCCAAATGTCTAGACTTTAGTCAGCAAATGTATATTTTATGTTTGGTAACATGGTTTCATGGTTATTTAACAAATTTAATCACAGCTGATATTTGCTTTATATAATAGAACATTAGTTAATATAAAAAAAACAAACATTGCAACTTCAGTTAGTAAAATAAAGATAGCCATTTTGTGCATATATGTATGCATATAATGCGTAATAGTTGTGCATAATAAACTTACTTGAGAGGTGAGGTTAGTGAAAGACATATTTTATCAGAATATGCACAGGTTACACAAAAAACTGCTTGTTGTCAACTCACCCCAGTTGGCCAAATGGCGCTGTGAACACCACCTCGGTCGCAATACAATGACTCCGTCTACAAAAGTTGGACGCACTAGGTATAAAAATGTGCTGGTAAAAAACATACTGAAGTTGACACCACAAAAATAGACCAATTTTACAGAATATATTGCAGAAACAGAGAGTTATAAAGATACAAAGAACAGTGTGATATAAATGCAACTGGCAACAACAAGCAACAAAATAGACAAGTAAAGAAGGCACCAAACACTGCACCAACACATATAAGGTAAGATATATAAAGATATATATGCATGCTATTTAAATATATTTTACAATCATACACAAGACGGAACAAGAGGAATCTAATAAAACACTGACAACATGATATTCAAATTAACAGCTACAAGAAAACTAAAGAAGCAGATATATATACACTTGAAGCAAACAAGAACTGTAACCAACTATATATATATATATATATATATATATATATATATACACACACACACACACACACATATATATATATAGACCCATGCAAGTGCCAAACCGAATGATTAATCAGACTCAATGCTTAAGCCAAATGATCTGCTGGTATATGTTATATAATGTTATAAAGCAACACTCTATAACTAAATCATAATATATTATTTATATTGGCCATTATGTGAAACTAGAGATGTCCAACTGTAATAGCAATGATGAGTAATGAGGCAGAGAAAAGAGATTCAATTTTTAGTAAGAGGTTAAAATCTTTCTCACATTTCAAACGACATATCACTTTAGTTAAAACAATTTACAAGAACCATTCCACCATTCCAGTTTAAAATATGAAAGTCAAATCAATAACTAAGAGACATTAGATTACTATTGGTTTACTATTTACTACTAAGGGTTATTGTGACAATGATCTGATCAGATAAAGGGGTTCTCTTTTCATGTGTGTGTGTGAATGTTTTTGTGTGTGTTTGTGAATGCTTGAGAATGTGTTTGTGAGTGTGTTTGTGAGTGTGTTTGTGTGAATGTTTGTGTGAATGTTTGTGTGTGTCTATGTGTGTGAATGTGTGAATGTTTGTGTATGTTTGTGTGCGTGTGAATGTGTGTGTGTGTGTATGTGTTCCAGTTAGTTTGGTACCAAAAGTGATAATGGTAACTCAGAGCTACCAAACTGTTTTACTTTGTAGAGGGATGGGTGTTCCAGTTAGTTTGATACCAAAAGAGGTTAATGGTAACTTATAGAGTTATAAATATAACCAAAAATTCCATGATGGAAAAGCATCGTTAATAGAAAAAGATACGACAGGATGTTAATTAGAAGGTAACTCCATTATCCACCTTTCTCTCTCTCAATTATTATTGCTTACAAATGATGTGTGAAAAATATGTGAGATGAAGAAGAAGAAGAAGATAAAGATAACTGACTGAATGATGAGAAGAGGAGTGATGAAAGCTGAAGATGAATGCGATAACAGGTTAGATAACAACAAAGGAATTACCATTAGAGGAGAGATTACAGGCTTGTAATATTTCTTGAATCATTATCTTAATATATTGGATGATAACATTTTATCTCCTACTACTTAGTAGTGAGGTAAAAGGTAACATCATTAAAATCTCACAGGTATATAGTATAATTAATTATATATATAATTAATTATGTATATAATTGACTGTATGTTTAATGGACTCTGTATATAATTGACTGTGTGTGTCCTGTTTAGAATAGGTACACTATCTGTATTGAATTTAGAGAAGATACACCATGTCTCTGTGTCCCAAGAGGCAACTAAAAGAGTAGAAAGCATGAAGGGTGTTCAACTATAAGACCTTGCCTTTGAAAGGACCTTACATCATGGTGCCAGCAAGCAAGGGTAACCCCTGCTTCTGTGAGGTGTATAGTCTTAAAATATTTATTATTGTGTAGCGTATAATTAATTAAACCTCGTTTACAAATTATTTCAGGATAAAGTCTTCAATAAACCAGACTAACATCAACATCTGCTGTAATCTTCTCAAATGAAGAATAAAGTTGGAATTCATATTTTTATTTCTAACATTATTAATATGTAAATTTATGTGTTAGATGTGTGCAAGCTTTCCTTCTAATATTGATATGTAAATGTGTTTGTGTGTGTTAGACGTGTGAGAGCTTTCTTTCTAATATTAATATGTAAATGTGTGTGTGTGTTAGACGTGTGAGAGCTATCCTTCTAATATTATCTCATTTATATAATCAGTGTTATATCATCCCTGAAGTTATCAACTTGAGATAAAGTTAGGCTGGTGTGAGGGTGAAAGGTGGGATGAGAAAGACAGAGAAAGAGAGAAGAGAGAGAGAGACAAGGAAAGAGAGAAGAGAAAGAGATAAGAAAGAGAGAGGATAGAGATAAGGAGAGAGAAGAGAGAGAGATAAGGAGAGAGAAGAGAGAGAGATAAGGAGAGAGAGATAAGGAGAGAGAAGAGAGAGAGAGATAAGGAGAGAGAAGAGAGAGAGATAAGGAGAGAGAAGAAAGAGAGATAAAGAGAGACAGAAAAGAGAGATAAGGAGAGAGAGAAGAGAGAGATAAGGAGAGACAGAGAGAAAAGAGAGATAAGGAGAGACAGAGAGAAGAGAGAGATAAGGAGAGAGAAGAGAGAGAGAAGAGAGAGAGAAGAGAGAGATATGAAGAGAGAGAAGAGAGAGAGATATGGAGAGAGAGAAGAGAGAGAGAAGAGAGAGATATGAAGAGAGAGAAGAGAGAGAGATAAGGAGAGAGAGAAGAGAGAGATATGGAGAGAGAGAAGAGAGAGATATGGAGAGAGAGAAGAGAGAGATATGGAGAGAGAGAAGAGAGAGAGATAAGGAGAGACAGAGAGAGAGAGAAGAGAGAGATAAGGAGAGACAGAGAGAGAGAAGGGAGAGAGAAACGATGATAAGAGTAGAAAAAGGAAGGTGTAATTAGAGAACATGTTAACTTCTTTAAATAGCATTAATATTTCAAACAGGAAGTAGAAAGTAAAGGAAGGACACACACACACACACACACACACACACACACACACACACACACACACACACATACACACACACATGGTAAAATACCATTCTTGATGTTTTAATTCTATCTTTCTATCTTTTATATATTTTAACCTGAAAATCTGCAATTAATGACCTCCTAGTCTTTCCATTTCAATCAGGGTTAGTAATATAAGTGTTAGTAATATATACAGGGTTTAATTTAGTCAACTGTATTCATCTGCTGGAAAAATAAACTGACCTTGTGTCTACGAATGATATCACTATTTCTGGAAGGAATTGGTAAATGCTGTAGAAAAATAAAGGTAAAATCTTGAAATGGCAATCCTATTTTTTTAAATATTATTATTATTATTATTATTATTATTTTTTGTTAGTTGAAGAAGACATGAATGTTACAATAACCCATAGCTTCTCATATGTGGCAATGTTACTAGTCAGATAAAATATATATATAATTATATATTTATTTCCAGAGGAGATGGATGGATGGTGAATAGATGAAATGATGGGTGGATAGATAATTAGGCAAAGATATAATCTAAAATGTATGGGTAGATCAGAAGATATTATTGTATAATGGCTGTTTGGAACCAAGAGATGGTATATTCATTATTTTATATTTATATATATAATATACGATATGTGTGGGAGTACATTTTTTAAAATCACTCAGAAAAGCCACACCATCAATACAGAAATTTATAATGGTCTGTCAAAGTATACTGAAAAGAGAGCTAGTCAAAACTATGAGATGAGATCATATATATATAAAGTAATGACAGAGTCAAGACATCTGGCCTGAGTCTGTTTCCCTGACTCAATCTGAATATTGGATGTGATGAGATAATATATATATATATATATATATACACATATACACACACAAAGAGGGTTATGGTGGAGCCAAGACATCTGGTCTGAGCCTGTTTTCCTGGTTCAAATGGAATATTGGCTCAGATAATAAACAACTTTAAAGATTAAACATTAAAATACTTCAATCACTCTTTTTAGAAGAAACACAGCTATAAATATTTCCATTAACTTTAATGCTAACATGTAAGCATTTTATTGTTTCATTCATTATTGATTTTATTATATATACAATTATTATTATATATTGATATTTTGCTTTCTTAAGAGCTTTTCCTAAAACCAACAACTAGCCTATGGATCGAAACAGTCTATATTTTCTCAGACAGATTGCCTGTCTATTATATAAGATCACATGTTCAGCAAAATAAATGAAATATAGTCAAGCTTTTCTAACACATGTATTTCAGTATATCTTTCTCTCTACTTTCAGAAAAGTAGTATTTGTTGTTGTTATTCTTGTTTTGGTTCTTATCTGTTAGTTTACAGTGGCAAAGTAATATTCTCTTAACCCTTTTAAGCTCTCTGAGATTGGAGAATGGTGATGATTGGGAGAAAGTGTGGGGGTGCAATATACATTTATTTTCACCAGAAGCTGATTTATGACAGGAAGAAAAATATGGAAGATGTAGAAATTACATATGGTTTTCTTTTATATTAAATTACATGAGGTTTATTTTTATTATTATTTTTATTATTGTTATTATTATTATTATTATTATTATATCAAAAGACTTGGGACCCTGACTTCATAGGCAGTACCCAAATTTCTACCATCCCCTGCAGTGGAACCCCATCCCTGGTTGACCTCCACTACTTTCTGTTTGGTTTTGGTCCCCAGAAATTTAATATGAAAGGTGAAAAAAACCCCAAAGAAGAATTAAACCAATTTACTCTGCTTCAGTCTGAAATACATCATCAGAATTTATTTTAAAATAAATTCATTTAGTTACAAATACAAAATACTTCTCTACTGGCAGTTCCTCCTCAACCCTATGTGTGTGATGTTATTAGTAATATTGACCCTCAACAAATAGCAATGTACACTGTGTGCAACTGACCACATAGTTTTAAACTTATATTAAATTAAATTAATTTTAAAAATAAATTGTCTATCCACAGAAATATGAAAAACCTTTTCAGAATTCAAACATCAAACATTTAATTCATTCACTTGAAGGGGAGAAAAATAATAGATGAATATGGCGAATATAAATACGGAATAGAACCATTTTGGGGGGCTGATTAATGATTAAATAAAATAATTATTGATTATCTAAAATATATATACATTGACAAACAGAAGAATATTCCAGAAAATAAATGGTTAAATAACAATTATTGATTATAATCAAATATTCTAGATAATTATCTAGAATATATGTATTGACAAACAGATGAATATTCGAGTAAATAAAAATGAAAATAAAATAAAATATGAATTAGAAATGGTTTTTTTAAATTATTTACAGACTGATGAAAAACTGTGCTACATGAATGTGTTAAATTGTAAAGAATCTGAAGAGAATTGTAGGAAAAAATAGCTGTAAGATTGAAAAAGCCATAGAATTCAAACGTAAACAAATTCACAATACACATTGATGAACAAGAAAATGGGGGTTATTTTGACTAATATAAATGCTACAGTTTGTTAAAGATACATTAACAAAAACAACGCTGAAACTCATTTCTTCAAGACCAAAGCAAAATTCTTCTTCATTCTTCAGTGCAATCGAGAACTGAACAAAGTTATAAATAAATTAAAATGAAATAAACTAAAAGGTAGTAATAATAATAATAAAATATCTAAGGCAAGAGACGATGATGATGCAAAATAAGAGAGAACTTAAAAGGGAGAGTCAGGAAGGAAGCATTGTGCTTGGTGTTTAAATCATAGTTCTACATAATGCAAAACATTTACGGGAGAAACACAAGCACAGATAAAACTGACATCTACTAAAGGACAAATAGCACATGCATAAGGCATGCCCCCTTCTTCAAGGAAATATTAGTTATGATATGATCTTGCATAGTCAGGTATGATTTTGGGACTGACACAGAAGATAAAATATAAATATTCATATAGCAACAATGTGCTTTACTTTAATTTGAACTTTTTTAAGGGAAACTTTTCCCTGAAAATAATAACACCCTTTTTTTTCTTCTCTTATTTAAAATCATCTAGCATTATGTCTTTCGGTTCATAGCAAAATATTGCTAAAATAATAATATTAATAACAATATAAAATATATTCAATATGTCTCTCTCTCTCTCCATATATATATATATACATATATATACATATATACCCGCCGAAATGCGATTCTCGCTGAATTTATATTTATATATATATACGTATATACATATATATACACACACAGATATATATATATATATATATATAACTGGCATGGGTTAGATAGGTCTGCCCTAGCAGAGTATAATGTACTAATGAGGTTCAACTCCCTGAAATCAGCTTTTATCAACCCCTATTTCTTGAATCATTGGATCCTTGACTCTTACACCCCTAGTATGGTTTAGAAGTTAAGGGCTGAAACGCTTGAGGGGAGGTTTCTTCTCTGAAGACCTTCTGCTTTCCAGCTCTCCTGTGAGTTTCTTACCACTTAGTGAAGTATGGTTTAACATGTAAATCAGTTTAATTTGAGAAGGATAGGCAGAACATTAATGAAAAGGGCTGTAGTTGTGAAATTAAACCAATAATACCATATTGATTGCTTACAGGAGAAATGTTAGATTATTTTTAAGTTCTAGGAGGATAAAAACACACATAAAAGTGACTGATTCTTGTGAGATATTTAAAGCAATGTTAATTAGTGAACAAGGAATAAGATCTGGTTACGGTGAAAAGCTACATAAATGTTTGTTAAAAGTGAATTTGCATAATCAGTGTTTAATTTAGCTACAGTTAAAAGCTACACAAACCTTTGATTGGCTATAAAAACTATCTAGAACAAGTTTTAATTGGCTAAACTTATATATACCTAGAAAAGCAGTTAGAAAATTAGACCAATAAGAGGTTGATTAGAATAAATAACTACAGCAAGGTTTCCTTAAGGTGAGATTATTAGAAAGGATAACTAAAGTAGTTTTTACATTGGATAGAAAAAGTAGATCTTGAAGTATTTCATTGGTCAGAGAGGATGGTTCATAACCTTTATTTGACCGTATTGTACAGCTCTGATTAATTGGTTTACAGATTATGAAGAATATCTAGAGAAGTATTTTGACATATTGTTGTAAAAAGCTTAAGTAGTGTGTGTGTATGTATATATATATGACTTGTTCTTCTTTTTGGTAAATATCATCTTGGTTAAGAGAGTGGGACTGGCTTTGTGCAGTGCCTTTGCTCACTATAAAAGCTTCACAGCACAGGCATTGCTTTATATCTGGAGATCTCTCTGCACTTGTCATCACATGGTACCATGGGCCCAGCACTATGTGTCAGTAATTGTCACAAGTGTAGTGTTTGTTCCAGAGTTTTCAAGTCGCTGGCTGGACTAAAAAGTCACTCATTCAGCGCATCGGTAGGGGTTCTCCTACATGGATATAAAGTAGTGGCCGTACTCGAAAACGAGTTGGCAGCCACCATATATATATATATATATATATATATATAGCCATACCAGGAACATACATTTCATTGGCTTGGAGGGGAAAGCCTTTTCAAACTATGCCAATAGAATTGAACCCACTAAGCCAACAAAATGTATGTACCTGATATGGTTCTGTTGTAGTAACTCGACTTAATACTTATATAAACATTGTCCTACAAATTTGAGTTGCTCTCTACTTTGGATGTTTCTATCAAGCTATTTATACACACACACATATATATATATATATGTATGTATATATAAAGGACAATCCCTAAATCATTTCATTCATTCATTTCATTTTACGTCCGCTTTTTCCCTGCTTGCAAGGGTGGGACGGGAACTGATTCTGGCTTGATTTCTACAGCTGGATGCCCTTCCTAACACCAACCTCATTTACAGTGAGTGTTGGGTGCTTTTTTGCCGTGGCGCCTCCACGACCACTTTGCAGTGGAATGATAGGGACCCCAGTCCCTATCATCTCATTTCTACAGCTGAGTAAACTGGAGCAATGTGAAATAAAGTGTCTTGCTCAAGGAAACAACACATCACCCAGTCTGAGAATTGAACTCACAACCTTTCCATTGCAATCCCAATGTTCTAACCACTAAGCCATGTGCCTCCATATATATATAATGTTGCCAAGAATAGCACAGCATTTGATGGGTCTGATAGGTTTACCATAATATAAATATTTATTATTTGAAGCTGTGTTATATTAGTTACAATGAGTCTCTACACGTTTAGTTAAAGCAAACAACAGAACCACCATTGCTGGGTACATTACCCAACAGTAATAGTTGTTTCTACTTTAGGCACAAGGCCAGCAATTACCCAGTGCATTACTGGTATTTTATTTTATCGACCCCGTAAGGATGAAAGGTAAAGTTAACCTCGGCGGGATTTGAACTCAGACCATAAAGGACTGTAATTCTATTACACAACAGTAATAATTGTTTCTATTTTTGGCACAAGGCCAGCAAATACCCAGTGCATTACTGGTACTTTATTTTATCGACCCCGGAAGGATGAAAGGCAAAGTCAACCTCGGCAGTAATAATTGTTTCTACTTTTGGCACAAGGCCAGCAATTATCCAGTACATTACTGGTACTTTATTTTATCGACCCCGTAAGGATGAAAGGCAAAGTCAGTAATAATACCATTTAGTTGTAGTTAACCAGACCAATAATATAAATGGTTGATTACAAGGAACTAGAGAGTAATATTAGTAGCAGACTATATTAATATTAATATTGATTGGTTTATAATTAACTATATTATATTATATATACAACAATGTTGATTAGCTGCAGTGAATTACAAAAGCAATCTTTGTTGGTTTAGAGTGAAATAGCTAGATTTGTTATGAGAGTGATACTACTTCTAACACAACACAGCAACAGCAGCGAGAGAAAAAGATGAACATAAGAAAAAATACATTTATAATTTAGTTTAAATTGTTTGAGGAAGGAAAACCAGTATAATGTAAATTAGAAATAAAGGAGAGAGAACAGGAGTAAAGTAAAATAAAACAACAGTTTATATTTAAATTTGATATTTTGGGGGTTAATGGAAAAATAAGAAAATGGAGTGTGATAGTGTGACAAGGTGGGCTCTTGTGTATCACATATCAGATATTGTAACAGTATAACTATACTATTGTGTATGACAGTGTGACAAGCTGGGCTCCTGTGTAACACAGCAGTCAGATATTGTAACAGTATAACTATACCATTGTGTGTGACAAGCTGGGTTCCTGTGTAACACAGATATATAAACTATCGTATCAATATCATTGTAACACAGATATATCAGATATTGTGTACCCTTCATTGCATGTCACCATAAGTCCAGCCCCAGATGTCTAGCTTCAGATGTCCAACACCAGATGTCGAGCACCAGATGTCCAACACCAGATGTCCAGCACCAGATCTCCAGCACCAGATGTCCAGCACCAGATCTCCAGCACCAGATCTCCAGCACCAGATCTCCAGCACCAGATCTCTAGCACCAGATTTCCAGCACCAGATGTCTAGCACCAGATGTCCAGCACCAGATCTCCAACACCAAATGTCCAGCACCATATATCTATACAAAGGTACACAGCTCACCACTCTTATCACATTCCATTTGCTTTTTATTTCCAAAAAACAAGTTAGACCACCAAACTAACATGAAATATAAAATATAAACTGTTGTTTTATTGTCTTCTATTTTACTCTCATTTTAACTCCTTTATTTCTAACTTCCATTGTACTTTCCTAACTTTAACCACATATCTTGATTCATATCAACTATACTACTATGTTACATTTTAGTTTAACTTATATTAGACATGTATAAACAAATTAATAAACATGTAATAATGTGTTTTTGTCTAAAATACTAACTATACTAACTAAACATTAAATCACTAATTCTATTAACTATATTAACTTAATAATAAATCACATTTAGTTGGAAATTCATTATATTGTTATATTTTTATACATTCATACTAAATTTCTTTAGCATCATGGTACATGTTGGTGTGTGGGTGTGTGTGTGTACGGACATGGGTGTGAGTGAGTATATGTATGGACATGATTATGTGCGTGCATGGATATAAGTATGTGCTTGTGTGATATTGTGTATGTTTGCATGAGTATGTGTGTGTTTGTATGAGTGTATGTGTGTGTGTGTAAGAGGGAATCATTTCTATAATTGAGTTTCTGAGTGAAATGATGATTATTTAGTAGCTCCCTGCCCCTTCCTGAAAGTTAGCTCCAGACAGAAAGTTATTGGAATCTGTCAGTCCTCATATTTTCATGGAACTATTTAACTCTGTTCACATTCTGTACCAACCATGAGATACGATATGTATGACGAAAGATACACATAACGTTGATTGCTTTTGCTGATTACATCACAAGCGGTTAATTGGAATGACTAGATTGCAAACCTAGCTACCTATTAGTTGAACCTTGCAACGTAAATGATATCATCATCATTCATCATCATCATTTCATTTTACATCCGCTTTTCCCTGCTTGCAAGGGTGGGACGGGAACTGATTCTGGCTTGATTTCTACAGCTGGATGCCCTTCCTAACACCAACCTCATTTACAGTGAGTGCTGGGTGCTTTTTTGCCGTGGCACCTCCACGACCACTTTGCAGTGGAATGATAGGGACCCCAGTCCCTATCATCTCATTTCTACAGCTGAGTAAACTGGAACAATGTGAAATAAAGTGTCTTGCTCAAGGAAACAACATCATCCGGTCTGAGAATTGAACTCACAACCACCCGGTCTGAGAATTGAACTCACAACCATATATATATATATATAGTAGATATTGTTTTCAGTAATGTGTTGCACCACATTCTGAAAAAAAATATCTACTTTGCGATGGTTTTCAAGGATTTCTTTAGCTTTGGCTATTTCAGTAAATAATAGAACTCCTCGAGTTCTTTAGACTATGGTTAAGCCTCATAAGTGACAGGAATAAAGAGAATGAAACCTTATTTTCTTTGACAAAATAATTCTTTACTTCGAACAAGTAGCCACTGCTTTAATATATCGACAAGAACATGAGTGACATGGTTTAGCTCTCTCTTTATATTTGACAAATAATAGTGAATTAACGGACTCATTACTGTCACTGTCAGATAAAATATTTTATGGTATTTAGTCACAGCTTTTTAGCTACCAGCTTCAAATCCTGTTGAGATTAATTTAACCTTTCATCACTCTACAGTTGATAAAGTACCAGTCAAGTACTGGAGTTGATAGAATCCTTAAATTGCTAGCTTTCTACCTAATTTAAAATCTATATTTATTCTACAGAGTGTACTGGGTGTATTCTATTGTAGCATCAGCACTAGGGAGGTTGTCAAGTCTTTGACAAAACTGAAGAGTCCGCTTGACACCTTGTTTGCCCTTTCTTATCACCAACCACTTTACAGAGTGTACTGGGTGTATTTTATCATATCACTAACATTAATGCATGGATGTATAAATGATAGTGTATATTTGTATGTATGTGTATGGATGTTTGTACCCACATATGTGTGGACATGTGCCTAAGTGTGTATGCACGTGAGTTTCTGATTCTGTTTGTATAAAGGTATATTTATATAAAGCTGTATTTATATAAAGGTATATTTATATAAAGGTAAATTTGTATCAAGGTATATTTATATAAAGATATATATTCATAGAAAGATATATTTGTACAAAGGTATATCTTTATAAAGGTAAATTTGTATCAAGGTATATTTATATAAAGCTATATGCAGGAGCAAATATGTGTGTATGTACATTTGTAAATGTGTGTGTGTGAGTAAGTGATTATTTATGTCTCTGTGAGTGTGTGAGTTGTATGTTGTATGTATGTATGTCTCTATACATGTATGAGTGTGTGTAGGTGTACAAGTGTGTCAAATTAGACAACTATTGTGTAGGTGTAGAAGCAACAAGCAATCTCTCCTTGTCAGACACTTGAATATTCCAAGTCACAAAATCACAATTCAAACAAAATGTCATCACAGCTCTAGAGAATCTTAAACAGTCCAAATAAATTCTATTTCTAGCATGGTTCTTAATTTGATCCAAAAATCAATAACTAAATATTCTTCATCATCTTATATTTGCCATGTTAAGATTGTTTAAACCATCACAGCTGAGGTTATTACATTTACCCATCATGTAACATTTAAGTCATCACAGTTAAGGTTATTACATTTACCCATCATGTTAAGTTTAAGTCATCACAGCTGAGCTATTACATTTACCCATCATCTTATGTTTAAGTCATCACAGCTAAGTTATTACATTTACCCATCATCTTATGTTTAAGCCATCACAGCTAAGGTTATTACATTTACCCATCATGTTAAGTTTGTTTTAGCCATCACAGCTAAGGTTATTACATTTACCCACACATAAAATAATATTGATTGCCAACATCGACAACAACAACAACAACAATAACAACGACATGCTGTGACACCTCTAGTGGCAACCTGGTGTGTTCAACTACCAACCCAGGCCCCAGCTGCCCACCAAGCCGAAGAGAGCAAACTGTCCAAGTATCAGCTGCTCTCTGATAGCTTTGTGGTAGAGCCTGTAGCAGTGGAGACTTCCTGCATTCTTGGCCCACCCCGGACCACATCCCTACTCACTGCTATCGGAGTGGATTATTGGACATATGATGATGATGATGATGATGATGAGCTATGTGACCTTAAAGATAAACTATATTTTATAAACAACTAAAGTTTAAATATTAGAAGTTAAGCCATCTATTATGTATTTGTATGTGAAACTTATAACCCAGTTGGTATTTTAGCTCAAATATTCCATAGAAGCTCATACTACATCACCTAAGGTTATCTCCATGTTCTTGATGTGTGTGCAGTATTGGAAGTTTGTAATTGTCCTGGAGAGAATTTACACAGGCATATGGTTAGAATTGCTTGACAGATTTTACAGGAGAAACCAACTGGTAGCAGGAAACCCAAGGATAGACCTTGAGTAAGTTGGTTGGATAACATCCAGGAACTCAGCTGGTCTCGCTTGGGGATCCAGCCAGATCAGTTGGAAAAGGTTGCTTTTGACAGGACTTACTGGAAGGAGTGTTTGAGGACTCACTCTCAGGAATATGTGGGCAAAGACAATGACAAAGAAGAAGAATGAAAAGAAGATAATTTAAACCTACATTAGGTGGCAGCACATGGCTTAGTGGTTAGAGCAATGGGCTTGCAATCGAAAGGTTGTGAGTTCAATTCTCAGACCGGGTGATGTGTTGTTTCCTTGAGCAAGCCACTTTATTTCACATTGCTCCAGTTTACTCAGCTGTAGAAATGAGATGATAGGGACTGGGGTCCCTATCATTCCACTGCAAAGTGGTCGTGGAGGTGCCACGGCAAAAAAGCACCCAGCCCACACTGTAAAGTGGTCGTGTAGGCGCCACGGAAAAAAAGCACCCACCACTCACTGTAAATGAGGTTGGTGTTAGGGAGGGCACCCAGCTAGAGAAATCAAGCCAGAATCAGTTCCCGTCCCACCCTTGCAAGCAGGGAAAAGCGGACGTAAATTGATGATGATGATGATGATGTTACTCTGTTAATGTACTCCATCAGATTTAGCTTTATTTTAGGATTTGGCTTAGCAGTTTCTTGTGTTATTTTAATGTTTGTCGTTGTGTAGAGTACATCTAAAATGTGAGTTGTGGTATTTTGATGGGACATGAATATGTTTGTATATGCTATGAAATCAGAATTATATATGTTGCACTATTGGGGTATGTGGTGGGTGGCCTGTGTAGTATTAATGAGTTGCAGCTGTCTAGATGGTGTGGGTTGTCTGAACTTCTGGGGTTGTTTATGAAGGGGTGTGTGTTGTGTGCTATATGGCCTGTGTACCATTAATGAGTCACAGCTATCTAGAGTGTTGGTTGTCTGAACATCTGCTGCCTTAGTTTTAAGTATTGGTTATGTAAGGGTGTGTGTTGTGTGCTATATGGCCTGTGTACCATTATTGAGTCACAGCTATCTAGAGTGTTGGTTGTCTGAACTTCTACTACCTTAGTTTTAAGTATTGGTTATGTAAGGGTGTGTGTTGTGTGCTATATGGCTTGTGTACCATTATTGAGTCACAGCTATCTAGAGTGTTGGTTGTCTGAACTTCTGCTGCCTTAGTTTTAAGTATTGGTTATGTAGGGGTGTGTGTTGTGTTATTTTAGTAGGTAGTTATTGTAAAGGTGTGTTAAAGTTGACAGATTGTACAGGTTGGGTTGTGTTACTGAATTGGTAATATTTTGTGTACAAGATAGGCTGTAGTACCTCATAACTTTTACATCCAGAACATGACATATTATTATTATTATTATTATTATTATTATATATATTTTTATGATTCATTAACATATGCTATGCTACACTAATGAGTTTATTTTGTAATTATTAGATTGTAAAATTTTATGGAATTCCTCAATAAATAAATAAATAAATAAATGCCATACATTATTAGTGCATCTTGGAATGGATTAAATTCATTTGAATTTTGTAACTAATTAGATCATTATTATTATTATTATTATTACTATTATTATTTTTATCATAACTATTATTATTATAATTATTAAAACCCTTTGTGGTTAATAAAGAAAACATTATTATTATTATTAGTAGTAGTAGTATTAGTAGTAGTAGTAGTATTAGTATTATTATTCCTACTATTTTCAATTCCTAAAATTTCTTTTGCTAAATAAAAAAAAGAAGAAGCTGTTGGGTGAACAGAGAAACTGTTTCCGATAACAATGTACCTGAATAACACTCGTTAATTGTCCCAGTTTCATTTTGAGCAATGCAATTTCATCCATAACTTGTGAGAATGTATCAGCGTCAATGAGCACTACCTCTTTGCCATCAACAACGAATGATGTCACCTCAGAGTTGGCAGGTAAACACAGTAGTGAACCTGCTACACTTGAACTATCACCTTCCCTGTAAAGAGATAAACATTAACTGTTATAATTGGTGGGTCTACTATGGAAGGATAACAGGATAATAAAAGGAAAACATAAAAACTGTTATGGTTGATGGGACTACTATGGAAGGACAATGAGAGATCAATAATAAAAATCAATTTCTCATTTCAAAATTCAAAACCAACAAATCATTTCCCTATGGAGTTTCATCTATCAGATCACTTTTTTGTTTTCCTTCACAGTGTGTCACGATAAGTCTAAAGACCAAGGAGGGAGACCCTGAGCAAGATGGTTGAATAACAGCCACGAGCTCGTC
>OZ024758.1:11136826-11161826 GCA_964016885.1 Eledone cirrhosa
TCAGGGTATCAGTCCAGTTTATAAGTGACCTGAAATAGAGGAGAAAAAACAACAATAATAATAATAATTATAATAATAATAACAACAATAATAATGTATCTATAAAAACATTTGAAAAATTGAGCAAGTATAAGGACCTGGAGATGGAAATTGAAAAATGTGGAAATTGAGAACTAAAACAATACCAGTGGTTGTAGGCGCTCTAGGAATGATACCTAAGGGGTCTAATGATTATTTATCCCAAATCCCAGGAAATACAAAAGATAGTACTAATGGGAACTGTATAGGAGAAATACAAAAGATAGTACTAATGGGAACTGTATAGGAGAAATACAAAAGATAGTACTAATGGGAACTGTATAGGAGAAATACAAAAGATAGTACTAATGGGAACTGTATAGGAGAAATACAAAAGATAGTACTAATGGGAACTGTATAGGAGAAATACAAAAGATAGTACTAATGGAAACTGTATAGGAGAAATACAAAAGATAGTACTAATGGGAACTGTATAGGAGAAATACAAAAGATAGTACTAATGGGAACTGTATAGGAGAAATACAAAAGATAGTACTAATGGGAACTGTATAGGAGAAATACAAAAGATAGTACTAATGGAAACTGTATAGGAGAAATACAAAAGATAGTACTAATGGGAACTGTATAGGAGAAATACAAAAGATAGTACTAATGGGAACTGTATAGGAGAAATACAAAAGATAATACTAATGGAAACTGTATAGGAGAAATACAAAAGATAGTACTAATGGAAACTGTATAGGAGAAATACAAAAGATAGTACTAATGGGAACTGTATAGGAGAAATACAAAAGATAGTACTAATGGGAACTGCCCATATACTAAGGAAGATTCTGTCAATATAAGTACATCACAAATCTAAACACCTAAAGATGCATGTGTGTGTATGTATGTTCTTTCTTGAACATGGCGGACCTTGTTGTCTCTTGGGGTCACTGGTTGTGACTTGGTGATAACTCGTATGAACATAAAGCAAGATAAATGCAACTGTAATAATAATAATCATAATAATTGTTTCTGCTATTATCCCAGTACATTACTGGTACTTTATTTTATCGACCCCCGTAAGGATGAAAGGCAAAGTTAACCTCGGCGGGATTTGAACTCAGAATGGCAAGGGCCGTAACTCTATGCGTCAAAGCATGGCGTCCGACCCTCTACCGATACTGCCAATCCACCATAATAATAATAATAATAATAATAATAATAATTTCTTTATTAGCCACACAGGGCTCACATTAAGGAAACATTAAAGACAATACAGGATGATACAGTCTGGGTTTTTCTTTGTGTAAAATAAAATTTATAAAAGAGACTCAGAAAATAAACATTTAAAACAAATAACTTCCCCAACCCAAAGGTGAGGAGACTAAGGGTCACTTGTGTAGAAATCCTACAAAATCCATGGTCATCCTGTCCGCTAGGGCAAAGTGCCCTCTCCCAGTTTTTCTACTCCAAAAGATGATTTGGACAACACAAAGGCAAGATACAAATAATGCACAGTGGGATTGGGTTTATATGGGGTTTATAGGTGGTTTTTATAGAGTCTTGTAAAAATAGGGTCATAAAAAATCAAGTGTCTCGCTCAAGGATACAAAACATTGTCAGGAACTGAACTTATGACCCTACAATTGTGATCCGAACATCCTAACCACTAAGTCACACACCTTCACATACATACACACACACACAGATCTTTTAACACAATCAAAACATAAAATTAAAAAAAAATAAATAAAGTTTATCAAAATTCCCAGGGAAGTGGGGGGGGGGGGGCAGTTTTAGGGTTTGGGGATTGGATGAAACAGGGTTACAAATACAGGAGATTAGGGAGTCCTGGCAAACAAGTTGAGAATGACTAAGGTAGGATCTAAAAATAAACAGGTCCACAGAGATATTGTTTAACTCAGTAGTACGTTAATAAACTGAACAGTAGGGTTGGCCCTTACTAGATTATTTCACACTAGATTTTAAAAAGGGAGTAAGGTTATATGGTAGTGGTGATGGTGGTGGTGAGGGGTGATGGTGGTGGTGAGGGGCTAGGTTGGGGGGTGGGGGGCAAAGTAAGAAGGGAGTAGGTTCATATTACCTCTTCTTCAAATCTAGGTAGGTGCTTGTTTATGTAGGTAGGGAGGGTAGAGCAGGGGGCTGGGGTTTTGTGGGGTGGCTCCATCTGTTGTTGTTGTTTGATCTTCCTCTGCCAGGAACAGTCATCATATCACATGATAATAATACACTAAATCAATCTTTGTGAGGAGTGTGAGTCCCAGGTTTAATCAACGGGGTAACCACAGTAAGGTACTAAATACAAAATACATTGGTAGGGTGTATACAACAAATATAATATAGAAATGGCTTCTACAGGAGTAGAACTGTTTCATTCGAGGGGAATCATCAAGAAAGCCCTTTCCTGGTGATTTCCTTTGAATGAAACAGTTCTAGTCCTGTAAAAGCGATTTCTATATTATATTTGTTATATATATATACATATATATATATATATAACAAATATAAATATATATATGTATATATACTAAGTGACTGAAAGCTTTAAGTTTCAGGCATCCAACACTGAGACACATGTAAATGTGCAAGTGCATGTGTGTGTGTGTTTGCATCTGTATGTGTATGTGTGTGTGTGTTTGCATCTGTGTGTGTGTGTTTGCATCTGTATGTGTATGTGTGTTTGCATCTGTATGTGTATGTGTGTTTACAACTGTACATGTGTGTGTGTGGCGTGTGAATAGGAATTAGAAAGTAAATGTGAGCAGATGAAATGTTGAAAGGTGGAGAGGTAGACATACACACATACACATACATACACACGCACACACACACACACACACATTAAAAAAGAGGGGGCTGTGTCTTATGTAAGCTAATCCCCTAACTGGACCAAAACTAACTCATCCACATCAAAAAAATAAGTTAAGTACTCTGTCATACTCCCCACACATACACACACACAGACATACAGAGACAGTCACACACACACACTGACATATACAGACTGACATACACACACACATACAGACATACACAGACTGACATACACACACACACACACACACACAGTCATACAGACATAGACAGTCACACACAGACATACACACACACATAGTCACACAGACTGACATACACACACACACACACAGACAGTCACACACACACCAACACACACACACACACAGACTGACATACACACACACCGACATATACACACACACAGACTGACATACACACACACACACACACACACAGACAGTCACACACACAGACATACACAGACAGTCACACACACACAGGCATACACAGACAGTCACACACACACACACACACACACACACACACACACAGGCAGACATATACAGACATAATAAATGATAAAATAATAACTCATACTGACAAACATAGAGAGGAGTTGGGTATGGGGGTACCTCCCTCTGACCTCACTGACCTGAAATTAGACAAATTTGGGAGTCTAGAATATAGCTTATTTTAAGGTATACAACAACAACAAATCAAGAGAGAGAGTGATAGGGAGAGAGAATTAGGGCAAGAGAGAGAGAGAGGGGGAGAGATAGGGAGAGAGAGAGAGATAGGGAGAGATAGAGAATGATAACTTGCCCCATAAACAGATGCTGATAAGAAGACCCTTGTAAAGAATATAACAGTAGCAGATAATTTATAAAAAAAGGGGAGCTGAGTGAATTATTAAACTTATCTCCTACACTTCACAACCTATCCCTCCCACACTTTACAACATACCCCCTCCCCATACACTTCCCAACATACCCCCCCCCCTACACTTCACAACATACCACCACCCACTACACTTCACAACATACTATACCCCACACTTCCCAACTTACTCTCACCTCATGTTTAAAGTAATATAAATTTTATGATGACTAGATAAAAAACTATCTTTGAGAATATCTCTCCTAGTACTGCTTGCTTACAATAATGGGGTTCACCTACATGTTTTTAAGATGTGTATGTCAGTCTTACAATAATGGGGTTCACCTACATGTTTTAAAGATATCAACCTGCCTGAAGCAGCCTTTAGTTCTGTGGTACAAAAATCTCCTGTTTTAAAAATGCTCATATTTGATGGAAAACTTTATGTAATAACATCATCATCATAATTTAATATGTTTTTCTTTCTATATTGGTTCCAGTTGAATGAGGCAGTCAAAATCCAAGATTAGAGAGGTCAGAGAAATATTTTGGTAATTTTAGTTCCAAGCAACAACTTTACAGGGTTGATAAAATAATTGTTTCTACTTTAGGCACAAGGCCAGCAATTACCCAGTGCATTACTGGTACTTTATTTTATCGACCCCGTAAGGATGAAAGGCAAAGTCAACCTCGGCGGGATTTGAACTCAGATCGTAAAGGGACGTAACTATGCTGGAAAGCATGGTGTCCGACCGTCTACCGATACTGCCAAAAATAATGTACCAGTAATGTACTGGGTAATTGCTGGCCTTGTGTCAAAAGTAGAAACAACTTTATAGAATAATAATTGTTTCTACTTTTGACACAAGGCCAGCAATTACCCAGTACATTACTGGTACTTTATTTTATCGACCCCGTAAGGATGAAAGGCAAAGTTAACTTCGGCGGGATTTGAACTCAGACCGTAAAGAGACTATGATGGAAAGCATGGCGTCTGACTCTCTACCAATACTGCCAATTCACCACCCCTATAATGATAATAAATGTGAAGACTAAAATCTAAAGAGGGCTCAATAAAGATAATATATATATATATATGGAGGCACATGGCTTAATGGTTAGAGCATTGGGATTGCAATCGAAAGGTTGTGAGTTCAATTCTCAGACCGGGTGATGTGTTGTTTCCTTGAGCAAGAGACTTTATTTCACATTGCTCCAGTTTACTCAGCTGTAGAAATGAGATGATAGGGACTGGGGTCCCTATCATTCCACTGCAAAGTGGTCGTGGAGGTGCCACTGCAAAAAAGCACCCAGCACTCACTGTAAATGAGGTTGGTGTTAGGAAGGGCATCCAGCTGTAGAAATCAAGCCAGAATCAGTTCCCACCCCACCCTTGCAAGCAGGGAAAAGCAGATGTAAAATGATGATGATATATACATAGTAGAGAAAATTCCATTCTACTATCCCAAAAGTTTAAAATTGGTAAAATCCTGACCTATATATATATATATATATATATATATATATATATAATATATTTTTATAATGCTAGTGTGGGTGGAAGTTATAAAGCTGTTTATTTTTACTTTACAGAGTAATAGAATAACTTTGAGGTTAAAAACCAAAAAATGTTGGACTACTGCCCAGATGGTTTAAAGAGTTCAAAGATTACTTGCTACTACAAACAACAATCTCTAAACCTTCTCTTTAACAAGATGGACAACTTAATATATAATAAAACTGCTTCATTATACAGGAGGACAATTCCACTCCTATTTCATAGTTAAAGGTTAATGGAAAATCAGTTGGAAAATCAGTTGGAAGAAAATACAAATATTTCTATAATAACCAAATGCTGAAATTAACTGTCCTCTTTCTTCTCATCTTACCATGTCAAGTGTTGGCTACCTGTAGTAGTGGAGACTTCTGGTGTCCTGGGCCCTAGAGCTACCTCCCTACTCACCACCATGTCAAGTGTTGGCTACCTGTAGTAGTGGAGACTTCTGGTGTCCTGGGCCCTAGAGCTACCTCCCTACTCACCACCATGTCAAGTGTTGGCTACCTGTAGTAGTGGAGACTTCTGGTGTCCTGGGCCCTAGAGCTACCTCCCTACTCACCACCATGTCAAGTGTTGGCTACCTGTAGTAGTGGAGACTTCTGGTGTCCTGGGCCCTAGAGCTACCTCCCTACTCACCACCATGTCAAGTGTTGGCTACCTGTAGTAGTGGAGACTTCTGGTGTCCTGGGCCCTAGAGCTACCTCCCTACTCACCACCATTGGCACAGGCTTGGCTACCTGTAGTAGTGGAGACTTCTGGCGTCCTGGGCCCTAGAGCTACCTCCCTACTCCCCATCATTGGCACAGGCTTGGCTACCTGTAGTAGTGGAGACTTCTGGTGTCCTGGGCCCTAGAGCTACCTCCCTACTCCCCATCATTGGCACAGGCTTGGCTACCTGTAGTAGTGGAGACTTCTAGTGTCCTGGGCCCTAGAGCTACCTCCCTACTCCCCACCATGTCAAGTGTTGGCTACCTGTAGTAGTGGAGACTTCTGGCATCCTGGGCCCTAGAGCTACCTCCCTACTCACCACCATGTCAAGTGTTGGCTACCTGTAGTAGTGGAGACTTCTGGTGTCCTGGGCCCTAGAGCTACCTCCCTACTCCCCATCATTGGCACAGGCTTGGCTACCTGTAGTAGTGGAGACTTCTGGCGTCCTGGGCCCTAGAGCTACCTCCCTACTCCCCATCATTGGCACAGGCTTGGCTACCTGTAGTAGTGGAGACTTCTGGCGTCCTGGGCCCTAGAGCTACCTCCCTACTCACCACCATGTCAAGTGTTGGCTACCTGTAGTAGTGGAGACTTCTGGTGTCCTGGGCCCTAGAGCCACCTCCCTACTCACCCCCATGTCAAGTGTTGGCTACCTGTAGTAGTGGAGACTTCTGGCGTCCTGGGCCCTAGAGCTACCTCCCTACTCCCCATCATTGGCACAGGCTTGGCTACCTGTAGTAGTGGAGACTTCTGGTGTCCTGGGCCCTAGAGCCACCTCCCTACTCCCCATCATTGGCACAGAGTTGGCTACCTGTAGTAGTGGAGACTTCTGGTGTCCTGGGCCCTAGAGCTACCTCCCTACTCACCCCCATGTCAAGTGTTGGCTACCTGTAGTAGTGGAGACTTCTGGTGTCCTGGGCCCTAGAGCTACCTCCCTACTCCCCATCATTGGCACAGGCTTGGCTACCTGTAGTAGTGGAGACTTCTGGCGTCCTGGGCCCTAGAGCTACCCCCCTACTCCCCATCATTGGCACAGGCTTGGCTACCTGTAGTAGTGGAGACTTCTGGCGTCCTGGGCCCTAGAGCTACCTCCCTACTCACCACCATGTCAAGTGTTGGCTACCTGTAGTAGTGGAGACTTCTGGTGTCCTGGGCCCTAGAGCCACCTCCCTACTCACCCCCATGTCAAGTGTTGGCTACCTGTAGTAGTGGAGACTTCTGGTGTCCTGGGCCCTAGAGCCACCTCCCTACTCCCCATCATTGGCACAGAGTTGGCTACCTGTAGTAGTGGAGACTTCTGGTGTCCTGGGCCCTAGAGCTACCTCCCTACTCACCCCCATGTCAAGTGTTGGCTACCTGTAGTAGTGGAGAGTTCTGGTGTCCTGGGCCCTAGAGCTACCTCCCTACTCACCCCCATGTCAAGTGTTGGCTACCTGTAGTAGTGGAGAGTTCTGGTGTCCTGGGCCCTAGAGCTACCTCCCTACTCACCCCCATGTCAAGTGTTGGCTACCTGTAGTAGTGGAGACTTCTGGTGTCCTGGGCCCTAGAGCCACCTCCCTACTCCCCATCATTGGCACAGAGTTGGCTTCCTGTAGTAGTGGAGAGTTCTGGTGTCCTGGGCCCTAGAGCTACCTCCCTACTCACCACCATGTCAAGTGTTGGCTACCTGTAGTAGTGGAGACTTCTGGTGTCCTGGGCCCTAGAGCCACCTCCCTACTCCCCATCATTGGCACAGAGTTGGCTACCTGTAGTAGTGGAGAGTTCTGGTGTCCTGGGCCCTAGAGCCACCTCCCTACTCCCCATCATTGGCACAGAGTTGGCTACCTGTAGTAGTGGAGAGTTCTGGTGTCCTGGGCCCTAGAGCCACCTCCCTACTCCCCATCATTGGCACAGAGTTGGCTACCTGTAGTAGTGGAGACTTCTGGTGTCCTGGGCCCTAGAGCCACCTCCCTACTCCCCATCATTGGCACAGAGTTGGCTACCTGTAGTAGTGGAGAGTTCTGGTGTCCTGGGCCCTAGAGCTACCTCCCTACTCCCCATCATTGGCACAGAGTTGGCTACCTGTAGTAGTGGAGACTTCTGGTGTCCTGGGCCCTAGAGCTACCTCCCTACTCCCCATCATTGGCACAGGCTTGGCTACCTGTAGTAGTGGAGACTTCTGGTGTCCTGGGCCCTAGAGCTACCTCCCTACTCCCCATCATTGGCAAAGGCTTGGCTACCTGTAGTAGTGGAGACTTCTGGTGTCCTGGGCCCTAGAGCTACCTCCCTACTCCCCATCATTGGCACAGGCTTGGCTACCTGTAGTAGTGGAGACTTCTGGTGTCCTGGGCCCTAGAGCTACCTCCCTACTCCCCATCATTGGCACAGGCTTGGCTACCTGTAGTAGTGGAGACTTCTGGTGTCCTGGGCCCTAGAGCTACCTCCCTACTCCCCATCATTGGCACAGGCTTGGCTACCTGTAGTAGTGGAGAGATGCTGTGCTGAATAGGAGCCGTCCAACCCTTGCAAGCAGGAAAAAGTAGACGTAAAAAAAAATGATGATATATATATATATATATATATTTATTAAAATAACAGATTAAAGTTTATGCAAAGAATCGCTGCTTATCGAGCCCTCTTTGGATTTTAATGTTCAAATTTATTATTTATTACTATATATATTGGCAGTATCGGTAGAGGGTCGGATGTCATGCTTTGACGCATAGAATTACGGCCCTTTCCATTCTGAGTTCAAATCTCGCCGAGGTCAACTTTGCCTTTCATCCTTACAGGGTTGATAAAATAAAGTACCAGTAATGCACTGGGTAATTGCTGGCCTTGTGCCAAATGTAGAAACAATTACTCTATATATATATGGAGAGAGAGAGAGAGTTAAAACTATCCAAAACAATGTGAGAGTGTTTCGGAATAATATAAGCTAACCATGCGTTGCTATGAGACCTAATCATCTGTGAAGTATCTAACAAGCTGTGTGATGCTCCACTGATTATTATTCACCCATCTTCTAAAGGAGAGATGCACAACATCATTAAACACCATCCTATTGTCTATACTATTCCACTATAGATTCATTATAAACTCATTGATTTTCCACTACACAATTGTGTAAAAGAGACTCACAATTGGATTGGCTTTAGATTGGTGTTTAGATAAGTTACAAACATATTTACTAACCCTTATATTATATTACCATATTTATAATCTAAAATATGGCTTGTTGTTATAAGTACCAGTGCATTACTGGTACTTTATTTTATCGACCCTGTATGGATGAAAGGCAAAGCTAACCTCGGCGGGATTTATGTTCTGAGTTCAAATCTTGTCGAGGTTAGCTTTGCCTTTCATCCTTACGGGGTCAATAAATAAAGCACCAGTAATGCACTGGGGTCGATTTAATCAACTTTCCCCTCCCCCAAAATTGCTGGCCTTGTGTCTAAATCAGAAATCATCATTATTATTATCAGGGGCAGTGGATTGGCAGTATCGGTAGAGGGTCGGACGCCATGCTTTGCAGCATAGAGTTACGGCTCTTTATGATCTGAGGTCAAATCCTGCTGCGGTTAACTTTGCTTTTCATCCTTACGGGGTCGATAAAATAAAGTTACCAGTAATGCACTGGGGTAATTGCTGGCCTTGTGCCAAAAGTAGAAACAATTATTATTATTATCATGCTTTGATGCATAGAGTTACGACCCTTGCCATTGTGAGTTCAAATCCCGCTGAGGTTAACTTTACCTTTCATCCTTGCGGGGTCGATAAAATAAAGTACCAGTAATACACTGGGATAATTGCTGGCCTTGTGCCAAAAGTAGAAACAATTATTATTATTATCATGCTTTGATGCATAGAGTTACGACCCTTGCCATTGTGAGTTCAAATCCCGCCGAGGTTAACTTTACCTTTCATCCTTGAGGGGGCGATAAAATAAAGTACCAGTAATACACTGGAGTATTTGCTGGCCTTGTGCCAAAAGTAGAAACAATTATTATATATATATTAAACCATGTTTTCTGGAGACTGACTTTATTCACATAGTTGAACATCTTTTAAAGTAATCAGTTGTGAACTGTTATAATTGCTGTGTGTGTGTATGACTAAGTGTGCGTGAGTTCGTGGTGTGTATGTGGTAGTGTATGTTGGTATGTATGTGGTAGTGTGTGTTGGTACGTATGTAGTAGTGTGTGTTGTGTGTTGGTATGTATGCATCTATTTACGTCATAACAGCCACATTAGTTTCATTCTTATCATCCTTTATCTTTGGAAAAGAAAATTTAAACTAGAAATAACAATAAAGGTGGGTAGCACTGAAATTAATTTCCATCAACCCCAGTGCCTCACTGGTACTTTATTTCATTGACCCTGTAAGGATGAAAGGCAAAACTAACCTCGATGAGACCCATTGTATTACTGGTACTTTATTTCATTGACCCTGTAAGGATGAAAGGCAAAACTAACCCTGATGAGAACCAGTGTATTACTGGTACTTTATTTCATTGACCCTGTAAGGATGAAAGGCAAAACTAACCTCGATGAGACCCATTGTATTACTGGTACTTTATTTCATTGACCCTGTAAGGATGAAAGGCAAAACTAACCCTGATGAGACCCAGTGTATTACTGGTACTTTATTTAATTGACCCTGTAAGGATGAAAGGCAAAGCTAACCTTGGCAGGATTTGAACTAAAAAAATGCTAAATAATAGACAGGCATAACAATATACATATACAGGGGTTGGACAAAATAATGGAAACACCTAGCATCATAGCATCATAATTTTGAAATATCTATAAACCCATCAAAAGCTTGTTTATTTTTATTGTTCTCGAGGTGGTCATTAAGCTCTGCAGTAATTTTGGGAGCTGTACTTGTGTGATCCTTTCTAACAATTCGCGTAAGAGTCCGACGGTTCCTATCTGAAAGTTTTGGTTTCCTTCCGGAGTTTTGTTTCGACAAGGAGGTTTTTCCCTCTTTCTCAAAGGCTGTCATTACTTTTGAAACAGTACTTCTTGATACACCAAACATTTCGGCTGTTTTCGTTACTCTAGCGTCTGCCATACAATCACCAACAATTTAACCTCTTTGAAAGTCCGATAGATCTGTCATTTTAATGAATTTTAATTACCTTTTTCTGATGATATCTAAAAAGAAACAGTAATTTTAACAAAACATATTAAGCAACACTAATAATAAATAAAAAAACATAAAAATAAACAAGCTTTTGACGGTTTTATAGATATTTCAAAATTATGATGCTAGGTGTTTCCATTATTTTGTCCAACCCCTGTATATCCCTGTACTTTACAGAGTGTACCTGGGATATTTTATCATGGCAGCAGTACCAGAGAGATTATAAAGTCTTTGACAAAGCTGAAGTGTCGTTTCCTTAACATTTGGTGTTATTTGGTTTTGTATAATTGTAAGATTAATGAAGAAAATCTTCGGAGATTATGGTAAATAAAACATTAGGTTTCCATATATTTAACAATTAATGTATGTCAAGAAATATATAACGGATAGTTCCCTGTTGAGATGAAAGTACCAATCATTATCAACATCATTATCATCATCATCACCATGAGCATCAAATGTCTGTTTTCCATGATAGCATGAGTTGGAAAAGTTGTCAGAGATAAAGTCAGTATTTAGACAAAGGGATTAACCCTCACCAGTTGACCAGGGTTAATCCCCCAACCACGCAACCAAAGCTGTTTATGAAACTTTAACTTCCCTTCAGGATTAGAGGTTACCTTTCATTGAGTTCAAATTTCGTTGAGGTTAACTTTGCCTTTCATCCTTACGAGATCGATAAAATAAAGTACCAGTAATACACTGGAGTAATTGCTGGCCTTGTGCCAAAAGTAGAAACAATTATTCTTGGAATTGGTTTTTGTGCTTTTTACATATTTTTGTTTATTTTTATTTATTTCAATAGATTTTTATATTGACTTTGAGGAAATCTGGAGTTAAGTGATACAATATGATATAATGTCTGAGTGTGACTTAAGTGATACAATATAATGTGTCCGAGTGAGACTTAAGAGGTACAATATAATGTGTCCGAGTGAGACTTAAGAGATACAATATAATGTCTGAATGAGACTTAAGAGATACAATATGTCTTAGTGTGACTTAATCATCACAGAGGTACAATATAATGTGTCCGAGTGAGACTTAAGAGATGCAATATAATGTCTGAGTGAGACTTAAGAGATACAATATGTCTTAGTGTGACTTAAACATCACAGAGCCAAAGATGAAATAATAACTATCAACACTTAGATTTCAGTGGTCAAGAATACTAACTATGAACTCTGGTACTAAACAGACTTATCATTTCAAGTTCAGTAGTCAAACATACTAACTATGGACTCTGGTACTAAACAGACTTATCAGTTTTATAACTAATCAATGTGATCATTAAAAACCTATCAAATACATTTTTATAAACTTATCTCTTCACAATTTCACAACAAACAGAAAAAAAAAAACAGTATAAAAATAGTAAAAAATCTATTCTTATAAGTATTATTATTAGTATTATTAGTGGAATTAGTATCGATAATATCACCTTTCCCCTCACACAACCCCCCCCCCCCCCCGGGCCGTCCTGTACCATCCATATTGTCCTGTTAATCTAAGTCCTGTGTGACTAACAAAGAAACATTATTATTATTATTTTTTTTTTTATTTTTTTTTTTTTCATTGTTATAGATAACATCTTTGTAATCATTAATATCATTATCACTATATTATTATTATTATTATTATTATTATTATTATCATCATCGTCATTATCACCAGCATCATTGTAATTCTGTAGATTCTGCCAAAAAATATCTGTAGCAATTTAGCAATTTAAAGTGGAAAGGTTAACTTCAATAGAAGCTGAAATAATGGCAAAGG
This sequence comes from Eledone cirrhosa, assembly GCA_964016885.1. Taxonomy (NCBI): domain Eukaryota; kingdom Metazoa; phylum Mollusca; class Cephalopoda; order Octopoda; family Eledonidae; genus Eledone; species Eledone cirrhosa. The sequence continues at coordinate 11,149,717 of OZ024758.1, forward strand.
ATGGGCAGCAGCAGGGAGAACAAAAGACAGAAGAGAGCCAGCCTTAATAATCATGACACATATTGAGAAAAGTTACATTATTAATCTGTTGTTTGGTAATTTAGTATCAACTGGCACTGGATATATTATTTGCCTCAGAGATAACAGCTTCGATCTAACTGACTGACTGACTGACTCTGCTGAAATACAATCTTTTTAACATGTACTGCTCTATACAATACAACTACCAAGGTATTGGAGTATATTTGGCACATTACCCAAGTAATATTAGTAATTTTATTATATATATTTATTTATATATATATTTTTTTATATATATATATATATTTTTAAACATATATGTATATATATATATATGATAAATGTGTGTGTATATATATATATATATATATGATAAATGTGTGTGTATATATATATTTATATATATATATATTTTTTTATACATATATGTATATATATATATATATATATATATATGATAAATGTGTGTGTATATATATATATATATATATTTTATATATATATATATTTTTATACATATATGTATATATATATATATATGATAAATGTGTGTGTATATATATATATATATTTTTATACATATATGTATTTATATATATATATGATATATATGTGTCATCATCATCATTATCGTTTAACGTCCATCTTCCACGCTTGCATGGGTTATATATATATATTTTTTTATACATATATGTATATATATATATGATATACTCTTTTACCTGTTTCAGCCATCCGGCTGAGGCCATGCTGGGGCACCGCCCTTGAGATATATATATATATATATTTTTTTTTATACATATATATATATGTATATATATATTTTTTTTATACATATATGTATATGTATGTATATATATACACACACACACACTCACACACACATGGTTAATACACAGCAACACACATGATTAACACACACACACATGGTTAATACACAGTAACACACATACACATACACTCACACACTATTACAAACAAAATACATTCTCATCTGATGCAGAAAATTTCCCAGTACAATGCAAAAGAAATTATGAAAATGGTGGAGTCATATCTTCTAAATACAGAAAATACCATTTGTAATAACTAAGATGTAATATTGGAAATAAATATTACTGCAGCCTTGGGTTCCAATTTTAGAAGAAAAATGTTATTTACTTCCATATTCATTCCTGGAGCTTGCCTTTCTACAAACACGTACTCACAAATAAGTACACACACACACATATATATATATATATATATACGTTATTCCGGGTTGAATCGGAGGTAACCACAGTAAGTAAGGTACTCAATACATAGCAGAGTATAACAGTTTTAATATAGATGAGATTCTACAGGACTAGAACTGTTTCATTCATTAGAAATCATCAGGAATGTCTGATGATTTCTAATGAATGAAACAGTTCTAGTCCTGTAGAATCTCATCTATATATATATATATATATATATATATATATATATATATATATATAAACCTGTTAGTTTTTTCGTTGCTTTGGTATTGTGTGGTTGGGTTTTACCTACCACAATATTCAATTTGTCAAGCTATTTAAACGTATGTTATTACTCTAAGGACCTACCCTTATTGAGTGCTTTGCTACTCATTCATACTGTAGGTTGACTTTGCTTGCTCACAGCCAAAGCTTCGATTTTACTAAGCTTCCACATGTATATATATATATATATATATATATAATCATCATATATATATCATCGATTAACGTCCATTTTCCATGCTAGCATGGGTCTGGACGGGAATTGTCCCACTTGAGGCAAGATTGGTTGTCTTACTCAGGACTGTCTGGCAGGTTTTCTACGGCTGGATGCCCTTCCTAACACCAACCACGTTTACAGTGTGGTCTGGGAGGTTTTTACCGTGTTACCTACACGGCCACATTACAGCGTGGACTGTGTGTTTTTTTGTCGTGACACCTACACGACCTCATTTATTTAGGACTGGATGTTGTGGTACCAACATAGCTTTACATCGAAAGGGGTGGTGTAGATGGCGGTGGGGGGTAGGGTTTTTGGGACAGGGGTGTATTTTGGTTACGGTGCCTACTGATTGTAGTTTTCACTTTGTACTTAGGCAAGGCGGGTCTTCTGTATTACTATATATTGTATATATATATATATATATATATATATATATACAATATATATATATATATACATACATATATATATATATACAATATATATATACATATATATATATATATATATACAATATATATATATATATACATACATATATATATACAATATATATATATATATATACATACATATATATATATATATACATACATATACATACATATATATATATATATACATACATATACATACATATATATATATACATACATATATACACATACATACACATGTACATTCAAATATGAACATATATATATACACACACATGTAAGCTTGTGTACTATTGGTTATTTTTCACTCAATTATAGAATTATACATCATAATATTCATATACATCTAGATGTATAAACATTATTATATATATATATATGAGTTCAAATCCCGCCGAGGTTAACTTTGCCTTTCATCCTTACGGGGTCGATAAAATAAAGTACCAGTAATACACTGGGTAATTGCTGGCCTTGTGCCAAAAGTAGAAACAATTATTATATATATTATATATATAATCATTTAACGACCATTTCCCCGCTAGCATGGTTATATGTGGTGATGGTGATGATGGTGGTGATGATGGTGATGGCAGCAGTTGCAGTGGTAATGGTGATGGTGGTGATGATAGTGATGGTGATGGTAATGGTGGTGAAGCTGGTGATGGTAATGGCGGTGAAGGTGGTGATGATAATGGTCGTGAAGGTGGTTATGGTGATGGTGTTGGTAAGAATGATGATGGTGTTGATGCTGGTGATGATAGTGATAATGATGACGGTGATGATGATTGTGATAAAGATGATGGTGGCGATGGTGTTGGTGAGAATGATGATGGTGATGATGATGATAATGGTGATGATGATGATAATGGTGATGATGATGATAGTGATAATGATGATGGAGATGATGGTGATAAAGATGATGGTGGTGATGGTGATGGTGTTGGTGAGAATGATGATGGTGATGATAATAATGGTGATGATGGTGATGAGGGTGATGATGATGGTGATGATGATGATGATGCTGATGAGGAAAATAAATACCAGACTATCATGAACATTTGAAATGTAACTGAAACTTGAGATAAATGAAATAAGGAAAGTGATTTAATCCTGACATCCATTGACATCCATCAAATGGTGTATGACCCATCGATAGAGAAATAAACCATTTAACTCTGTTTACTATTGAAATATAAAACCCTGATTCAATACAGGAGCTTTAACCCTTTATCAAGTTTCTAATAAAAAGAAGAAATAGTACTTAGGATTTTTAATTAATTTTTTTAGATAATCAAGGAACTGAAAAACCTATCAAGCAAGATGGTTGGATAACATCCATGAGCTTGGCTGGTCACACTTAGGTAGCCAGCTGGATCAGTTGAAGTCGGTTGCTTCTGACAGGACCTGCAAAAAGAAGTTTTGAGGACTCTGCTCCCACAAACCTCTGTTGAATAGAGATTTTGTTGCCTTGGTTCTGGCAAGCTAAATCTGGTCGTGTGGAATCTAAGGAATGGGTAGGGAAGGTGTGATAAGTGTCATGTCATACATTGATAACCTGAAGTAGGATAGCGGCAAGGAACCTGCCCAAATCTTAACCATTTCATTGCTATATTTCTAACGAAGGGAACAGGGGAAGGTAGGACAGGAATATAAAGAAAGAAGAATATTGAACATCTACACACATATATATATGTATGTATTGAAGTTTCCGTTGAAAATAGAAAAAAATCATAGGAGTGAAGAGTGCTCTATGTTAGTACCAGAGCAAAATTTAATGTGTATATATATATATATATATATATATATATATATATATATATAGGAACGAGTAGGACCCGACGGCTGAGCTCAAGCCGTTTCGATGGCTAATTCTGGACTGATTTTAGTCCAGAATTAGCCGTCAAAACGGCTTGAGCTCAGCCGTCGGGGTCCTACTCGTTCCTATTACTCACTCTACTACCCTAAGTATTGAGTACTTTGGTGCGTTATGGTCCATCTGGTTCCTTACCACATTTCCTTCGTTATATATATATATATATATATATATATATATATATATAGTAAAGAATATATATATATATATATATGAGTGAAGAATAACGTGGATCAGCTATATATATAGAGTTATACTTCCAGAGCGTCAAAAACAAGGTATATATATAACAGTATATATATAACAGTATATATATAACAGTATATATATAACAGTATATATATAACAGTATATATATAACAGTATATATATAACAGTATATATATAACAGTATATATATAACAGTATATATATAACAGTATATATATAACAGTATATATATAACAGTATATATATAACAGTATATATATAACAGTATATATATAACAGTATATATATAACAGTATATATATAACAGTATATATATAACAGTATATATATAACAGTATATATATAACAGTATATATATAACAGTATATATATAACAGTATATATATAACAGTATATATATAACAGTATATATATAACAGTATATATATAACAGTATATATATAACAGTATATATATAACAGTATATATATAACAGTATATATATAACAGTATATATATAACAGTATATATATAACAGTATATATATAACAGTATATATATAACAGTATATATATAACAGTATATATATAACAGTATATATATAACAGTATATATATAACAGTATATATATAACAGTATATATATAACAGTATATATATAACAGTATATATATAACAGTATATATATAACAGTATATATATAACAGTATATATATAACAGTATATATATAACAGTATATATATAACAGTATATATATAACAGTATATATATAACAGTATATATATAACAGTATATATATAACAGTATATATATAACAGTATATATATAACAGTATATATATAACAGTATATATATAACAGTATATATATAACAGTATATATATAACAGTATATATATAACAGTATATATATAACAGTATATATATAACAGTATATATATAACAGTATATATATAACAGTATATATATAACAGTATATATATAACAGTATATATATAACAGTATATATATAACAGTATATATATAACAGTATATATATAACAGTATATATATAACAGTATATATATAACAGTATATATATAACAGTATATATATAACAGTATATATATAACAGTATATATATAACAGTATATATATAACAGTATATATATAACAGTATATATATAACAGTATATATATAACAGTATATATATAACAGTATATATATAACAGTATATATATAACAGTATATATATAACAGTATATATATAACAGTATATATATAACAGTATATATATAACAGTATATATATAACAGTATATATATAACAGTATATATATATATAAGAGTAACAACAAGAACCAATTCCTGATCAATTAAAGTTCAAGAGCATGTCAGGATAAAAAACAATGAGGTTAACAAGACAAAGGTTTACAGATGAGATCAAGTGAACAGTTTCTCATTAAAGAGTAACATTGACTAATGAGCGGAGTTTAGTAGCTGGCAACTGTTCAGGATTGCTGTATTATTATGATATCTAATTTATTAATGAACAATTAATAGAGGCAATTTGTGACTGTAAACAGAAGGGAGGGCTAGGAGGAGATCAGAATCAATTGATACCATTGTTGTTGTTCCTGTTTGTTTTTTGGTGTTGTTTTTTTTTAGGGAGGATGAGAGAAGTTTGGAAGAAGGAGGCTTTTGTTATAACTGCAACAGGTTCTACAGGTACAAGGGTGGTCAATATAAACTGGACTTATTGATGAATGATAAATGTAATCACCATTAAGTCAAAACAGCTCCACATGTTTTGGTTGTTTTTTTTGTTAGTATCGTTGCTGTTGTTGTTGTTGTTACAGCTGTTCACATTTGAATATGCTTAGCCAGCCTGTTGTTAAGTTCACAACCAACGGGTCTCTTGAGTATTTGAATAAAAGGGGGCCCCAGTCCTATCATCACTCTATATTGGATGCCGGTTCTATTTAGTAACTGAAAGCCTCTCCCCACCCACCCACACTCTACCCCCTCCCACCCTTCCTCCATCCCCACCCACACACCCACAATCAATCAATCAATCAATGCTACATCAAAGTTATATCAATCACCATGTTAACTTCTTTGTTTCTGTTGCAGAGTTTCTCCATCTTTAGAAGACAATTATTGTGAAATTGATGCAGTAAAGATGTTGTCCTTCCAATCAATGTATCAATATATCAATATATCTGATAGCAAACGATCATTATCATTAACAGGGGACCTGGAGATACTGCTTCATCTGCAACTGGAGTGGTGGTGGTGGTAGTGATGGTGGTGGTGGTAGTGGTGAGTGTGGTGGTGGTGGTGGTAGTGGTGGTGGTAGTGATGTTGTTGTTGGTGGTAGTGATGTTGTTGTTGGTGGTAGTGATGTTGTTGTTGGTGGTAGTGATGTTGTTGTTGGTGGTGGTAGTGGTGGTGGTAGTGATGTTGTTGTTGTTGGTGGTGGTGGTAGTGGTGGTGGTGGTGGTAGTGGTGGTAGTTGTGGTGGTGGTGGTAGTGGTGGTGGTAGTGGTGGTGGTGGTAGTAGTGATGTTGTTGGTGGTGGTGGCAGTGGCGGTGGTGGTGGTGGTGTTGCTGGTGGTGGTATTGGTGGTAGTGGTGGTGTTGGTTGTAGTGGTGCTGGTGGAGATGGTGGTGATGGTGGTGATGGTGGTGTTGGTGATGGTGGTGGTAGTGGTGTTGTTGGTAGTATTGGTGAAGAGGGAGACAAGAAAGAGGAGTATATGATGATGATGATGATGATGATGATGATGATGCAGGTATATATACACACATATATATATAATTATGATGATGATGATGATGATGCAGGTATATATATATATATATATATATATACACATATATATAATTTCCTTAAATCATGCCATGCTTTCTTCCTGATTACATATCACATTGGTGTGTTTGTTTATTTGGTAGAACATGAGAACATAAAGTAGAGAGAGATAGAGAGAGGGGGAGATAGAGAGAGAGAGGGGGGGAGAGAGAGAGAGAGGGGGGAGAGAGTAGGTAGGAGAGCAAGCAGCACATCTGGTGTGTTATATCCAGCTTATAATCTGTTGCCAGTTTGGATGAAGATTAACATTTGTTGATCTAATGGAAAATAATGTTTTATAAGAGATAGAGAGATAGACTGATATATATATATATATATATTAATATCGTATATATATATATATATATATATATATATATAACATCCTTCTAGCGGGTCTGGGTAAGATTTTACATTCATTTAATTTATTAATTTATTATTTGTATGACCCGAATTTTCCTGGTCGTTTGTTCGGCTGTGCGAACGATTTTAAGCATTGTCTCTATGTGTTGGTATTTAAACGATAGTTATAGCTCTGGTTTATCCAAACTATTGAGCACTTTGCCATGCATTTCGAAGATTGTGTTTCGTTATTTCGTGGGCCGAGATTCCGATTCACGATAATTTATTTGTATATATATATAAATATACATATATATATATATATATAACAAAGGGATTGTGGTAAGGAACCAGGTGGACCATAACGCACCAGAGTACTCAATACTTAGAGTAGTAGAGTGGGAAATAGGAAAAAGTGCCATGTGCCTCCATATATATATATGTGCCTCTATCTATCTATCTATCTATCTATCTAGAGAGAGAGAGAGAGAGAAAGAGCGAGAGAGAGAAAGAGCGAGAGAGAGAAAAAGCGAGAGAGAGAGAAAGAGCGAGAGAGAGAGAAAGAGCGAGAGAGAGAAAGAGCGAGAGAGAGAAAGAGCGAGAGAGAGAAAGAGCGAGAGAGAGAAAGAGCGAGAGAAAGAGCGAGAGAGAGAGAAAGAGCGAGAGAGAGAGAAAGAGCGAGAGAGAAAGAGAGAGAGAGAGAGCTTACTGTAGTAGTAGTAGTAGTAGTAGTAGTAGTAGTAGTAGTAGTAGTACACTAGTTTCTACTTTACTTAACTTCCTGTCAAACAATTAATCTGAAATGTGATATATTTCATCTAATCACGGAAATATCTGAGAAAACCGCTTGAGTCAAATAACAAAAAGTAAAGCAAAATTACTGGAATGAAACCTTATATTTTAATTATCATCATAGAATGATCAGCATCGTTATCATCATGACCATCATTATATTCATCATCATCATCATCTTTTTATCATCATCATTATCATATTCATAACCTTACGGGGGTCGATAAAATAAAGTACCAGTAATGCACTGGGTGATTGCTGGCCTTGTGCCTAAAGTAGAAACAATTATCATATTCATAACCATCATCATCATCATTGTCATCATCATCAGCAGCGGCATCAGATTCATAAACATTGTCATCATCGACATCATCACCATCACCATCACCACCATCACCACATGATGTATTGATAGATGTAACTGACCGTGGTCATTGGAGCACTTTGGCTGCCCCATGTGTCTCAAGACATGGGATATATTGATAAATGTAACTGACTGTGGTCATTGGAGCACTTTGGCTGCCCCATGTGTCTCAAGACATGGGATGTATTGATAAATGTAACTGACTGTGGTCATTGGAGCACTTTGGCTGCCCCATGTGTCTCAAGACATGGGATGTATTGATAAATGTAACTGACTGTGGTCATTGGAGCACTTTGGCTGCCCCATGTGTCTCAAGACATGGGATATATTGATAAATGTAACTGACTGTGGTCATTGGAGCACTTTGGCTGCCCCATGTGTCTCAAGACATGGGATGTATTGATAAATGTAACTGACCGTGGTCATTGGAGCACTTTGGCTGCCTCATGTGTCTCAAGACTTGGGAAGTATTGATAGATGTAACTGACCTGAGCAGAGGTGGTGAAATCTGATCTCAAATTGCTGAGACTCAGAAGAAATGATGAAGGAATGTGGCAAGTGAAGAGAAGCTGCACTGAAAAAGACCTAGCCAATCCATGCAAACTTGGAAAAAACTGACAGAGATACGGTCAGAGATACATTGGTTTTCCTGATGACTTCATTTCAATATTATACACACACATATATATATATATACATATATATATATATATATCATTATCATTGTTTAATGTCCATCTTCCACGCTAGCATGGGTTAGACGGTTTTATTCCATTTGATGCAGGAATGGTCGGGAGACCATGCCTCGCTCGCACGGAAGCGTCTCTGGCAGGTTTTTTTTTTTTGTTACAGCTGGATGCCCTTCCTAACACCAACCACATTTACAGTGTGGACTGGGAGCCTTTTCACCGTGTCTCCTACACAGCTACCTTACAGTGTGTGGACTGTTGTGTCATCGACACAGTGGACGGAACGAGAGAGGGAGGATGGGGTAGGGTGTGGTGATGGGGTGTGTAGGTAACATGGTAAAAACCTCCCAGTCCACACTGTAAACGTGGTTGGTGTTAGGAAGGGCATCCAGCCATAGAAAACCCGCCAGACAGTCCTATACGAGCAAGACAACCAATCTTGCCTCAAGTGGGAAAAATCCCGTCCAAACCCATGCTAGCGTCGAAGATGGACGTTAAACGATGATGATGATGATGATGATGATATAATATAAAATCAAAAGATGGTTAAAAGAGTTCCATGTATTTTATAATGCGCATTTCAAAAACAAATATCCTCATGGGATGATATTTGCGTTCTCATCAGATAAAATAGAGAGACATGATATGAAGCTTAAAAAACACTTGCGAGCAGTGAAGTGTTAAATCAACATATCTTTTGATTTTATATTATTTATATACTCCAGTCCTATAAACTGTTGAGTGCTACTTATCCGATATTTGCATTGCTTTATTGTGCTACAATAAAACTCACCTCTTACATTATATATATATATATATATATATATATATATATACACATACACACATGCTCCATCATTATTCTCATCATTTATATATATATATATATATATATATATATATATATATATATATATATATAATGATGGAATTTATCAAAGGCATAGTTTTACAATAGTAACAAACACAAGTTGATCATATTTATGTGAATTAGTCCAATCAACACTGAATGATACACGAAATGGGAATCATAGTGTCCCAGGGTGGCAATTAATAATTCATGTGTGAAAGGCTGTGAACAGGAGACAAAACAATGTGTCAGTATATATATATATATATATATACACATATATATATATACACATATATATATATATATATATATACGTATGTATGTGTGTATATATATATATATATACACATATATATATATACGTATGTATGTGTGTATATATATATATATATATATGTATGTATGTATGTATGAGTGTTTATGTATGTGTGTACTGAGAGAAAGGGGAGTGACTCAGTTAAATATTTGGCTGCCTCCATCAATGTCGTCACTACCACCACCACCCCACCACCACCACCACCACCACCACCATCATCACCATCACCATCACCATCATCATGGCCATCACCATCACTATCACCACCACCATCATGGCCATCACCATCACCACCACCACCACCATCATCATCATCACCACCACTACCATCATCATCACCACTACTACCACCATCATCACCATCACCACCACCACGATCATCACCATCGCCACCACCACCATCATGATGACCACCACCACCATCACCATTACTACCACAATCATCACCATCACCACCATCACCATCACCACCACCACCATCATCACCACCACCATCACCACCACTACTACCACCACCATCACCATCACCACCACCACCACGATCATCACCATCGCCACCACCACCATCATGATGACCACCACCACCATCACCCTCACTACCACCACCACCACCACCACCACCATCGCCACCACCAGACATACTTGGTATTTGCAGCTAAAGTGACTCTTAGACAGACTTACTCATCATTTTATTCTAGTAAATTGCCAACTGGTGCATCAATCCCTCCTGGATTAACAGTTTCACTAACTCCATTACAAACCAAATTCCCAGTTGTAAGACCATCACCCCCATCTCTCTCTCTCTCCACACTTACACATCATCATCATCATTATCTCCCCTTCTTCTCTTCCACTCTCCACACTTACACACACACATCATCACCATCATTATTACCACCCTCTTTCTCTCTCTCTCTCTCTCTCCACATGCACACTTACACACAGACACAGATCATCATCACCATCATTATCTCCCCTTCTTCCTCTCTCTCTCCACACACACACACACACACATACATATCATCATCATCATCATCATCATTATTACTCCCATCTTCATCTCTCTCTCTCCACACATACACACACACACATCATCATCATCATCTCCCCTTCTTCCTCTCTCTCTCTCTCTTTCTCTCCACACATACACACTTAGACACATACACATCATCATTACCCCTTCTTCCTCATTATCAACCCCTTCCTCTATCTTCCTCTCTCCACACACACATACATACATACATACATACATACACACACTGTCATCATTGAAGTAATTTGCTGGCTGTTGTTGCTGTTATTGTTGCTGTTGTTGTAGTAGAATAACCTCTGAGTTGATCACCAAACAGAGGAACAACTGATTAAATCTCGCTATCATTTCTAAAATATTTCAAATTCATGACAATCTTATATATGAACAATCTGTTAAAATATTTAGACCGATTAACGAACACAAGCACATTCCTAATTGTACTTTTATTGCTTGCAGTGTTTAAGTATGTCAGTTTAAATTAGATGATCTTTTGTGGCGTCCCTGTGTGAGCCAGGATTTTCTGTTCAACATACCACTCAGTCAACTGATGATGAACTGATGATGTGCAATATATTGCTCATTTAAGCTGAGCACCGGGACTCTGTTTGAAGATTGACCTCTGTGGTGTGAAACTGAGCATTGAGCCTCTCTCTG
>OZ024758.1:11164326-11176826 GCA_964016885.1 Eledone cirrhosa
CTGTTTCTTTGGCAACAGCAGGATTACTATAGAGAACTATAGAGAATAAATGGTATCTTATCAATGGTGGGAGGAGGGGATAGGGGGGAGTGAGAGAGGTGGGGGTGGCAGTGAGGGAGAGAGAGAGGGGGAAGTGAGGGAGAGAGAGAAAGGGGGCAGTGAGGGAGGGAGAGAGAGAGGGGGCAGTGAGGGAGGGAGAGAGAGAGGGGGCAGTGAGGGAGAGAGAGGAGCAGTGAGGGAGGGAGAGAGGGGAGCAGTGAGGGAGGGAGAGAGGGGAGCAGTGAGAGAGGGAGAGAGGGGAGCAGTGAGAGAGGGAGGGAGAGAGAGGGTGGCAATGAGGGGGAGAGGGGAGGGTGAGAGGGGGCAGAAAGGGAGAGAGACAGTGAGAGAAAGAGAGATAGAATGAGAGATTATATATAATCTTTAATTGATAAGGTTATATAGACATGTAGAGTTGTATAGACATGTAGAGTTGTATAGACATGTAGAGTTGTATAGACATGTAGTTATATAGACATGTAGTGTTGTATAGACATGTAGAGTTGTATAGACATGTAGAGTTATATAGACATGTAGAGTTATATAGACATGTAGAGTTATATAGACATGTAGAGTTATACAGACATGTAGAGTTGTATAGACATGTAGAGTTATATAGACATATAGAGTTATATAGACATGTAGTTATATAGACATGTAGTTATATAGACATGTAGAGTTGTATAGATATGTCGAGTTATATAGACATGTAGAGTTATATAGACATGTAGAGTTATATAGATATGAAGAGTTATATAGACATGTAGAGTTGTATAGACATGTCGAGTTATATAGACATGTAGAGTTATATAGACATGTAGAGTTATATAGACATGTAGAGTTATATAGATATGAAGAGTTATATAGATATGAAGATACATTAAATTAGAAAATACTGATTAGGGAGAAAAATTACATGAGTAAATGTGGGAATGTGAGATCGGTAGAGGGTCGGACGGCATGTCTTGCAGCAAAGAGTTACAGTCCTTTATGGTCCGAGTTCAAATCTCGCCGAGGTTAACTTTGCCTTTCATTCTTACGGGGTCGATAAAATAAAGTACCAGTAATACACTGAGATAATTGCTGGCCTTGTGCCTAAAGTAGAAACAATTATTATCATCATAGTTATCATTTAATGGTTGTTAAATGATGTGGAGTGAGGGTGACATACTGGTCAGCTGGATAGGAAGACAGGGTGACAGGCTGGTCAGCTGGATAGGAAGACAGGGTGACAGGCTGGTCAGCTGGTGGAATAAACATACTAGCTGGGAGGCAGGTTGACTAGGACAGCTAGATTAAGAAATAAACTGACTGGGGGATAGAAAGATTGGTTAATGGTTAGACAGGAAGACTGTGAGATAGACTGTGACAGATAGATAGACATAATTGTTTCTATGTTTGGCATAAGGCCAGCAATTACTCAGCGCATTACTGGTACTTTATTTTATCGACCCCGAAAGGATGAAAGGCAAAGTTAACCTCGGACATAAGAACTAGGAGATAGATAGAGAGATAGATAGAGTAATAGACAGGAAAATTGTGAGACAGATATACTGATAGATATATTTCTTTATTTGCCACAAGGGCACACAAGAAAAGGAGACAAAACAAAGACATATGGCGGGGATTTTACATACAATCATGTAAAAATATTGAAACAAACAAATACACTGATAGATAGATAGATAGATAGATAGATAGACAACCTGACTAGGAGATAGACAGACCAACTGACTAATCCAAGTGGATTGATAGATATCTTTCTTTATTTGCTGTGGATAGATAGATAGATAGATAGATAGATAGATAGACAGACAGATAGATAGACAGATAAACAGATAGATAGATAGATAGATAGATAGATAGATAGACCAAGTGGTAATAACACAAACATATACAAAATGATACAGGTATACCTCTAGAATTTAATTAGTCAATCAGAAGGAAAAAAAAAAAAGGTAATTTAGGAAAGATTGAGACAAAATAAAGAATTTTGAGATGAAAGACAAAATAATGCTGAAGATCCATTTTTATGGAGAAAGAAAGAAATCTTATTTTTATGTAAGAAATAATTCTTTTAGATTCTCACAAATGAAATACAATGTAGTTGTCCAAGAGAATGGTTCTACCAGAGTAAAAGAGGAAGGCAACCAGTGTATCTATATATATACTGGTGTGTATATATGTGTGTATATATATATATACACACACAGATACATACACATATACCAACACACACATATATATACACACACAGATACATACACATATACCAACACACACATATATATATACACACACATATATATATATATATATTACATAGTTTTCTATGAAATGCAGAAGCATGTGTGTGTGTACATGTGTGAGAGTATGTGTCTATATGTATTTACATGGATGTGTGTGTATGTATGTATACATGTGTGTATGTATGTACATGTGTATGTATGTGTACATGTGTGTATGTATGTGTACATGTGTGTATGTATGTGTACATGTGTGTATGTATGTACATGTGTGTATGTATGTGTACATGTGTGTATGTATGTGTACATGTGTGTGTATGTGTACGTGTGTATGTATGTGTACGTGTGTATGTATGTACATGTGTGTATGTATGTACATGTGTGTATGTATGTACATGTGTGTATGTATGTGTGTATGTATGTGTACATGTGTGTATGTATGTACATGTGTATGTACATGTGTGTATGTATGTACATGTGTGTATGTATGTACATGTGTATGTACATGTGTGTATGTATGTGTACATGTGTGTATGTATGTACATGTGTGTATGTATGTACATGTGTGTATGTATGTACATGTGTGTATGTATGTGTACATGTGTGTATGTATGTACATGTGTGTATGTATGTGTACATGTGTGTATGTATGTACATGTGTGTATGTATGTACATGTGTGTATGTATGTGTACATGTGTGCATGTATGTGTACATGTGTGTATGTATGTGTACATGTGTGTATGTATGTGTACATGTGTACATGTATGTGTACATGTGTGTATGTATGTACATGTGTGTATGTATGTGTACATGTGTGAGAGTGTTTATATGTATTTACATGGATGTGTGTGTATGTATGTGTACATGTGTGTATGTATGTACATGTGTGTGTGTATGTATGTACATGTGTGTATGTATGTACATGTGTGTATGTATGTGTACATGTGTGTATGTATGTGTACATGTGTGTATGTATGTGTACATGTGTGTATGTATGTGTACATGTGTGTATGTATGTGTACATGTGTGTATGTATGTACGTATGTATGTGTACATGTGTGTATGTATGTACATGTGTGTATGTATGTGTACATGTGTGTATGTATGTGTACATGTGTGTATGTATGTACGTATGTATGTGTACATGTGTGTATGTATGTACATGTGTGTATGTATGTGTACATGTGTGTATGTATGTACATGTGTGTATGTATGTGTACATGTGTACATGTGTGTATGTGTATGGAAGAGACCTTAGAAGCCTGACAGAAAGTGTTCAAGGTCAAGACATTTTAAGTGCTAAATATAACACATGAAAGCTGGGCAGCGGCAATAGCAGCAGCAACAACTGCACCACTAGCAGCAGCAGTGACAGCAGTACTAGCAGCAACATCAGTAACAACTGCATCACTAGCAATAACTGCAGCAACAGTAGCAGCAGCAACTACAGCAACAGTAGCAGCAGCACTAGCAGCAGCTACAGCAAACAGCAGCAGCACTAGCAGCAACTACAACAACAGTAGCAGCAGAACTAGCAGCAACAGTAGCAGCAACTACAGCAACACTAGCAGCAACTACAGCAACAGCACTAGCAGCAACTACAGCAACACTAGCAACAATTACAGCAACAGTAGCAGCAGCACTAGCAACAACTACAGCAACAGCAGCACTAGCAACAACTACAACAACAGTAGCAGCAGAACTAGCAGCAACAGTAGCAGCAACTACAGCAACACTAGCAGCAACTACAGCAACAGCACTAGCAGCAACTACAGCAACACTAGCAACAATTACAGCAACAGTAGCAGCAGCACTAGCAACAACTACAGCAACAGCAGCACTAGCAACAACTACAACAACAGTAGCAGCAGAACTAGCAGCAACAGTAGCAGCAACTACAGCAACACTAGCAGCAACTACAGCAACAGCACTAGCAGCAACTACAGCAACACTAGCAACAATTACAGCAACAGTAGCAGCAGCACTAGCAACAACTACAGCAACAGCAGCACTAGCAACAACTACAACAACAGTAGCAGCAGAACTAGCAGCAACAGTAGCAGCAACTACAGCAACACTAGCAGCAACTACAGCAACAGCACTAGCAGCAACTACAGCAACACTAGCAACAACTACAGCAACAGCAACAGCAGCACTAGCAACAACTACAGCAACAGCAGCAGCACTAGCAACAACTACAGCAACAACAACATCAGCAGCACTAGCAACAGTAGCAACAACAGCATCCCTAGCAATAACTGCAGCATCAGCAACTGCAGCAGCAACAGCAACAATGCAGCAACTCCAGCAGCAGCAACAACATCACTAGCAACAACTACAACAACAACAGCAACAGCAACAGTAGCAGCACTAGCAATAACTGCAGCAACAGCAGCAGCACTAGCAATAACTGCAGCAACAGCAACAGTAGCAGCACTAGCAATAACTGCAGCAACAGCAGCAGTACTAGCAATAACTGCAGCAACAGCAACAGTAGCAGCACTAGCAATAACTGCAGCAACAGCAGCAGCACTAGCAATAACTGCAGCAACAGCAACAGTAGCAGCACTAGCAATAACTGCAGCAACAGCAACAACAGCAGCAGCACTAGCAACAGTAGCAGCACTAGCAATAACTGCAGCAACAGCAGCAGCACTAGCAATAACTGCAGCAACAGCAACAACAGCAGCAGCACTAGCAACAGTAGCAGCACTAGCAATAACTGCAGCAACAGCAACAACAGCAGCAGCACTAGCAACAGTAGCAGCACTAGCAATAACTACAGCATCAGCAACAACAACAGCAGCACCCCTAGCAGCAGTAGCAGTATTATATTGGTTTGCAGTTGTAACAGAGCCCCACCAACAACAACAACAACATCAACCTATATAGCAATATAACAGTAGCAGAGCAGTGGATGTGGCAGTATCGGTAGAGAGTCGGACGCCATGCTTTGCAGCATAGAGTTACGGCCCTTTACGATCTGAGTTCAAATCCCGCCGAGGTTAACTTTGCCTTTCATCCTTACGGGGGGGGGGGGGGGGGGGCGATAAAATAAAGTACCAGTAATACACTGGGGTAATTGCTGGCCTTGTGCCAAAAGTAGAAAAATTATTATTATTATCATGCTTTGATGCATAGAGTTACGGCCCTTGCCATTGTGAGTTCAAATGCCGCCGAGGTTAACTTTACCTTTCATCCTTACGGGGGGGTCGATATAATAAAGTACCAGTAATGCACTGGGGTAATTGCTGGCCTTGTGCCAAAAGAGATACTGCCCTTTATGATCTGAGTTCAAATCCCGCCGAGGTTAACTTTGCCTTTCATCCTCATGGGGTCGATAAAATAAAGTACCAGTCATGCACTGGGGTTGACTTAATCGACCTTCCCCCCCCCCCCAAAAAAAAAAATCACTGGCCTTGTGCCTATATAAGAAACCAATATAACAGTAGCAGTATGTCTGACAACATTGCTGCCAATATGGCAGATAATGTAACAAATACAACATTGATTCTTACCAAACTGAAGAAAACTTCAGCTTCAAATTGGAATCTAATATTACACTACACACACACACTCTCTCTCTCTCTCTCTCTCTCTCTCTACCTCGCTTTTATATCAAGTGGTGGAATTCTTTTTTGTGTGTGTATATATTTGTGTGTGAATATATTTGTGTGTGTATGTGTAAATATGTTTTATACATATAGTCCTATGCGAGCAAGACAACCACTCTTGCCTCAAGTGGGAAAACTCCCGTCCAAACCCATGCAAGCATGGAACATGGACGTTAAACGATGATGATGATGATGATATATATATATATATATATATATATATATATATATATATCATAGTCGTTTAATGTCCATTTTCCACGCTAGCATGGGTTAGATGGGTTGTCCCATTCGAGTCCGGTGACTTTGTCTTACTCATACAGAACTATTTCTGGCTAGATTTCTACGACTGGGTGTCCTTCCTAATGCAAACCATATTTGTAGTGTGCTGGGTGCTTTTTGTCGTGACTCTCCTACCAGTTTGCAGTGTGAACTGAGAGTGAGAGAGAGAGAGATATGTAAAATCTCGACTGCAGTGCCAAGCAGTTTCTTTCGGTTCGGGTGTACTCCCACGATTAGTGGTTTCCCCAATACTGCAGACTATATATATATTAAAACTATATATATATTAAAAGGCCAATAATTTATGTGTGTGTGTGTGTATATAGCATCATCATTTTACATCCGCTTTTCCCTGCTTGCAAGGGTATATATATATATATATATATATATATATATAAAAACATTTTTCAAAAAAGAATTGTCCCTTTTTTTACATAACACTATCTTTTCAATAATGTCACTTTGATGAATCAAAAAACAAAAACAGATCCTTAAACATATCTCCTCTGTTATTTCCAACTTCATAATTTCTCTCTCTCTCTCAGAGAGAGAGAGAGAGAAAGAGAGAGAGAGAGAGAGAGATAGCGAGAGAGAGAGAGAGAGATAGAGAGAGAGAGAGATAGAGAAATGATGAAGTTGGAAATAAGGAAATAACACGGGAGATATGTTTAAGAATCTGTTTTTCTTTATATATATATGCAGAGGTTATATTTAATTTGTTGGGATTCAACAAGCTTAAAAAATGTTTATAACTGATATAAAGCACTCAACAAATTAGTGGAGTAAATATACAATATACTATCCAGGAAGCTCCAACCATTAAGGTTGTCTTTTTTCAGGGTATGTCAATATTTATTTATAAAACTAATCTGATGAAAGCGCACCATAATTTGCCTTGGTGGCCCTTGAAATATGTATAATAAAATAAATATGGTTTTATAAATATAGTTTCCATTTGTTAATATATTGTGTATATATATATCATTTCATTCATCATCATTTCATTTTACGTCCGCTTTTCCCTGCTAGCAAGGGTGGGACGGGAACTGATTCTGGCTTGATTTCTACAGCTGGATGCCCTTCCTAACACCAACCTCATTTACAGTGAGTGCTGGGTGCTTTTTTGCTGTGGCACCTCCATGACGACTTTGCAGTGGAATGATAGGGACTGGGGTCCCTATCATCTCATTTCTACAGCTGAGTAAACTGGAGCAATGTGAAATAAAGTGTCTTGCTCAAGGAAACAACACATCACCCGGTCTGAAAATTGAACCCACAACCTTTCGATTGCAAGGCCAATGTTCTAACCACTAAGCCATGTGCCTCCATTATATTACAAATATATATATATATATATATTTGTAAAAGTGTCCTGTGTAGCTAAAGTCATATAAAATGAATAAAAACTGTGGGCGAAAATGACAGAAAAACGTATGGAACACAGGACAGTGTTGTCTCATCAGTTGACCTCTGGAGATATGTTAGGCTCTGAAACAATGTATCTGCAGCAGTCGACTACACCACTCTTATCTCTTGTGCCACCCAACCTCACAATCATCCTATTCTGGGCCACCTCCTCGGTATTTAATGCCCAGTGGCTAGCCCTCAAAAATTACTAAACCTGCATGTTCTACTACACGGTCCACTCTCACCCATGCCAAATCCTGTTACAGGCCATATTTAATTCAATTATGCAAAGTTGTATAAAACTGTGACCCTTTAAGGGTCATAGCACCAACTCTGGCTCTATTATTATTCCCTATAAGGGTTGGTTGTTGTTCTATAACACTTCCTTTTCACTGACACTTCAGATCAGCAAAATATATAGAGAGTGTGTGTGTGTGCATGGAAGTGTGTGTGCCCAAGCGTGTGAATGTGTGTGTGTGTGTGCATGCAATCAAGTGTATATGTGAGTGTCTATGTTTGTGTGAGTGTGTAAGTGTATAAGAGTGTATATGTGAGGGTGTGCATGCAAGCATGTGGATGTGTGAGTGTGTGTGGGTGGGAGGTCAGGGATTAAACAGAGGTCAAACTTTGGATGGCTATTTAAAAACCTTAGATGAGGACAAGAGAGTTAAAATTAGATTTTTTATAACAACATGACAAGCTTCAATCAGTGACTGTTGTTTTGATGTGAACAAATTATGTAGTTACCCTAGCCACAACCTTATCATAATCATGACTCATTATAGGGAGGGAAATAAGGAGAAATAGGGGTTGTTTTTCTTCTGGTTTAGTCTCAGATTAGCCCTGACTGAGCAGATTTATGATCAAAGGAATTCCAAACAGAAACACCCTAATCTTTCCCTCAGTCAAAAGTTTCTCTCTTTTTATTACAACTGAAGGGATGTAGAGAGTGATTTGAGGTAGATTTAGTAGTTATATCTAACAGGTTGAGTGACTCTGTAGAGGCTCCCACAAAAACAGCAGTGAAAATTTGGAATTTTTATTTTAGATTTGACATTTTCTACCATTGTGTCACAATCTTTTGTGTACAAAACACGAACTATAGCTGCACCAAGGGTTTGAACTTAGAATATAAAGAACTAACAAAGGGGGAAAGTTGATTAAATCGACCTCAGAACATTACTGGTACTGTATTTTATCAACCCCTGTCAGGATGAAAGGCAAAGCTAACCTCTGTGAGATTTGAACTCAAAATATAAAGAGGTAACAGATACTGTTTCTGATTTAGACACAAGGTCAACAATTTTAAAGGAAAGAGGAAAGTAGCTTAAATCAACCTCAGTGTATTACTGGTACATTATTTTAAAGATGAAAGGCAAAGCTGACCTTGGTGGGATTTGGACATAAAAAGCTAACAAACATTACAAGGCATTTTGCCCAATGGCCTAATGATTGTCCTAACAAGATCCATATCTGAAGTATTTTTATGTTTTTAGTATAAAAATAACAAAAAAATCAACAAACCTATGAACAATTCACTAAATCTACTAAAAAAACTAAAACAATAGCTTAACTTCTTAAACTGATTATGTGAAGAGATAATGATTCTATCTATATTAACCAATATAGTGTGTGTGTGTGTGTGTGTGTGTGTGTGTGTGTGTGTGTGTGTGTGTGTGTGTGTGTGTGTGTGTGTGTGTGTGTGTGTGTGTGTGTGTGTGTGTGTGTGTGTGTATATATAAGCCTGAGAGAGTGTGTGTGTGTATATATATATATATATATATATATATATATATATATATATATATATATATATATATGGAGGCACATGGCTTAGTGGTTAGAGCATTGGGCTTGCAATCGAAAGGTTGTGAGTTCAATTCTCAGACCGGGTGATGTGTTGTTTTCTTAAGCAAGACACTTTATTTCACATTGCTCCAGTTTACTCAGCTGTAGAAATGAGATGATAGGGACTAGGGTCCCTATCATTCCACTGTAAAGTGGTCATGGAGGTGCCATGGCAAAAAAGCACCCAGCACTCACTGTAAATGAGGTTGGTGTTAGGAAGGGCATCCAGCTGTAGAAATCAAGCCAGGATCAGTTCCCGTCCCACCCTTGCAAGCACAGAAAAGCGGACGTAAAATGAAATCAAAATCATCATATATATATATATATATATATATATATATATAATAAATAAATAACAAAGAACGCTTATAGCATATGCATATCTTTACTTGCTGACATTGTTTCATCCGCACTATAAGTGGGACTCATCAGAGCATAAAGGTTAATTACATACCATACAAGCAATAACAAATCCAAGACATTGAAGAATGAAAGGTAATAATAGACGATAGAGGATAAGAATAAAAATAAAAATAAAAGTAAAAATAAAAATAAAAATAAAAATAAGGGGTGCTATCAGTGTGTGTGTGTGTTTGTCTATATATATGCCTGAGAGAGTGTGTGTGTGTATATATATATGGAGGCACATGGCTTAGAGCTTGCAATCGAAAGGTTGTAAGTTCAATTCTCAGACTGGGTGATGCGTTGTTTCCTTAAAGACACTTTATTTCACATTTATTTCACAGCTGTAGAAATGAGATGATAGGGACCCCAGTCCCTATCATTCCACTGCAAAGTGGTCGTGGCGGTGCCACAGCAAAAAAGCACCCAGCCCACACACTGTAAAGTGGACGTGTAGGCGCCACAGAAAAAAAGCACCCAGCACTCACTGTAAATGAGGTTGGTGTTAGGAAGGGCTTCCAGCTGTAGAAATCAAGCTAGAATCAGTTCCCGTTCCAAGCAGGGAAAAGCGGACGTAAAATGATGATGATGATGTGTGTGTATGCATGTGTGTTTGTCTATATATATGTGCGAGAGTGTGTGTGTATGTATATATATATATGTGTGTGTGTGAGAGAGAGCTGGATTCTATTCTGTCTTATACAAATATAATTTACAACTTGTTTGAACCAACTGGCTTTATTCTGTTGATTATTTGCCAACCTAGCTTTTTCTGTAAATATCAACATCCCTGATTTAACATTTTAACTCTTAACGTCCTGTACCACATGAAGTCACATTAGTAAGACTGACTTAACGTCCTGTACCACATGAAGTCACATTAGTAAGACTGACGTAACGTCCTGTACCACATGAAACGACATTAGGAAGACTGACTTAACGTCCTGTACCACACGAAGCCACATTAGTAAGACTGACATAACGTCCTGTACCACGCGAAGTCACATTAGTAAGACTGACTAAACGTCCTGTACCACATGAAGCCACATTAGTAAGACTGACTAAACGTCCTGTACCACATGAAGCCACATTAGTAAGACTGACTAAACATCCTGTACCACATGAAGCCACATTAGTAAGACTGACATAACGTCCTGTACCACACGAAGTCACATTAGTAAGACTGACTTAACGTCCTGTACCACACGAAGTCACATTAGTAAGACTGACTTAACGTCCTGTACCACATGAAGCCACATTATTAAGACTGACTAAACGTCCTGTACCACATGAAGTCACATTAGTAAGACTGACTAAACGTCCTGTACCACATGAAGTCACATTAGTAAGACTGACTAAACGTCCTGTACCACATGAAGCCACATTAGTGAGACTGACTAAACGTCCTGTACCACATGAAGCCACATTAGTAAGACTGACTTAACGTCCTGTACCACACGAAGTCACATTAGTAAGACTGACTAAGCGTCCTGTACCACATGAAGCCACATTAGTGAGACTGACTTAACGTCCTGTACCACACGAAGTCACATTAGTAAGACTGACTAAACGTCCTGTACCACATGAAGCCACATTAGTAAGACTGACTAAACGTCCTGTACCACATGAAGCCACATTAGTAAGACTGACTAAACGTCCTGTACCACATGAAGCCACATTAGTGAGACTGACTAAACGTCCTGTACCACATGAAGCCACATTACTAAGACTGACTTAACGTCCTGTACCACATGAAGCCACATTAGTAAGACTGACTAAACGTCCTGTACCACATGAAGTCACATTAGTAAGACTGATATAACGTCCTGTACCACATGAAACGACATTAGTAAGACTGACATAACGTCCTGTACCACATGAAACGACATTAGGAAGACTGACTTAACGTCCTGTACCACACGAAGCCACATTAGTAAGACTGACATAACGTCCTGTACCACATGAAGACACATTAGTAAGACTGACTTAACGTCCTGTACCACATGAAGCCACATTAGTAAGACTGACTAAACGTCCTGTACCACATGAAGCCACATTAGTAAGACTGACATAACGTCCTGTACCACATGAAGCCACATTAGTAAGACTGACATAACGTCCTGTACCACATGAAACGACATTAGTAAGACTGACTTAACGTCCTGTACCACACGAAGCCACATTAATAAGACTGATATGATATAACGTCCTGTACCACATGAAGCCACATTAATAAGA
Organism: Eledone cirrhosa; assembly: GCA_964016885.1. NCBI lineage: Eukaryota > Metazoa > Mollusca > Cephalopoda > Octopoda > Eledonidae > Eledone > Eledone cirrhosa. The sequence continues at coordinate 11,176,404 of OZ024758.1, forward strand.
CTAAAACTGTCTGAAACTGCCCATGGTTCTGCAATACTGGTGATGATAATGGTGATGATGGTAGTGTTGGTGATGAAGGTGGTGATGACAGGGGTGGTGGTGATGATGGGGGTGGTGGTGATGATGGGGGGTGGTGGTGGTCGTGGTGGTGATGATGGTGATGGTAAGCCTACTGGAATTCAAACTGGGCATCAAACACACCTTGTGAGAGGAAGGGACATTAAAGAGGTACCTACATATGACGTGTATTGCCACCCCTCTGCCTTCTTCTGAGATTAATATTTAAAAATAAAAATATAAAAACCACAACAAAAATCTCAACACTGGTTAACAAAGATTACTGACACACAAGGATTATCTCCAACAGTTCAAGGACAACAGAGAATTAACAACTTCCATTTAAGGACAACATTAAACACACTT
>OZ024758.1:11186826-11189326 GCA_964016885.1 Eledone cirrhosa
CACCAACACAGTCTCACCACATGTAACATGTAGTAGACCAACGCACACTCAGTCTCACCACATTTAACATGTAGTACACCAACAGTCTCACCACATGTAACATGTAGTACACCAACACACGCAGTCTCACCACATTTAACATGTAGTACACTAACACACACAGCCTCACCACATTTAACATGTAGTAGTACACCAACACACACAGTCTCACCACATGTAACATGTAGTACATCAACACACAGTCTCACCACATGTAACATGTAGCACACCAATACACACAGTTTACACACTCATGTCTCTCACCACATGTGGCATGTGGTGCACCAAAACAGTTTATATACAGATGTCTCTCACCACGTGACATGTAGTTCATCAACACACAGAGACCATACACTCTGTCATCATTGTTTCTACATATCCAGTATTTCACTAAGCGTCCCTTCTTGATGACAAATAGCACAGCTGCTGCTGCTGCTGCTGCTGCTAGAGAAGCAGGTTTAAAATGACTCAATATTTGGTTCCACTTCATTGGAAACACAATTGAAAATCTCACTGAGGTCAACTTTACCTTTCATCTTTTCAACATCGATAAAGTACCAGTCCGGTACTAAAGTCCATTCTTCCTTCCCACCCACCCTCAATCTCCCTCTGGAAGAAATTAGCTATGTTCCAATCTGGAGAAGGATGTGCTCTGTCAATATGAACCACACACACACTCATCTGACCTACCTGTCAAACATTAGGGTACAGACAGCTCATCTGACCTACCGGTCAAGCCTTAGGGTACAGACAGCTCATCTGACCTACCTGTCAAACATTAGAGTACAGACAGCTCATCTGACCTACCGGTCAAGCCTTAGGGTACAGACAGCTCATCTGACCTACCTGTCAAGCCTTAGGGTACAGACAGCTCATTTGACCTACCTGTCAAGCCTTAGGGTACAGACAGCTCATCTGACCTACCTGTCAAGCCTTAGGGTACAGACAGCTTATCTGACCTACCTGTCAAGCCTTAGGGTACAGACAGCTTATCTGACCTACCTGTCAAGCCTTAGGGTACAGACAACTCATCTGACCTACCTGTCAAGCCTTAGGGTACAGACAGCTTATCTGACCTACCTGTCAAGCCTTAGGGTACAGACAACTCATCTGACCTACCTGTCAAGCCTTAGGATACAGACAGCTTATCTGACCTACCTGTCAAGCCTTAGGATACAGACAGCTTATCTGACCTACCTGTCAAGCCTTAGGATACAGACAGCTTATCTGACCTACCTGTCAAGCCTTAGAGTACAGACAGCTCATCTACCTGGACAAGTGTGGAAAATAGACAACACGCTGACAATGATGATGAAATTATGTATCCCAGTTATTAAAATAAGTACTCAGTATCCCTGTGTGTCATCATTATCATCATTGTTTAAGGTCTATCTTCCACGCTAGCATGGGTTTAGACGGGAATTGTCCCACTTGAGGCAACATTGGTCGTCTCACTCGTATAGGACTGTCTGGCAGGTTTTCTACGGCTGGATGCCCTTCCTAACACCAACCACGTTTACAGTGTGGACTGGGAGCTTTTTACCGTGTTACCTACATGGCCACATTACAGCGTGGACTGTGTTTTTTTGTCGTGACACCTACATGACCTCATTCATTTAGGACTGGATGTTGCGTTACCAACATAACTTTACAGAGAAAGGGGTGGTGCTGATGGGGGTGAGGGAGTTGGGGTAGTGGGATGGGGGGTGCCTACTGACTGTAAGTTTCGCTTTGTACTTAGGCAAGGCGGGTTTTCTGTATTACTGCGTAGCGCCAAAGATCTCGGTCCAGTGACATTGTCTTCGAGAGGTGTAAGTGTGTAAGGTCGGAATTTATCAAATCGTCCCAGGTTTTTCTGGGTCTGCCTACTCCGTAACTTCCGTCAATTTTGATCGCCCTACACTTTTTTATACAGCTGTCGTCTTTCATGTGCATCACGTGACCATACCAACGTAGTCTTCTCTCGGGTAAACAGCATCTGATCATGAAGTGACTAAAAGGGTTAGTATCGGAAAGGAGATCTTCTGGTCATAAAGGCTGCCATATATCAGCTGATGTCAACTTAGAAAAACAAACTGGAAACCATATGGTTGCTCAGTGAGTGCCTTAACCACTAAGCCATGCCTACACTATGTGTGTGTGTGTGTGTGTATGTGCGTGTGTGTGTGTGTATGTGCGTGTCTGTGTGTGTGTGTGTATGTGCGTGTGTGTGTGTATGTGCGTGTGTCTCTGTCTCTGTGTCTATATATATATAAATCAAATGTAAAACTAATTTCCAAGAGTAAACATGTCCAATCTTCAAAAATCATCTCCAACATTTATTTATTTATTCTCTGTCTGAAGCATCCATCTATGGAACTACAACTACAACAACAACTACAACAACCACCACCACCATTGCTACCACTATCACCACCACTACCACTGCTACCACCACCACCACCACCACCATTAACAATAA
>OZ024758.1:11196826-11206826 GCA_964016885.1 Eledone cirrhosa
TATATGACAAGGCTGGCCTTTTGAATTACAGATACAACTCATATTTGCTTTGCCAAGCCTAATAGACCGGAACAACATGAAATAAGTTGTCATGGATGAAAGACACAATGCCACAGTCATGAACCAAACTTCCGACCTTTTCGATCCTGAGCCGAACACTTTAACCCCTAAGCCAACACTTTCCACTAAAGTTCTGATTTAACACAAACTAGAGATGACTTTATATTTAAAATATATGAGATTAAATTGATACACAAATTTACACAGTGTTTAAAATATTTCCACTTTCAATGAAACAATCTGGGAAGGAGAGGGAACGTGGGGGGGGTTATGGTGTAATGTTTTTCACACAGTGGCTGGTGTGTGTATGAAAGTGTGTGAGTATGTGTATACGTGAGTGTGTATGTACGTGTGTATTTGTCTGTGTGAGTATGTGTGGATATGTATGTATGTGTGTGTATATGGATGTATGTGTATGTATGTGCATGAGTGTGTGTGTATGCATGTATGTCTGTGTGTGTGTATGCATGAGTGTGTGTATGTATGTGTCTGCATGTGAGGATACATGAGTGTCTGTATGTATGTGTGTGTATGTATGTGTCTGCATGTGAGGATACATGAGTGTGTGTATGTATGTGTGTGTATGTATGTGTCTGCATGTGAGGATACATGAGTGTGTGTATGTATGTGTCTGCATGTGAGGATACATGAGTGTGTGTATGTATGTGTCTGCATGTGAGGATACATGAGTGTCTATATGTGTGCCAATATATGTATGTGTATATGTCCATATGTGTGTGTCTGGATATATATATATATATGTGTGTATGTGTGTTTGTACAAAAAGAGAGAGACAGGTGGATGTTTGTGTAAAATAGTCATGTTTCATATATGATCGATACATTCATATAAACTTATTGGAAATTATATCACAATGAAGAACTAAATTTACCATAGTTTGAAATGTCTGACAATAATTAATTTTGACACAGAAATAGGTATAAATAAGGTACCAGCTGCTGAACAAGCTGTGTGTATATATATATATATCATTATTCAATACAGAAATGGTGTCTACAGGACTAGAACTATTTCATTCATATGAAATCATCCTTCAACCTAATTCCTCTTCTATCATCGGCCTCACTAGTATTCACTCTCTTGGTTATAAGCAAGCCTAGCAGGATGCAAGCCCAGTAGGATGGAAGCCCAGCAGAGTACAAGACTAGCAGGATACAAGTTTAGTGGGATACAAGCCTAGCGGTGTACAAGCCTAGTTGGATACAAGCTTAGCAGGATGCAAGCCTGGTGGGATACAAGTCTAGCAGGATACAAGAGTAGTGGGGTACAAGTCTATCAGGATACAAGAGTAGTGAAATAAAAGTCTCGCAGGATACAAGCCTAGCAGGATACAAGTCTAGTGGGATACAAGTCTAGTGGGATACAAGTCTAGTGGGATACAAGAGTAGTGAAATAAAAGTCTCGCAGGATACAAGCCTAGCAGGATACAAGTCTAGTGGGATACAAGTCTCGCAGGATACAAGCCTAGCAGGATACAAGTCTAGTGGGATACAAGTCTCACAGGATACAAGTCTAGTGGGATACAAGTCTAGTGAAATAAAAGTCTCGCAGGATACAAGCCTAGCAGGATACAAGTCTAGTGAGATAAAAGTCTCGCAGGATACAAGCCTAGCAGGATACAAGTCTAGTGGGATACAAGTCTCGCAGGATACAAGTCTAGTGGGATACAAGTCTCGCAGGATACAAGCCTAGCAGGATACAAGGCAACTTCACTAATGTTGTTTCCATCATAAAATACACCCAGTACACTCTGTAACACTGTTGGTTAACAAATAAAAAGAATGTAGGCATCAAGAAGATATTTTAGTCCCGTTTCAAGTTTGGAATTTAAAATATTTTGGCTCAAAGCATCAAACATTTTGCTCAGTGGTTGGAAAAAAAATTGAGGACATTGGTTTTAACCCTCATATAAATACCATAGAACATTGGTAGTAACCCTCATATATATATATATATATATATATATATACCATAGTAGATTGGTGATAACCATCATATCTGCCATAGATGAAAATGTTTGGTAAAAAAAAAGTGAAAACAGAAAGAAGGTGGGGTAGTGTGAGAAGGAAAGTCCCTTCAATTTTCCATTAAAGATGTAATACTGACCTTTCTGTAAGTTCCAACTACAACAGTTGAACTCTTAGACTATAGATAAGGAAGTTAACATCACACTGCACCTCTTGGAATCTGGAAAGATATAAGAAATGGTATATATTATTATTTGGGAAATATAGGAATAGTACAACTCATGAAAACATAGAAAAAAAATGGACATAAAACAGTGATGATGATAATGGCAATAAAACATACTACATATATATATATATATATTTATATATATGTTATTAAAATAACATGGGATCTTCTGAAACTCAGAAGATCCCATTAAGGGTGAAAGCAGCAATTCTTTGCTTAAACTTTAATCTGTTATTTTAATAAATATTTGCTCTAGGGTTCTTATATATTTGATATATATTTTTCCTTATTGAGCCTTCTTTGGATTTTAGTCTTCACATTTATTATTACCTCATACATTGTTATATATTTTTTAAAAACCTATTACTGGGGGAAGGGGTTAACAACTTATGGAGCTCTCCACTCACCTATATACTCTCAATGATCATTGACCCACACCGATATGCTGGTCAATCACAATTGACCAACACTCCCCTATATACTGGTCAATGATCATTGAACAAATGTAAGGTGTTGGCTGGTAAATTAAGTTATTTCAATATGAGTTATCAGAGCAAATAATCACACAACTGGATGTCCAATAGATTACTAAACAATCACTCCAATAGGACAGGTGGTTCTTTTCAACTAGACTCCCAAACATCTATTAACCCCTTCTCACTGTATTGAGTGGTTGTATTGATTGGTAATATTGACGAATGAATATCAATACATTTAACCCTTTCATGGCCATATTTCTGATTAAATATTGTCAAGGTTTGTTCTCTTCTGAACCCTCTTCAGAGGCTTAGATATGCAATCTTTGTGCATTCATTCCACACCCCGTAGGATTGAGGGGGGGGGGGGGGGGGGATTTTAACAATTATTAATTATTTCATTAATAAGTTAATAACTTAATAAGGTTCTTGGAGGATTTCAATTTAAATTGGAAACCTTTAAAATGTGTGGTTTTATTTCATAGAACCAGAAATGGTTTTAACTGGCTTGGTAACTAAAGGGTTAAATAGGAACTCTTTAAAATGGGTGGTTTTATTTCAAAGAATAAGAGCCAGTCTTGGCCAGGTTGGTTACTAAAGGGTTAAAATGCCTCAAATATGCTGTATGCCAGTACAGCGCCCTTACAACTCCATCAGGAGTTACAGGACATTACCATACCATACCATAGAAGCTACAGTGTAGGAAGTGGGTAGCAGCTGTTATTTCAGTATTATACAGTAAATGCTATTAACTCTCCATAAAGCCATTTAAATCATTGATCAAATATAATTAGAAATAAAACACAGAAAAGAATTTTTAAAAATATGTTTTGCATGTAAATAAAACGTTAATTTGAAGAAATGATTAATCAATATTGATTGGTATTGATGGCATGGTAAAATAATTAGTGTCATGGTCAAAATAACAGTGGACAGGACAGCTGGTTTCATTTCAATAACAATGTTTGTTATAATAATTGTAACCTTTAATAGTTCCCATATGTTTATCTTATATTAAGTATTGGCTGAACAGGGTAGTGGTAAACTCAGATTTCATGGAGGTAATGGAGCTCTCTAATGGAACTCTCCAATTAATAGACTCACAGGACTCATGGAGGTAATGGAGCTCTCCAACTAATAGAAATATAGAGCTAATGGAGCTCTCTAACTAATAGACACTCACAGATCTCATGAAGCTCTCTAATGGAACACTCCAATTAATAGACACTCATATAGCTAATGGAGCTCTCCAACTAATAGAAATAGACACTCACAAGTCTCATGGAGGTAATGGAGCTCTCCAACTAATAGAAATATGTTTGTTATATGTTATTGTTTAGCAACAAGTCAGTCCTGAATTAATAAACTTATGATAAAGAATGTTGTTTGTATTTTTTCCCCCTGCTCACAAACACAAGGCATTGATCTACCTGAGACTATAATAGTACAAAATACTTGCCTAAGATGCCACACAGTGGGACTGAATCTATATCTATGTGGTTACAAAAACTAACACTTTAACCACACAGCCATGCCTACCTTCACCTCTATAATTGACTTTAGATAAGAAAATAGAAACATCATATCAGTTATTAACTGCACTCTCATACCTGAAACTCAAAGAAGAAATAAAATAGAATACATTCCTATATTTCAGGATCAAGATCATTTGCTTGATAATTTTTCAATATATTTCGGTAAATATTTGTTGAAGAATCTGCTTCTGTTTTCATTTCTTCATAATATGGAAGATATTGGCAGAATATTACATATTTATCAACAATGTGATGAATATCGAAGTAATAGACATGATATAGTAATGGAAGATTGATCTCAATAACAGATTTCTTTCTGTACAAATTGTGATACCAGCAATTATTTCTCACTACAATAGGCAGCAGTTTCAATGAGGAAATCAAATTTAAAATCACACACATTCACAGACAGACACACACATTCACGGACACACATTCACATTCACACATGTGTATATTGGTGTTAGGAAGAACACCCAGCCATAAAGCATTGGCTCATATATATGTACATATATATATATATAGATATATACATACATGCATTATATAGTATATAGATATATATACACACACACACAGACAGACATACACATAGAGACATACACATATACACAGACAGACATATACACCCACAAAGTGGTTTCTATCAATATCTATCTATAACTATCTTTTATCAGTTTATCAGTTATATACTTTAGATTTTTTGACAGATGATAATCAATAATCAGCGATCAGTTATCAATCATTTCATTAGTCAACAGTTGTTACTAAAAATATGGAGAACGTAATAACACAAGATAACGGTAATAGAGATGAAAATATGTGTAGGAACAATCAAGACATGTCTTAACCTTTTAGCATTTAAACCAGCCAGAATTCTCTCACCTCTTTCTGTTAAAAACTGGTCATATCCAGCCAGAATTCTCTCACCCCTTTCTGTTAAAACTGGTTATAGCCAGCCAGAATTCTCTCACCTTTCTGTTCAAACCGGCTGTAACCAGCCACTCATACTGATGTTAAGGAATTGTTCTTAAGCTAATATCTGGTCCTTATATATGACATTAATACACACACACACTTGATAAGACAGGAGTACTAAATACATGCTCTCATCATACCAATTACTATCTCTTCCTCATTCTCAGAAGAATGACAAAATATTAGTCCACACTGTAAAGTGGTTATGTAAGTGTCATGAAAAAAATCACGCAGCACATACTAATATATGGTTGGTGTTAGGACAGCCAAGCAGCTGTAGAAACCAGTCGAAATCAGTTCTGTGTAAGCAAGACAGTCATCTGCTCTGGCTTGTCTCACAACAGGACAACTCGTCCAACTCATACTAGCGTGAAAAAGTGGATGTTAAACAATGATGATGATCATCATCATCACTATCACAGCAGATTGACAAGCTGAATATCAGTCATACTAACCTTATGCCAGAGAGTTTAAGCCAATAAAAGAGATGTGACTTAAATATATCTCCATCTGCCGCTATATAATGCTACAAATAAATCAATAACTTCTTACTAACGAGAGTTGTAACTTCCTGTCTCAAACATCCTATTAGTGGTTAGATAGGTAGATGATGATGATGATGATGTTGGTAGTTGGTGGTGGTGATGATGGTGGTGGTGATGATGGTGATGGTGATGATGGTAGTTGGTGGTGGCGATGATGATGGTAGTTGGTGGTGGTGGTGATGGTGGTAGTTGGTGGTGGTAGTTGATGGTGATGGTGGTAGTTGATGGTGATGGTGTTGGTGGTAGTTGATGGTGATGGTGATGGGTGATGGTGATGGTGTTGGTGGTAGTTGATGGTGATGGTGGTAGTTGATGGTGGTGGTGGTAGTTGGTGGTGGTAGTTGATGGTGGTGGTGGTGGTGGTGGTAGTAGTTGATGGTGGTCGTGATGGTAGTTGATGATGGTGGTGGTAGTTGATAATGGTGGTGATGATGAAGGCGATGATGATGGTGGTGGTGGTGGTGGTAGTTGGTGGTGGTGGTGATGATGGTATTAATGATGACAATGCTGATGGTGGTAGTTGATGTATCGGAAGACAAAACCTGAACAGGTGAGATGACAAGTTTCAGGTTCGTAATTTTAGACTCAGAGAATTTTGTATCAAATTGTAAAAAAAAAAAATAAAATAAAATTTAAATCTTTTTGTATATGTGTGTGTGTGTATATATATATATGTGTGTATATATATATGTATATGTGTGTGTATATATATATATGTGTGCGTATATATATGTGTATATGTATGTGTGTATATATATATGTGTAAACGTGGTTGGTGTTAGGAAGGGCATCCAGCCATAGAAAACCTGCCAAGTGGGAAAATTCCCGTTCAAACCCATGCTAGCGTGGAAGATGGACGTTAAACGATGATGATGATAATATATGTGTATATATATAGGTGTATATGTGTGTGTATATATATATGTGTGTGTATATCTTTATATATATAAAAGCGAGGATGTGTGTGTGTCTGTGTACAACTTTGGATACCTAAGGCGTTTACAATTACCAACAGAATTTGACCAAATTTTCTGTGCACGTTGCACAGGTCGCTAAGATGGTCACATCACAAACATTTTTCAAATCGACCCACGTTGAGCAATAAAAAAATCGATATCAAAATTATCGGTAGCAAAATTGATGTAAGGGAGATAACCAACTTTATTGACAATCCTTATAAAAAAGGGAGATAACCAACTTTGACAAATATAAACATCAGATTCATTTGAAGATAAATCACTAATATTATCGTGTTTCTTGTTTATTCTTTATTGCACTTTCAAAGTTAAAAAAAAACACTTGTTTTAACTTGTTTCACTATTAAGTGTTAGTTTTCGCGTTAAGGGCCTAATCTCGCAGCAGTCTCGAATTGACGAGATTTTGATGATGGTTTGTTTATTTTTAGAACAATCATTATGGGACTTTCCATTCAAGCCATTGGGACCTACAACTTTTACATTTTTAAAACTTTCATAAGCCATGTTGACACTCAGACTGGTCATGACGGATACCCACTATATCGCCAGAGAAGACCCGAAGATGGTGGATTCACAGCAAGGGTTGGCAAACATGAGGTTGCTGGATGTCCACGGATATATAAATCTATTGATACTGTATGTGATCCACAGGATGGTCAATTATCCAGTTAAATTTCTAAATTCTTTAAATCCTCCTGGTATACCTCCTAATACATTGGTTCTGAAAGAGGGAACGCCAGTTATTTTGCTGAGAAATATCACCCCTCCAAAACTATGCAATGGTACATACCTTGTGGTTAAAAAACTGTCTCCACTTAGTATTGACGATACCATTCTATCCGGATGTGGAAAAGGTGAGGATGTGATAATAACAAAAATTAGCCTGACTACATCAGGCGTGGATACTCCCTTCTCCTTTTGCTGAACCCAATTTCCCCTTCGTGTTGCCTTTGTGATGTCCATAAACAAGTCACAAGGTCAAACTGTCCGTCACTGGAATTCACTTGGATGAACCTTGCTTTTCGCACGGACAATTCTACGTTGCCTGCTCACGAGTTGGCAGTCGAGATAATCTCTTTGTGTTTGTTCCGAAAAGAAAAACAAAGAATATAGTCTATCCTGAAGTGCTTTAGTGTTAACAAAAAAACTTATTACAGCTCTGCCTTGACTTCACCTTACTCATTACAAAACATACCAATGAATATGTCCTGCAGGATATTTTGTTCAAAATTTAACCATACACAGCAAAGGATGCTCTCAAAGAATAGATTTTCTCTTATTCTACTCTCATTGTTTTTTTTTTGTTTGTATACAACTCTGCTTTCATTACAACTTTTTGTACTTTAGCAAAACTGCCTCTTTTTTTACAGATTTGCAATGTGTATTGTCTTTAATCATTTGTATAACTACATCCTGTTCAGTGTTTTCCTTCATTATCAACATAGTTTTATGTGTACAAAGATTGCATTAAATATTCGTTTGCATTAATTATTGAAGACTTCTGCTTATTTTGACAGGTTGGGAACAAATAATGTTCTTCTTTTACTTCCTAGCTGTATATTCTTAGCATAATTTCAAACCCCGAGCTACGCCGGGTAAATCTGCTAGTATATATATATGTATGTGTATATGTGTGTGAAAGAGAGAGTGAGAGGAGGAGAAGGACAGAGAGAGAGAAGGTATATATATATATATATATATATATATATATATATATATATAATATTACTCTTTTACCTGTTCCAGCCATCCAGCTGAGGCCATGCTGGGGCAACACCCTTGTCATATATATATATATATATAAATCAGATATTAAAGTGATGATGATATATATGTGTGCATATGTGAGTGTATGTACATATGTGTGCATATGTGAGTATGTACATGTGTGCATATGTGAGTATGTACATGTGTGCATATGTGAGTGTATTTACATATGTGTGCATATGTGAGTATGTACATATGTGTGCATATATGAGTGTATGTACATATGTGTGCATATCTGAGTATGTACATATGTGTGCATATGTGAGTGTATGTACATGTGTCCATATGTGAGTGTATGTACATATGTATGCATATGTGAGTATGTACATATGTGTGCATTCATGTATATGTGATATGATCAACTAAATCAAGGCAGACCCAGCACGGCCACAATCTGATATGATCAACTAAATCAAGGCAGCCCCAGCATGGCCACAATCTGATATGGTCAACTAAATCAAGGCAGCCCCAGCACGGCCACAATCTGATATGATCAACTAAATCAAGGCAGCCCCAGCATGGCCACAATCTGATATGATCAACTAAATCAAGGCAGCCCCAGCACGGCCACAATCTGATATGATCAACTAAATCAAGGCAGCCCCAGCATGGCCACAATCTGATATGATCAACTAAATCAAGGCAGTGACCCAGCATGGCCACAATCTGATATGGTCAACTAAATCAAGGCAGTGACCCCAGCATGGCCACAATCTAACGACTGAAAACAATAAATAGTAAATATAAGAGTAAAACAAGTTGTTTTTTTTCAGTCGTATTTTTTAGTTAAAAATCAATTTTTTTGTGATGTACTTTGTAAAATAAAATAAAGTCTAAAGTAAATAAATAAATGTTTCTGTAGGTTTTGTGAAGGAGATACGCAATGGATGGAATAGAATTAGATGGAACTGATGATGGTAAATAAAAGACTGAAGTGTATAGGAAGAATATAGTGTTGTATTGATCAAAGACAATAGGAAAGAAGGGAGTGGGAGATAGTGAGGGATGGAGAGAATATGGAATAGGGGAATAGATACAGAGAGAGATAAATGGAAAGAGATAGATAGATAGAGAGGTAGGTAGGTAGGTAGATAGATAGGTAGGTAAGTAGAAAGGGGTGATGAAAAGAGGGTAAAGAGAAATGGAGAGAGATAGGAATAGGTGAATAGAAAGAGAGAGATAAATAGAAAGGGAGAGAAAAAGAGATGTAGATAGATATATAGAGAGGGTGCAGAAAGGGAGAGAAAGAGAGATAGAGGGGGAGAGAAAGAGAGATAGGGGGGGACAGAAGGATAGATAGATAGCGAGGGGGTAGAAAAAAGTGAAGAAAAGAGGAAAAAATATAAAAGAGAAGAGAGATAGAAATAAAAGAGAAGAGAGAGAGAGAGGAGAGAGAGAAGAAAGACAGAGGAAAGAGAGTGAAGAGATAGAGGAGAGAACTGCCA
>OZ024758.1:11211826-11214326 GCA_964016885.1 Eledone cirrhosa
TAGTGACAGTGGTGGAGGTGGTGGAGATGGTGGTGGAGGTAGTGGTGGAGCTGACAGTGGAGGTGGTGGTGGAGCTGACAGTGGAGGTAGTGCTGGAGGTGGTGGAGATGGTGGTGGAGGTAGTGGTGGAGGTAGTGCAGGAAGTGGTGATGGTGGAGGTAGTGAGGTGGTATGGAGGTGGTGGTGGTAATGAGGTGGTAGTGGTGGAGGTAGTGTAGGAAGTGGTGATGGTGGAGCAGTGTTAATGATAGTGCTGGAGCAGTAGTTATTGTAGAGGTGGGTGTTAATATAATTACTTGCTACTGAAGAAATAATGGCCAGGTGTGATGATGATGATGATGATGATGATGATAGTTGTTGTGACAACTATGGCTGTTATTTAACCCTGGGTCATCCTTGATCCAACAGACCTGTCATCTGTAGAGCTGATCCATAAGCTGTATGGTGCTGTTAACCCTCAGTCCACCACAGAGACATGTAACCTCAAACTACCATGGTAAGTGGTAACCCTCAGTCCACCACAGAGACATGTAACCTCAAACTACCATGGTAAGTGGTAACCCTCAGTCCACCACAGAGACATGTAACCTCAAACTACCATGGTAAGTGGTAACCCTCAGTCCACCTCAGAGACATGTAACCTCAAACTACCATGGTAAGTGGTAACCCTCAGTCCACCACAGAGACATGTAACCTCAAACTACCATGGTAAGTGGTAACCCTCAGTCCACCACAGAGACATGTAACCTCAAACTACCATGGTAAGTGGTAACCCTCAGTCCACCACAGAGACATGTAACCTCAAACTACCATGGTAAGTGGTAACCCTCAGTCCACCACAGAAACATGTAACCTCAAACTACCATGGTAAGTGGTAACCCTCAGTCCACCACAGAAACATGTAACCTCAAACTACCATGGTAAGTGGTAACCCTCAGTCCACCACAGAGACATGTAACCTCAAACTACCATGGTAAGTGGTAACCCTCAGTCCACCACAGAGACATGTAACCTCAAACTACCATGGTAAGTGGTAACCCTCAGTCCACCACACAGACATGTAACCTCAAACTACCATGGTAAGTGGTAACCCTCAGTCCACCACAGAGACATGTAACCTCAAACTACCATGGTAAGTGGTAACCCTCAGTCCACCACAGAAACATGTAACCTCAAACTACCATGGTAAGTGGTAACCCTCAGTCCACCACACAGACATGTAACCTCAAACTACCATGGTAAGTGGTAACCCTCAGTCCACCACACAGACATGTAACCTCAAACTACCATGGTAAGTGGTAACCCTCAGTCCACCACAGAAACATGTAACCTCAAACTACCATGGTAAGTGGTAACCCTCAGTCCACCACACAGACATGTAACCTCAAACTACCATGGTAAGTGGTAACCCTCAGTCCACCACACAGACATGTAACCTCAAACTACCATGGTAAGTGGTAACCCTCAGTCCACCACAGAGACATGTAACCTCAAACTACCATGAGAAGTGGTAACCCTCAACCCACCACAGAGACATGTAACCTCAAACTACCATGGGAAGTGGTAACCCTCAACCCACCACAGAGACATGTAACCTCAAACTACCATGGTAAGTGGTAACCCTCAGTCCACCACACAGACATGTAACCTCAAACTACCATGGTAAGTGGTAACCCTCAGTCCACCACAGAGACATGTAACCTCAAACTACCATGGTAAGTGGTAACCCTCAGTCCACCACACAGACATGTAACCTCAAACTACCATGGTAAGTGGTAACCCTCAGTCCACCACAGAAACATGTAACCTCAAACTACCATGGTAAGTGGTAACCCTCAGTCCACCACACAGACATGTAAGCTCCAGGAAAGAGAGCTGGCTGCTCAGGAAACCACAGTCAGTTCCAAGGAGAGGCGACCAAGGAGGGGAAGTATCATCATACTTGGAAGAAACATCACCAAAACCTACAGACATCCATCCAACCAGACAGAACTATGAATCCAAAGCTGTCTGGATAATACCAAGGAACGCTATATATCTATAAGAGAAAACCAGCTTTGGTAAATTCAACAGTAGTGTTAGTATTGATGGTGGTGGTGATGGTGTTGGTGGTGATGGTGTTGGTGATTGTGGTGGTGGTGGTGGTGGTGGTGTTGGTGATGGTGATTGTGGTAGTGGTGGTGATGGTGATTGTGGTAGTGGTGGTGTTGGTGATTGTGGTGGTGGTGGTGCTGGTGATTGTGGTGGTGGTGGTGGTGTTGGTGTTGGTGATTGTGGTGGTGTTGGTGATTGTGGTGGTGTTGGTGATTGTGTTGGTGGTGGTGTTGGTGCTGGTGATGGTGGTGGTGGTGTTGGTGATTGTGGTAGTGGTGGTGTTGGTGATTGTGGTAGTGGTGGTGTTGGTGATTGTGGTAGTGGTGGTGTTGGTGATTGTGGTAGTGGTGGTGTTGGTGATTGTGGTGGTGGTGGTGTTGGTGATTGTGGTGGTGGTGGTGTTGGT
>OZ024758.1:11219326-11249326 GCA_964016885.1 Eledone cirrhosa
AGTTGCAAATAATAGATAGTATCAGCAATGGAAAGACCAATGGAAACATTGTTCCCTTGGTCCAATTTGATGAGTTCAAACTGAGTAAGGAAATAAGGTATGGAATCTTGTTGATTGATTCAATCAAGTTGTGTATATTTTGTTCAAAATGGTAGAAATGTAAGTTCCAAAAACCTCACCTTACAAATAATAATGTTAAAACCCTTTCATTACCAGATTTCTGATAAAAGAAACTGCCTGAAATTATTTAAATATTTTTGAGAATATTTCAGAATTTAGAGAAATTTATTAATATATCAACTTTCTCATTATTAAGCTGCTGTTAAGAGACATAACTTAACAAAGGTTCGTATCTAGAATAATAATTGTTTCTACTTTTGGCACAAGGCCAGCAATTATCCCAGTGCATTACTGGTACTTTATTTTATCGACCCCGTAAGGATGAAAGGCAAAGTCAACCTCGGTGGGATTTGAACTCAGATCGTTAAGGGACGTAACTCTATGCTGGAGGGTGTCCCGACCTTCTACTGATACTGCCAATCCACAATAATGGAAGATTTATAAATAAATATAAACATTTTAAAACAAAGCTGTGTATTGTAGAACAAAGTGATTTCAAGTGATTTGGTTCCAAAAGAGTTAAAATTCTAAAATATTGATTATGGAGGAATGGAGATGGAATTGTGGGGTGGAAGAAACAATGAGTTCCACTGTTCTTTGTTCTTGTCTTTATTTGATGTTGTTTGGGATTGTGGCCAAGTAAATTAAAAATAATCTATATATATAGATATATATATCATTGATATAAACATCATAAAAGTTTGTACTTTTAATTGCTTGCCAAAATAAAACACAGGAATGAAATATATTTGGAGATTTTAGACTAAATTGTCAAAAGTATTAAATAAATACCAAGATGGAGAATAGATAGATGGTGATGGTGATGATGATGATGATGATGGTGATAGTGATGATAGTGATGATAGTGATGGTGCTAATGATAGTGGTGATGATAGTGATGGTGATGATGATGATGATGATGATGGTGGTGGTGATGATGGTGGTGGTGATGATGGTGATGAAGATGGTGATGGTGGTGGTGGTGATGCTGATGGTGATGATGATGATGGTGATGATGGTGATGGTGGTGATGATGATGATCCATCTAATCTCAGACCATGACAACCCATTCAACCCATGCCAAATTGGAAAACAGACATACCATGATGATGATTATGATACTGATGATGATGATGATGGTGATGGTGGTGAGGATGATGATGATGATGGCGATGATGATGACCCATCAAGTCCTGGTCTATGACAGCCTTTTTCAACCCATGCCAGAATGGTAAACACATATAATGATGAAGATGATGATGATGATGATAATGATGGTGAAAATGTCTTTATTGAAGTTGAGCAAGACAAGGTTCTCTGACCCATCAGGTCCTGATCTGTGACATACCATCCGGCCCTTGCCAGAATGAAAAACCGACATTTGATGATGATGATGATGATGATTATGATTATGATGAAAATTCACATTGCGCAAGAAAAGGTTCTCTGACCCATCGGGTCCTGGTCTGTAACAGCCCCTCCAACCCATACCAACATGAAAGACATATGTAATGAGATAGCGACAATGAAGAAAATGTTTGTAATTTTCTTCCCTGTATTTTTTAGAAGCTATAAATTATTTACAGCATGGAAAATATTTTATGAATATAAGAATATCATCATCATCATTTTACGTCCGCTTTTCCCTGCTTGCAAGGGTGGGACGGGAACTGAGTCTGGCTTGATTTCTACAGCTGGATGCCCTTCCTAACACCAACCTCATTTACAGTGAGTGCTGGGTGCTTTTTTGCCGTGGCATCTCCACGACCACTTTACAGTGTGGGCTGGGTGTTTTTTTTGCCGTGGCACCTCCACGACCACTTTGCAGTGGAATGATAGGGACCCCAGTCCCTATCATCTCATTTCTACAGCCGATTAAACTGGAGCAATGTGAAATAAAGTGTCTTTCTCAAGGAAACAACACATCACCCGGTTTGAGAATTGAACTCACAACCTTTCGATTGCAAGAATATATTTAGAAAAATAATTAATTACTTTCATAGAATGTGAAATATATAATTATTTATAGTGTATAAAAGTATGTTTATAACAGCAGACAACATGTTTAGCTTTAATGCACATGACTAGTGTTGAATAGATTGTTTGAAAGATGTCTGCTCACCTACAACAAATTATCTCAGTTTAACTTGGACTGAAGATTTAATTTGACACAAATAAAATCACATAAATGCACACATATCTCTCCCCATCTTCCTTCCCATTCTCCTCTCACTGCATATCTCTCTCCCCCTCACTTATTTACAGAATTTACTGGGTGCATTTTAATGAGCCACCAGCACTATCACTCACAAACACACTGACATTCTTACCATCCTCTTTCCAAAGTATGACCAACATTTTACGCTACCCATATTCCATTATTAGCAATTTGATATGATAGATAGAATGCATTATATTTCATGGCAGTATCGGTAGAGGGTTGGACGCCATGCTTTCCAGCATAGTTACATCCCTTTACAGTCTGAGTTCAAATCCCGCCGAGGTTAACTTTGCCTTTCATCCTTACGGGGTCGATAAAATAAAGTACCAGTAATGTACTGGGTAATTGCTGGCCTTGTGCCAAAAGTAGAAACAATTATATTTCATAAGAAATATATTCATGAAATATTTAACAAGTATGTGTGTGTAACAACCATCAAAGTTATTGTGTTGAAAGAAACCAGAAAATATACAAGTGAAAATATATATATAAGAGATATATTGTTATTTAAATATATAAACATACATGTAAAGAAGACAATGATAATAAAAAACAGTTATTATTGAGGTAGACACTTGGAAAGAAAACTGACAATTACGATGAATCGAGGGAATAAAATCCTATTTAAGTGGAAACGATTTTAGAAATGTAGTAAGTTGTAAAGAATTGGTGGTGAAGGTATGAAATATACAGTGGGAAGACATTGAAATTGTAAATAATTTAATAGAAAAGTTTGTAGTAAAATAATTTAATAGAGAAGTTAGTTATAACATTTCAAAACAAAATTTTTGTTTGGATACATTTTTGTATTGGAATAAAATATAGAAATTGTAAGAATTTGTGAGTGAGTTATTTTAAGATAAATTGGTCATTGAAATGTCTTTGACAATAAAGATATTGATACTAGACTGAGATTGAGTGCTTGGTTAGCTTGAGAGGAGAGTTACTATAGCAGACACAAGACCTACCAGTTCTGGAGAGAAGAGTTACTACAGTAGAGGTAGATAAAGTGGCAATGACACAAGACCAACCAGTTCTGGAGAGAAGAGTTACAATAGTAGAGGTAAAAAAATGAGTGATGACACAAGATCAACCAGCTCTGGAGAGAAGATAAGAGTTACTATAGTAAAGGTAGAAAAAGTGGTGATGACACAAGACCTACCAGCTCTGGAGAGAAGAGTTACAATAGTAGAGGTAAAAAAATGAGTGATGACACAAGATCTACCAGCTCTGGAGAGAAGAGTTACAATAGTAGAGGTAAAAAAATGAGTGATGACACAAGATCAACCAGTTCTGAAGAGAAGATAAGAGTTACTATAGTAAAGGTAGAAAAAGTGGTGATGACACAAGATCTACCAGCTCTGGAGAGAAGAGTTACAATAGTAGAGGTAAAAAAATGAGTGATGACACAAGATCAACCAACTCTGGAGAGAAGATAAGAGTTACTATAGTAAAGGTAGAAAAAGTGGTGATGAAACAAGACCTACCAGCTCTGGAGAGAAGAGTTACAATAGTAGAGGTAAAAAAATGAGTGATGACACAAGATCAACCAACTCTGGAGAGAAGATAAGAGTTACTATAGTAAAGGTAGAAAAAGTGGTGATGAAACAAGACCTACCAGCTCTGGAGAGAAGAGTTACAATAGTAGAGGTAAAAAAATGAGTGATGACACAAGATCAACCAACTCTGGAGAGAAGATAAGAGTTACTATAGTAAAGGTAGAAAAAGTGGTGATGAAACAAGACCTACCAGCTCTGGAGAGAAGAGTTACAATAGTAGAGGTAAAAAAATGAGTGATGACACAAGATCAACCAACTCTGGAGAGAAGATAAGAGTTACTATAGTAAAGGTAGAAAAAGTGGTGATGTCACAAGACCTACCAGTTCTGGAGAGAAGAGTTACAATAGTAGAGATAAAAAAATGAGTGATGACACAAGATCAACCAACTCTGGAGAGAAGATAAGAGTTACTATAGTAAAGGTAGAAAAAGTGGCAATGACACAAGACCTACCAGCTCTGGAGAGAAGAACTATTACACCAGACATAGAAAACTTTCAATCAATGCTAATAAATATTCTACTAATTACAGTTATCATTCAATTGATTAAAATTATTCTAATTATGGTCATCTGTATTTTATTGTAAACATAAATAAAATACTAAAACAGAATATATTCAATAGACATCTAAAAGTGATTGGTTATAGATGAAAGATGTAGTTTGTCTGTGATCTACTTCTATTATGTATAGTAGTAGTAGTAGTAGTAGCAGCAGCAGCAGAAACATTGATATATGAACTAAATTGAATTATGACACTTCACCTTCTCAACTGAATGCACACACACACACACACATATATACACACACACACACACACAGATACATAACCACATAGATACACACACACACGCACACAGATATACACACACACACATATATATATATATACACACACAGATACATAACCACATAGATACACACACACACACATATATATACACACACACACACACACTTGCATATACACACGTGATGTAGGTATAGCATCACTGCATCAATAAAAATGATAAAAATAAATTTTTAAAAAGTGACAAAGAACAAAGAAATGAATTCTTGAAAATGTAATTAGTGAATTCTAATCAAATTGTGACTGTGGTGAAATTATGCTAATGAGGTAGAAAAGTAAAGAACTGAAGCTGTTGAGAAATAAGACCAGACTGTTATGAGAAACAGTTTACTGTTAGTAAGATGGACAGTAATGATGTAATTAAAGTGTTAGGTATGTTCACTGTTGACAGCACACCTGAGAAATACTCTGATGTAATACCTGTAGATCTAGTTTAGAGAAGAGACAGTTGGTTGTTGTTTGGGAAGGGTGGCAGTAGTGGTGGTAGAATGTTGGTTGTTGTTAGGGAAGGGTGGCAGTAGTGGTGTTAGAGTGTTGGTTGTTGTTTGGGAAGGGTGGCAGTAGTGGTGTCAGAATGTTGGTTGTTGTTAGGGAAGGGTGGCAGTAGTGGTGTTAGAGTGTTGGTTGTTGTTAGGGAAGGGTGGCAGTAGTGGTGGTAGAATGCTGGTTGTTGTTTGGGAAGGGTGGCAGTAGTGGTGGTAGAGTGTTGGTTGTTGTTTGGGAAGGGTGGCAGTAGTGGTGGTAGAATGTTGGTTGTTGTTTGGGAAGGGTGGCAGTAGTGGTGTTAGAGTGTTGGTTGTTGTTTGGGAAAGGTGGCAGTAGTGGTGTTAGAATGTTGGTTGTTGTTAGGGAAGGGTGGCAGTAGTGGTGTTAGAGTGTTGGTTGTTGTTTGGGAAGGGTGGCAGTAGTGGTGGTAGAGTGTTGGTTGTTGTTTGGGAAGGGTGGCAGTAGTGGTGGTAGAGTGTTGGTTGTTGTTAGGGAAGGGTGGCAGTAGTGGTGGTAGAATGCTGGTTGTTGTTTGGGAAGGGTGGCAGTAGTGGTGTTAGAGTGTTGGTTGTTGTTAGGGAAGGGTGGCAGTAGTGGTGTTAGAGTGTTGGTTGTTGTTAGGGAAGGGTGGCAATAGTGGTGGTAGAGTCTTGGTTGTTGTTTGGGAAGGGTGGCAGTAGTGGTGGTAGAGTGTTGGTTGTTGTTAGGGAAGGGTGGCAATAGTGGTGGTAGAGTGTTGGTTGTTGTTTGGGAAGGGTGGCAGTAGTGGTGTTAGAGTGTTGGTTGTTGTTTGGGAAGGGTGGCAGTAGTGGTGTTAGAGTGTTGGTTGTTGTTTGGGAAGGGTGGCAGTAGTGGTGTTAGAATGTTGGTTGTTGTTAGGGAAGGGTGGCAGTAGTGGTGGTAGAGTGTTGGTTGTTGTTAGGGAAGGGTGGCAGTAGTGGTGGTAGAGTGTTGGTTGTTGTTTGGGAAGGGTGGCAGTAGTGGTGGTAGAGTGTTGGTTGTTGTTTGGGAAGGGTGGCAGTAGTGGTGTTAGAGTGTTGGTTGTTGTTAGGGAAAGGTGGCAGTAGTGGTGGTAGAGTGTTGGTTGTTGTTTGGGAAGGGTGGCAGTAGTGGTGTTAGAGTGTTGGTTGTTGTTTGGGAAGGGTGGCAGTAGTGGTGTTAGAATGTTGGTTGTTGTTTGGGAAGGGTGGCAGTAGTGGTGGTAGAGTGTTGGTTGTTGTTAGGGAAGGGTGGCAGTAGTGGTGTTAGAATGTTGGTTGTTGTTAGGGAAGGGTGGCAGTAGTGGTGGTAGAGTGTTGGTTGTTGTTTGGGAAGGGTGGCAGTAGTGGTGTTAGAGTGTTGGTTGTTGTTTGGGAAGGGTGGCAGTAGTGGTGGTAGAATGTTGGTTGTTGTTTGGGAAGGGTGGCAGTAGTGGTGTTAGAATGTTGGTTGTTGTTAGGGAAGGGTGGCAGTAGTGGTGGTAGAATGTTGGTTGTTGTTAGGGAAGGGTGGCAGTAGTGGTGGTAGAATGTTGGTTGTTGTTTGGGAAGGGTGGCAGTAGTGGTGTTAGAATGTTGGTTGTTGTTTGGGAAGGGTGGCAGTAGTGGTGGTAGAATGTTGGTTGTTGTTAGGGAAGGGTGGCAGTAGTGGTGGTAGAATGTTGGTTGTTGTTTGGGAAGGGTGGCAGTAGTGGTGTTAGAATGTTGGTTGTTGTTTGGGAAGGGTGGCAGTAGTGGTGGTAGAATGTTGGTTGTTGTTTGGGAAGGGTGGCAGTAGTGGTGGTAGAATGTTGGTTGTTGTTAGGGAAGGGTGGCAGTAGTGGTGGTAGAATGTTGGTTGTTGTTAGGGAAGGGTGGCAGTAGTGGTGTTAGAGTGTTGGTTGTTGTTAGGGAAGGGTGGCAGTAGTGGTGGTAGAATGCTGGTTGTTGTTTGGGAAGGGTGGCAGTAGTGGTGGTAGAGTGTTGGTTGTTGTTTGGGAAGGGTGGCAGTAGTGGTGGTAGAATGTTGGTTGTTGTTTGGGAAGGGTGGCAGTAGTGGTGTTAGAGTGTTGGTTGTTGTTTGGGAAAGGTGGCAGTAGTGGTGTTAGAATGTTGGTTGTTGTTAGGGAAGGGTGGCAGTAGTGGTGTTAGAGTGTTGGTTGTTGTTTGGGAAGGGTGGCAGTAGTGGTGGTAGAGTGTTGGTTGTTGTTTGGGAAGGGTGGCAGTAGTGGTGGTAGAGTGTTGGTTGTTGTTAGGGAAGGGTGGCAGTAGTGGTGGTAGAATGCTGGTTGTTGTTTGGGAAGGGTGGCAGTAGTGGTGTTAGAGTGTTGGTTGTTGTTAGGGAAGGGTGGCAGTAGTGGTGTTAGAGTGTTGGTTGTTGTTAGGGAAGGGTGGCAATAGTGGTGGTAGAGTCTTGGTTGTTGTTTGGGAAGGGTGGCAGTAGTGGTGGTAGAGTGTTGGTTGTTGTTAGGGAAGGGTGGCAATAGTGGTGGTAGAGTGTTGGTTGTTGTTTGGGAAGGGTGGCAGTAGTGGTGTTAGAGTGTTGGTTGTTGTTTGGGAAGGGTGGCAGTAGTGGTGTTAGAGTGTTGGTTGTTGTTTGGGAAGGGTGGCAGTAGTGGTGTTAGAATGTTGGTTGTTGTTAGGGAAGGGTGGCAGTAGTGGTGGTAGAGTGTTGGTTGTTGTTAGGGAAGGGTGGCAGTAGTGGTGGTAGAGTGTTGGTTGTTGTTTGGGAAGGGTGGCAGTAGTGGTGGTAGAGTGTTGGTTGTTGTTTGGGAAGGGTGGCAGTAGTGGTGTTAGAGTGTTGGTTGTTGTTAGGGAAAGGTGGCAGTAGTGGTGGTAGAGTGTTGGTTGTTGTTTGGGAAGGGTGGCAGTAGTGGTGTTAGAGTGTTGGTTGTTGTTTGGGAAGGGTGGCAGTAGTGGTGTTAGAATGTTGGTTGTTGTTTGGGAAGGGTGGCAGTAGTGGTGGTAGAGTGTTGGTTGTTGTTAGGGAAGGGTGGCAGTAGTGGTGTTAGAATGTTGGTTGTTGTTAGGGAAGGGTGGCAGTAGTGGTGGTAGAGTGTTGGTTGTTGTTTGGGAAGGGTGGCAGTAGTGGTGTTAGAGTGTTGGTTGTTGTTTGGGAAGGGTGGCAGTAGTGGTGGTAGAATGTTGGTTGTTGTTTGGGAAGGGTGGCAGTAGTGGTGTTAGAATGTTGGTTGTTGTTAGGGAAGGGTGGCAGTAGTGGTGGTAGAATGTTGGTTGTTGTTAGGGAAGGGTGGCAGTAGTGGTGGTAGAATGTTGGTTGTTGTTTGGGAAGGGTGGCAGTAGTGGTGTTAGAATGTTGGTTGTTGTTTGGGAAGGGTGGCAGTAGTGGTGGTAGAATGTTGGTTGTTGTTAGGGAAGGGTGGCAGTAGTGGTGGTAGAATGTTGGTTGTTGTTTGGGAAGGGTGGCAGTAGTGGTGTTAGAATGTTGGTTGTTGTTTGGGAAGGGTGGCAGTAGTGGTGGTAGAATGTTGGTTGTTGTTTGGGAAGGGTGGCAGTAGTGGTGGTAGAATGTTGGTTGTTGTTAGGGAAGGGTGGCAGTAGTGGTGGTAGAATGTTGGTTGTTGTTAGGGAAGGGTGGCAGTAGTGGTGTCAGAATGTTGGTTGTTGTTAGGGAAGGGTGGCAGTAGTGGTGTTAGAATGTTGGTTGTTGTTAGGGAAGGGTGGCAGTAGTGGTGGTAGAATGTTGGTTGTTGTTTGGGAAGGGTGGCAGTAGTGGTGTTAGAATGTTGGTTGTTGTTTGGGAAGGGTGGCAGTAGTGGTGTTAGAATGTTGGTTGTTGTTAGGGAAGGGTGGCAGTAGTGGTGGTAGAGTGTTGGTTGTTGTTAGGGAAGGGTGGCAGTAGTGGTGGTAGAATGTTGGTTGTTGTTAGGGAAGGGTGGCAGTAGTGGTGTTAGAATGTTGGTTGTTGTTAGGGAAGGGTGGCAGTAGTGGTGGTAGAATGTTGGTTGTTGTTAGGGAAGGGTGGCAGTAGTGGTGGTAGAATGTTGGTTGTTGTTTGGGAAGGGTGGCAGTAGTGGTGTTAGAATGTTGGTTGTTGTTAGGGAAGGGTGGCAGTAGTGGTGGTAGAATGTTGGTTGTTGTTAGGGAAGGGTGGCAGTAGTGGTGTTAGAATGTTGGTTGTTGTTAGGGAAGGGTGGCAGTAGTGGTGTTAGAGTGTTGGTTGTTGTTAGGGAAGGGTGGCAGTAGTGGTGTTAGAGTGTTGGTTGTTGTTAGGGAAGGGTGGCAGTAGTGGTGGTAGAATGTTGGTTGTTGTTTGGGAAGGGTGGCAGTAGTGGTGGTAGAATGTTGGTTGTTGTTTGGGAAGGGTGGCAGTAGTGGTGTTAGAGTGTTGGTTGTTGTTAGGGAAGGGTGGCAGTAGTGGTGTTAGAGTGTTGGTTGTTGTTTGGGAAGGGTGGCAGTAGTGGTGTTAGAGTGTTGGTTGTTGTTTGGGAAGGGTGGCAGTAGTGGTGTTAGAGTGTTGGTTGTTGTTTGGGAAGGGTGGCAGTAGTGGTGGTAGAATGTTGGTTGTTGTTAGGGAAGGGTGGCAGTAGTGGTGGTAGAGTGTTGGTTGTTGTTAGGGAAGGGTGGCAGTAGTGGTGTTAGAATGTTGGTTGTTGTTAGGGAAGGGTGGCAGTAGTGGTGTTAGAATGTTGGTTGTTGTTTGGGAAGGGTGGCAGTAGTGGTGTTAGAGTGTTGGTTGTTGTTTGGGAAGGGTGGCAGTAGTGGTGTTAGAGTGTTGGTTGTTGTTTGGGAAGGGTGGCAGTAGTGGTGGTAGAGTGTTGGTTGTTGTTTGGGAAGGGTGGCAGTAGTGGTGTTAGAGTGTTGGTTGTTGTTTGGGAAGGGTGGCAGTAGTGGTGTTAGAGTGTTGGTTGTTGTTTGGGAAGGGTGGCAGTAGTGGTGGTAGAATGTTGGTTGTTGTTTGGGAAGGGTGGCAGTAGTGGTGTTAGAGTGTTGGTTGTTGTTAGGGAAGGGTGGCAGTAGTGGTGTTAGAGTGTTGGTTGTTGTTAGGGAAGGGTGGCAGTAGTGGTGTTAGAGTGTTGGTTGTTGTTTGGGAAAGGTGGCAGTAGTGGTGTTAGAGTGTTGGTTGTTGTTTGGGAAAGGTGGCAGTAGTGGTGTCAGAATGTTGGTTGTTGTTAGGGAAGGGTGGCAGTAGTGGTGGTAGAATGTTGGTTGTTGTTTGGGAAAGGTGGCAGTAGTGGTGTTAGAGTGTTGGTTGTTGTTAGGGAAGGGTGGCAGTAGTGGTGGTAGAGTGTTGGTTGTTGTTTGGGAAGGGTGGCAGTAGTGGTGGTAGAGTGTTGGTTGTTGTTTGGGAAGAGTGGCAGTAGTGGTGGTAGAGTGTTGGTTGTTGTTTGGGAAGGGTGGCAGTAGTGGTGGTAGAATGTTGGTTGTTGTTTGGGAAAGGTGGCAGTAGTGGTGTTAGAGTGTTGGTTGTTGTTAGGGAAGGGTGGCAGTAGTGGTGGTAGAATGTTGGTTGTTGTTAGGGAAGGGTGGCAGTAGTGGTGGTAGAGTGTTGGTTGTTGTTTGGGAAGGGTGGCAGTAGTGGTGTTAGAGTGTTGGTTGTTGTTTGGGAAAGGTGGCAGTAGTGGTGTCAGAATGTTGGTTGTTGTTAGGGAAGGGTGGCAGTAGTGGTGGTAGAATGTTGGTTGTTGTTTGGGAAAGGTGGCAGTAGTGGTGTTAGAGTGTTGGTTGTTGTTTGGGAAGGGTGGCAGTAGTGGTGGTAGAGTGTTGGTTGTTGTTAGGGAAGGGTGGCAGTAGTGGTGTTAGAGTGTTGGTTGTTGTTTGGGAAGAGTGGCAGTAGTGGTGGTAGAATGTTGGTTGTTGTTTGGGAAGGGTGGCAGTAGTGGTGTTAGAGTGTTGGTTGTTGTTAGGGAAGGGTGGCAGTAGTGGTGGTAGAGTGTTGGTTGTTGTTAGGGAAGGGTGGCAGTAGTGGTGTCAGAATGTTGGTTGTTGTTAGGGAAGGGTGGCAGTAGTGGTGGTAGAGTGTTGGTTGTTGTTTGGGAAGGGTGGCAGTAGTGGTGGTAGAATGTTGGTTGTTGTTTGGGAAGGGTGGCAGTAGTGGTGGTAGAATGTTGGTTGTTGTTTGGGAAGAGTGGCAGTAGTGGTGGTAGAATGTTGGTTGTTGTTAGGGAAGGGTGGCAGTAGTGGTGGTAGAGTGTTGGTTGTTGTTTGGGAAGAGTGGCAGTAGTGGTGGTAGAATGTTGGTTGTTGTTTGGGAAGGGTGGCAGTAGTGGTGGTAGAATGTTGGTTGTTGTTAGGGAAGGGTGGCAGTAGTGGTGGTAGAGTGTTGGTTGTTGTTAGGGAAGGGTGGCAGTAGTGGTGGTAGAATGTTGGTTGTTGTTTGGGAAGGGTGGCAGTAGTGGTGTTAGAGTGTTGGTTGTTGTTTGGGAAGAGTGGCAGTAGTGGTGTCAGAATGTTGGTTGTTGTTAGGGAAGGGTGGCAGTAGTGGTGGTAGAATGTTGGTTGTTGTTTGGGAAGGGTGGCAGTAGTGGTGTTAGAGTGTTGGTTGTTGTTTGGGAAGAGTGGCAGTAGTGGTGTCAGAATGTTGGTTGTTGTTTGGGAAGGGTGGCAGTAGTGGTGGTAGAATGTTGGTTGTTGTTTGGGAAGGGTGGCAGTAGTGGTGGTAGAATGTTGGTTGTTGTTAGGGAAGGGTGGCAGTAGTGGTGTTAGAGTGTTGGTTGTTGTTAGGGAAGGGTGGCAGTAGTGGTGTTAGAGTGTTGGTTGTTGTTAGGGAAGGGTGGCAGTAGTGGTGGTAGAATGTTGGTTGTTGTTAGGGAAGGGTGGCAGTAGTGGTGTTAGAGTGTTGGTTGTTGTTAGGGAAGGGTGGCAGTAGTGGTGTTAGAGTGTTGGTTGTTGTTTGGGAAAGGTGGCAGTAGTGGTGGTAGAATGTTGGTTGTTGTTTGGGAAAGGTGGCAGTAGTGGTGTCAGAATGTTGGTTGTTGTTAGGGAAGGGTGGCAGTAGTGGTGGTAGAATGTTGGTTGTTGTTAGGGAAGGGTGGCAGTAGTGGTGGTAGAATGTTGGTTGTTGTTTGGGAAGGGTGGCAGTAGTGGTGGTAGAATGTTGGTTGTTGTTTGGGAAGGGTGGCAGTAGTGGTGTTAGAGTGTTGGTTGTTGTTTGGGAAGGGTGGCAGTAGTGGTGTCAGAATGTTGGTTGTTGTTAGGGAAGGGTGGCAGTAGTGGTGGTAGAATGTTGGTTGTTGTTAGGGAAGGGTGGCAGTAGTGGTGGTAGAATGTTGGTTGTTGTTTGGGAAGGGTGGCAGTAGTGGTGGTAGAATGTTGGTTGTTGTTTGGGAAGGGTGGCAGTAGTGGTGGTAGAATGCTGGTTGTTGTTAGGGAAGGGTGGCAGTAGTGGTGTTAGAGTGTTGGTTGTTGTTTGGGAAGGGTGGCAGTAGTGGTGTTAGAGTGTTGGTTGTTGTTTGGGAAAGGTGGCAGTAGTGGTGTCAGAATGTTGGTTGTTGTTAGGGAAGGGTGGCAGTAGTGGTGGTAGAATGTTGGTTGTTGTTTGGGAAGGGTGGCAGTAGTGGTGTTAGAATGTTGGTTGTTGTTAGGGAAGGGTGGCAGTAGTGGTGTTAGAGTGTTGGTTGTTGTTAGGGAAGGGTGGCAGTAGTGGTGTTAGAGTGTTGGTTGTTGTTTGGGAAAGGTGGCAGTAGTGGTGTCAGAATGTTGGTTGTTGTTAGGGAAGGGTGGCAGTAGTGGTGGTAGAGTGTTGGTTGTTGTTAGGGAAGGGTGGCAGTAGTGGTGGTAGAATGTTGGTTGTTGTTAGGGAAGGGTGGCAGTAGTGGTGGTAGAATGTTGGTTGTTGTTTGGGAAGGGTGGCAGTAGTGGTGTTAGAATGTTGGTTGTTGTTAGGGAAGGGTGGCAGTAGTGGTGTTAGAATGTTGGTTGTTGTTAGGGAAGGGTGGCAGTAGTGGTGGTAGAGTGTTGGTTGTTGTTTGGGAAGGGTGGCAGTAGTGGTGTTAGAGTGTTGGTTGTTGTTTGGGAAGGGTGGCAGTAGTGGTGTCAGAATGTTGGTTGTTGTTAGGGAAGGGTGGCAGTAGTGGTGGTAGAATGTTGGTTGTTGTTAGGGAAGGGTGGCAGTAGTGGTGGTAGAATGTTGGTTGTTGTTAGGGAAGGGTGGCAGTAGTGGTGGTAGAATGTTGGTTGTTGTTTGGGAAGGGTGGCAGTAGTGGTGTTAGAATGTTGGTTGTTGTTAGGGAAGGGTGGCAGTAGTGGTGTTAGAGTGTTGGTTGTTGTTAGGGAAGGGTGGCAGTAGTGGTGGTAGAGTGTTGGTTGTTGTTAGGGAAGGGTGGCAGTAGTGGTGGTAGAATGTTGGTTGTTGTTAGGGAAGGGTGGCAGTAGTGGTGGTAGAGTGTTGGTTGTTGTTAGGGAAGGGTGGCAGTAGTGGTGGTAGAATGTTGGTTGTTGTTAGGGAAGGGTGGCAGTAGTGGTGGTAGAATGTTGGTTGTTGTTTGGGAAGGGTGGCAGTAGTGGTGTTAGAATGTTGGTTGTTGTTAGGGAAGGGTGGCAGTAGTGGTGTTAGAGTGTTGGTTGTTGTTAGGGAAGGGTGGCAGTAGTGGTGTTAGAGTGTTGGTTGTTGTTTGGGAAAGGTGGCAGTAGTGGTGTCAGAATGTTGGTTGTTGTTAGGGAAGGGTGGCAGTAGTGGTGGTAGAATGTTGGTTGTTGTTAGGGAAGGGTGGCAGTAGTGGTGGTAGAGTGTTGGTTGTTGTTTGGGAAGGGTGGCAGTAGTGGTGTTAGAGTGTTGGTTGTTGTTTGGGAAAGGTGGCAGTAGTGGTGTTAGAATGTTGGTTGTTGTTAGGGAAGGGTGGCAGTAGTGGTGGTAGAGTGTTGGTTGTTGTTTGGGAAGGGTGGCAGTAGTGGTGTTAGAGTGTTGGTTGTTGTTTGGGAAGGGTGGCAGTAGTGGTGTCAGAATGTTGGTTGTTGTTAGGGAAGGGTGGCAGTAGTGGTGGTAGAGTGTTGGTTGTTGTTAGGGAAGGGTGGCAGTAGTGGTGGTAGAATGTTGGTTGTTGTTTGGGAAAGGTGGCAGTAGTGGTGTCAGAATGTTGGTTGTTGTTAGGGAAGGGTGGCAGTAGTGGTGGTAGAGTGTTGGTTGTTGTTTGGGAAGGGTGGCAGTAGTGGTGTTAGAGTGTTGGTTGTTGTTTGGGAAGGGTGGCAGTAGTGGTGTCAGAATGTTGGTTGTTGTTAGGGAAGGGTGGCAGTAGTGGTGGTAGAATGTTGGTTGTTGTTAGGGAAGGGTGGCAGTAGTGGTGGTAGAATGTTGGTTGTTGTTTGGGAAGGGTGGCAGTAGTGGTGGTAGAATGTTGGTTGTTGTTTGGGAAGGGTGGCAGTAGTGGTGGTAGAATGTTGGTTGTTGTTAGGGAAGGGTGGCAGTAGTGGTGTTAGAGTGTTGGTTGTTGTTAGGGAAGGGTGGCAGTAGTGGTGTTAGAATGTTGGTTGTTGTTTGGGAAGGGTGGCAGTAGTGGTGTTAGAATGTTGGTTGTTGTTTGGGAAGGGTGGCAGTAGTGGTGTTAGAGTGTTGGTTGTTGTTTGGGAAAGGTGGCAGTAGTGGTGTCAGAATGTTGGTTGTTGTTAGGGAAGGGTGGCAGTAGTGGTGGTAGAATGTTGGTTGTTGTTAGGGAAGGGTGGCAGTAGTGGTGGTAGAATGTTGGTTGTTGTTTGGGAAGGGTGGCAGTAGTGGTGTTAGAATGTTGGTTGTTGTTTGGGAAGGGTGGCAGTAGTGGTGTTAGAGTGTTGGTTGTTGTTTGGGAAAGGTGGCAGTAGTGGTGTCAGAATGTTGGTTGTTGTTAGGGAAGGGTGGCAGTAGTGGTGGTAGAATGTTGGTTGTTGTTAGGGAAGGGTGGCAGTAGTGGTGGTAGAATGTTGGTTGTTGTTTGGGAAGGGTGGCAGTAGTGGTGGTAGAATGTTGGTTGTTGTTTGGGAAGGGTGGCAGTAGTGGTGTTAGAGTGTTGGTTGTTGTTTGGGAAGGGTGGCAGTAGTGGTGGTAGAATGTTGGTTGTTGTTAGGGAAGGGTGGCAGTAGTGGTGGTAGAGTGTTGGTTGTTGTTTGGGAAAGGTGGCAGTAGTGGTGTTAGAGTGTTGGTTGTTGTTTGGGAAAGGTGGCAGTAGTGGTGTTAGAGTGTTGGTTGTTGTTTGGGAAAGGTGGCAGTAGTGGTGTTAGAATGTTGGTTGTTGTTAGGGAAGGGTGGCAGTAGTGGTGGTAGAGTGTTGGTTGTTGTTTGGGAAGGGTGGCAGTAGTGGTGTTAGAATGTTGGTTGTTGTTAGGGAAGGGTGGCAGTAGTGGTGGTAGAGTGTTGGTTGTTGTTTGGGAAGGGTGGCAGTAGGATTGGTAGAGCATCAGACATGCTTTGCAGTATAAAGTTATGGCCCTTTATGTTCTGAGTTCAAATCCTGCTGAGGTTAACTTTCATTTCAACTTAACATTCTGCCAATCCACTACCCGCTGTAGAAATAATAACAGCAAAGATAAGTAAATATGAGCTAATATCCAAGTCCAAGTGAACATGTCAAAACATGTTTATCTTTATAGATATAGATTTAGTTTGAAGTTTTGAAGAAAGTCTTTTTTAAATAATTTGTATGTTCTAGGATTATTTCTCCCTAATACTATGTACATAACAGTCCAACTATGTTATCACTTGACCTGCTATAAATAACAGCAATTGAGAGTACAAGACTTCCCCCAGGATAGGACACCAGTCCATCTCAGGGTTAAACCTCCAGCTATTGCTGTTACTCGTTTTCATCTGAGTATACTGGAGTAACGTGAAATAGAGTTTTTTGTTCAAAAATACAACACACAACCCAGTCCAGGAATCAAACCCACAACATTATGATTGTAAGTCCAAAACACTTACCACTAGGACACATAACATCTCCACAGACACGTGTATCCTTATATAGTTCACAAGTTGAATCAGTGAAATACAGTATATGACAAGGCTGAACTTTCGAACTTCGAGTCCAAACAGACTACATTACCCTATGTCTAGAGTCCAGTCTCTTTAATAGAGTATATCTAAGACAAACTACATTGACCAGAGTCCAGAGTCCAGTGTCTTTAATAGAGTATATCTAAGAGAGACCACATTGTCCTATGTCCAAAGTTACTTTCAAGACAGACATATGATTTGAGGGAAGCTTGACTGTTACTTTTTGCAGGTCAAGCAAGCAACTATACATAAAAGCCAGCCTTCTCTCTGTTAAGCTTGCTGAAGATATAATATTTCACACTCACAGGAATAAACTCCATAGATAACAAAGACAAAGATGATCAATAAAGAATCAATGAGAATAAAGAGAAATGTCTAAAAGATGCCAAAAAATTGGTAGAAAAATGAAAGAAAAATTGAAAGGAAATGAAAGAGAAACTAAAAAAAAACATTAAAAATTCAATAAAAGCGAAACAAAAGAAATAAAAAAATAAAATATAGAAGAAGAAAGAATTATAAAACATAAAATATGGGAGAGAGAAAGAGAGAAAGTAATAAGAAATAAATGTTAGGATAATGTTTCTGTTATCAATCTCTTTAAGAGAAGTTATTTTAGCTGGTCTCTCTACAATATTGGAATCTCAAGTGAGTGTAATTAATACTGTGTAGTAGGGGAGATCTGTGGTGGAGAGTTGTGGGAGACTTTATAATATGTCTGGGGTAGTGGGGGTGATCTGTGGTGGAGTTGTGGGAGACTTTATAAGATGTCAGAGGTGGGGGTCTGTGGGGAGGGGATGTCTGTGGGGGAGAGTGAGGGTGATCTGTGGTGGAGTTGGAAAATAAAATCACAATCATCACCACCATCATTGGACTGGATGCTTTCCGTCATGGATAAGAGACTGTACCATAATTTGGGGTCACTAAAACTTTGTGAATAAAATTGAGCAGACAGAGACTAAGAAGAAGCCTTAAAACTGAGGATCAACAATATTATAATAAAATATACCATAAGAATATATATATATATATATATATATATATATAATGTGTAGAATAATAAAGTGAGAGCTAATATACTTAACCCTTTAGTTACCAACCTGGCCAAAACCAGCTCTGGTTCTATGAAATAAAACCACCTATTTTAACCCTTTAGTTACCAACCTGGTCAACACCAGCCCCGGTTCTATGAAATAAAACCACCTATTTTAACCCTTTAGTTACCAACCTGGTCAACACCAGCCCCGGTTCTATGAAATAAAACCACCTATTTTAACCCTTTATTTACCAACCTAGCCAACACCAGCCCCAGTTCTATGAAATAAAACCACCTATTTTAACCCTTTAGTTATCAACCTGGCCAAAACCAGCCCCGGTTCTATGAAATAAAACCACCCATTTTAAATGTTTCCAATTTAAATTGAAATCTTCCAACATAATTTAATGATTTTAGTAAATCTCTCAAACTTCTTCATTAATTAACTGTAATAGAGTGTAGTTCATTAGAAATACAGTAATGAAAGGGTTAATGTAATCAGCCAAATAATTTTAATTAATTAACTGTACACTTATAATAATGACCCCCGCAAAAAAAAAAAAAAAAAAAAAAAAATCAATATTTTAATGATTGATTATGGTCAAGAATATTCAGGAACTGAAATTAATTAAAATAGATTAGATAAAAATCTGAAAGTCTAGAAGAAAATAAAAAGAAAAAAAGCATCAAGGAATGAGAGAAAGGAATGAAAGAAAGTGGGAAGGCTACTTGTTGGTCAGAAGGAGCAACATGAAATAAAGTATTTTACTGAAGAACACATGTAACCCTGTCTAGGAATCAAACCCTTGACTTTATGATCATAAGTCTAATACCCTAACCACCAAGCCACGTATCTACACTTGTAGTAAAATATATATATCTGTCGGTGTGTGTGACAGCTCACACCTATGCAGGTTTAGCTGGCCTCCTCCTAGGTATATCTCGTTGGAGGTGTCTTGGGTGATTTAATGATAGGGACCCCAGTTCTATCATCTCATTTCTACAGCTGAGTAAACTAGAACAATGTGAAATAAAGTGTCTTGCTCAAGGAAACAACACATCACCCGGTCCGAGAATTGAACTCACAACCTTTCGATTGCAAGCCCAATGCTCTAACCACTAAGCCATGCGCCTTCACTTCAAAATATATATATACAGTCTAAATAAACAGTTTAAATAAATCTGTGTTTACTATCATTGATAAGACACTTATTAGACATAACTGAAGTTTTTTAGTGTGTGAACAAACAACTTTGACATAAATAAAAGTCAATAGCATTCCAACAAAAACAACCAACCACATAGTAAATAAATATCAAAACATTCAGTAAAGGTTGGAAGGTTGGTTAGGATGGAGGTGACTTGTACACAAAGTAGAACTGTAGGTGGGTAGGTGAATTTGTACACAATAGTAAAACTGATAATAAAATACTTTGATGAAAAGAAAAAAAAAGAATCTGCAAAAAAAAAAACTTTTAATAAGGAAATATGACCCAGATAAAATATAGAAGAGAGAAACTTCCTTTAATAATTAAGTTGAATAGAAAAGGGACTTGTAAAGCTGTCATTCAACATTTTCTGAAGTTATTGAGTTCTTGGAAAAGGTCAATGTTTTAGAGGTTTACCATTTTACATTGTCTATTTTATCATGTCTGTATGGGTTGGATGAAGTTTGGAGCTTATCCTGGGGTTTCTTAGGCTTTTAGTAATTAAGAGTACAAGACTACCACTTAGACAGAGTATCAGTCTTTCATGGGGTTTACTTCCTAGCTGACATTAGTATTGTGGACTGGAGTAAAGGGAAATGAAGTGCTTCACCAAATCTGGAAATCAAACTTAAAACCTTATGACCATGTACCTAACACTAATGAGAGAAGAGCAAAGATGGTGACAATGAAAGAAGAGAAAAGATGACGATGATGAAAGAAGAGAAAAGATGATGGCAATGAAAGTAGAGCAAAGATGGTGACAATGAAAGAAGAGAAAAGATGATGGCAATGAAAGAAGAGCAGATGACAACGAAAGTAGAGGAAACACAATATCGACAACGAAAGTAGAGGAAATACGATGACAATGATGTCACTGGCAATGAAGATAAAAAATAACAAAGAAGAAGACGACATGGCGATGATGTAGGAAAGAATAAAAACAAGAATAAGGAATAAGAATGAGAGAAAAAGAGTTAATTATTTTAAATGGCCGCAGGTTATAATGAAGCCTGAACATAGTTATGGGAGCTAATTAGTCTTTAATTAGCAGAAAGGTTTTGTTGCTTTAGTACTAAATAATGACTGAGACACAAACATGGAAGCAGGCACATATACATACATACATACACACGTGTATTGATGCATGTGTGTGTATATATATACATATAAATGTGTGTGTAGTGCACATTGGGTGCATTTATCGTATAGATCACCAACACTAGGGAAGCTATCAGGTCCTTAATATGACATAAGGGTCCTGTCAACCCTTTGTTTGGCAAGCTTTCTATGGTTGGATGCCCTTCCTATCACCACTTGACAACGTGTACTGGGAGCTCTTAGTGCTTATTTCTCCAGTGCATCTGCTACATACAAATATATATATATATATATATATATATACACACACACACACACATGTATATATATATAGGGTGTGGTAAAAACCAGCTAGACCATAACCCACCAGAGTACTCGATACTTGGGGTAGCAGAGTGGGTAATATGAAAAGAGTCAGGACCCCGACGGCTGAGTTCAGATCTAGCTGGTGAAACGGCCGGAGCTCAGCCGTCGGGGTCCTGAATCTTTTCATATATATATGTATATATATATATATACACCCTTTGATGGGTGGGACATGTCATCCGGATGGACGATCAAAGGCTTCCGAAGCAACTGATGTATGGGGAACTCTGTTCGGGGAAACGAAAGCAGGGCAGGCCTCTCAAGAGGTTCAAAGACTGCGTGAAGTCCAGCATCAACAACACTGGAATTGCTCCAAAACAACTCGAGTCCCATGCTCAGGAAAGGACTGAGTGGCGAGCCCTTACCAGACGTGTCAAAGACTCTTTTGAAGAGAAGAGACGGGCAGAGGTCACTGAGACCCGTGAAAGGAGGAGAAAGGCATCAGCAGCTGCCCCAAGTGACTCCGGTCTCTTCCCCTGCCCCCACTGTCCCCAGACCAGCAAGTCAAGGATCGGCCTCCACAGCCACCTTCGTGCCCACGGCAGAAGGGAACAACAATAAGGAAGATGTCATCATCATTTACGCTGGACAACCAATATATATATATATATATATATATATATATATATATATATATATATATAGTAATAATAATAAAATTGAATCCCGTTAAGGGTGAAAGCAGCGATTCTTTGCTTAAACTTTAATCTGTTATTTAATAAATATATATATATATATATATATATATATACACACGCACAAGTGGTCGTGGAGGTGCCACGGCAAAAAAGCACCCAGCACTCACTGTAAATGAGCTTGTTGTTAGGAAGGGCATCCAGCTGTAGAAATCAAGCCAGAATCAGTTCCTGTCCCACCCTTGCAAGCAGGGAAGAAGCGGACGTAAAATGAAATGAAATGATGATGAAGATAAATTTACTGGAGATATAACTACAGTTTTTGAATTAGAAGACTCACAGAAAGAAAAGGTGTCAATACTTTCATATACTACCGTTGTTCACAGAAAAACACAACAGGTTGTTCTTTTCTGCTTATAAAAGGAATAATGGAACTTAATTCTTTTACCAGCAAGATTTCTAATTCGAAATAACTGTAGTTATATTTACATTGTAGGATATTTACTTGAAATCTTCCAAATATTGGCTGAGTTGTGGCACAAATATTTACCATTTTAACAGCTGGTAGTATTTACACTTAACTTTCACCTGTGTATTATTATCAGTATCACTTAAGAGGGAGAGGGAGAGTGAGAGTGAAGAGAGAGAGGAGGGAGAGAGAGAAAGGTAGAAAGAGAGATAGGCAGAGAGCGAGAGGCTGAGAGACAGAGATAGACGGGGGAGGGGGGGGGGGGGGGTTGAGAGAGGGGGGGGGGGGCGACAAAGAGAGAGAGAGAGTAGATAAGAGGAGATGACCTTTAAAAACTGTTAAACTGCACTGTGCAAGTAGACAGGATAATGAATGCATTGTCATGAAATGTAGAGTTATTTGAGACAGACACTTCTCTATTAAGAAACATTAAGATGACAAACCTCTTCAAAGATTTCCTGTGACAGGGAAGTCACTTCACAAAAATTATGTTTTTTTGTTAAAGAAGTATGTTAAGAAATATGGTTTAATTCAATGAATTCCTGAAGATTATTTGGACACCACACACACACACACTATACAGGTCTACGCAAACACATACATATACACACTCCAGATACATTAGACACACAGAGACACACATTACACACACACACTATACAGGTCTACGCAAACACATACATATACACACTCCAGAGACATTAGACACACAGAGACACACATTACACACACACACTATACAGGTCTACGCAAACACATACATATACACACTCCAGAGACATTAGACACACAGAGACACACATTACATACACACACTATACAGACCTACACAAACAAACACATATTCACACTACACACTCTTTCTTACTACGCAGGTAATTTGGTAATTTACTCTTTCGCTACTTAGAATTTGTCATTTGAGATAGTGACACAGAATTCCCAGACGTATATATAACATTCATATACAACACACATGATGTAGAATATATATATACATATATATATATATATATATACAACACAAATGATGTAGATTATATATATATACATATATATATATATATATACAACACAAATGATGTAGATTATATATATATACAAATATATATATATATACAACACAAATGATGTAGATTATATATATATACAAATATATATATATATACAACACAAATGATGTAGATTATATATATATACATATATATATATATATACAACACAAATGATGTAGATTATATATATATATATATATATATATATATATATATACAACACAAATGATGTAGATTATATATATATATATATATATATATATATACAACACAAATGATGTAGATTATATATATATATATATATATATATATATATATATACAACACAAATGATGTAGATTATATATATATACATATATATATATATATACAACACAAATGATGTAGATTATATATATATACATATATATATATATATACAACACAAATGATGTAGATTATATATATACATATATATATATATATACAACACAAATGATGTAGATTATATATATATATACATATATATATATATATACAACACAAATGATGTAGATTATATATATATACATATATATATATATATACAACACAAATGATGTAGATTATATATATACATATATATATATATATACAACACAAATGATGTAGATTATATATATATACATATATATATATATATACAACACAAATGATGTAGATTATATATATACATATATATATATATATATATACAACACAAATGATGTAGATTATATATATATATATATATATATATATACAACACAAATGATGTAGATTATATATATATACATATATATATATATATATATACAACACAAATGATGTAGATTATATATAGATACATATATATATATATACAACACAAATGATGTAGATTATATATATACATATATATATATATATACAACACAAATGATGTAGATTATATATATATACATATATATATACAACACAAATGATGTAGATTATATATATATATACATATATATATATATATATATACAACACAAATGATGTAGATTATATATATATACATATATATATATATATACAACACAAATGATGTAGATTATATATATATACATATATATATATATATACAACACAAATGATGTAGATTATATATATATACATATATATATATATATACAACACAAATGATGTAGATTATATATATATACATATATATATATACAACACAAATGATGTAGATTATATATATATACAAATATATATATATATACAACACAAATGATGTAGATTATATATATATACATATATATATATATATACAACACAAATGATGTAGATTATATATATATACAAATATATATATATATATACAACACAAATGATGTAGATTATATATATATACATATATATATATATATACAACACAAATGATGTAGATTATATATATATATATATATATATATATATTTATATATATATATATATCAACATTATCGTTTAACGTCCATCTTCCATGCTAGCATGGGTTAGACGGGTTTGTCCCACTTGAGACAAGATATATATATATCTATATATACATATATATACATATATATATATATATAACAAAGAAAGTGTGGTAAGGAACCAGGTGGACCATAATGCACCAGAGTACTCGATACGGTAGTAGAGTGGGTAAGCCGTCAGGGTCCTGACTCTTTTCCTATATATATACATATATATATATATATATATAGTTCAAGGAAACGACAAAACAGAGGTAGAAAAAGTCTTAGTTTCATGCTTTATATGGAAAAGGGGAAAGAAAGTTTGCCATGTCAGGATATATATATATATGAGTCAAACAACGCTGTACGGTAAAACTATCCACAACCTATAACTGGATTACCTATAACAAAATATTGTTATCCCTTATATATATATATATATATTACTCAGCTGTAGAAATGAGATGATAGGGACTGCGGTCCATATCATTCCACTGCAAAGTGGTCGTGGAGGTGCCACGGCAAAAAAGCACCCAGCACTCACTGTAAATGGAGTTGGTGTTAGGAAGGGCATCCAGCTGTAGAAATCAAGCCAGAATCAGTTCCCATCCCACCTTTGCAAGCAGAGAAAAAGCGGACCTAAAATGAAATGATGGTGAATGATGATGATATATATATATATATGAAAAAAATAGGATTTATATATATTCATACACACACATCTACAGAAATGATATAGATATATATAACCACATCTTCTGGTAACATGATGTAGATTACATATATTGATACGGTCGAATGATTATTGAAAGATAAGAGAGAGCAAGGGAAGGTAAATCAGTGAAAACCAAGCTATGCATGGTAAAAGGAGATAAAATATAAAATAATAATGAGTCTGTGACTTGAGGGACAACATATTAAAGGTTTATTGTGACATTTCAGTCTGTCTTGGTAGAATTAAAGGTCACTATCACCATTATTACTCTCATTACTAACACTATCCCCACCACTGTCGTCTAGCTATGTGTCTGAGTCTGTGTGTGTGAGAGTGTGTGTGCATGTGTCTGAGTTAGTATATGTATGTGTATGTGTGTGAATGTGTTAATGTGTAAGCGAGTCTGTTTGGCCATTTGAAATGCAGATGCAGGTACAACTAAATATCACCAGCAGAGTGGACTGAAGCATCATGAACACAACACTTC
This sequence comes from Eledone cirrhosa, assembly GCA_964016885.1. Classification (NCBI taxonomy): domain Eukaryota; kingdom Metazoa; phylum Mollusca; class Cephalopoda; order Octopoda; family Eledonidae; genus Eledone; species Eledone cirrhosa. Next base: position 11,243,965 of record OZ024758.1, read on the forward strand.
GCTGGGAATGAATCTGGTGACCTTACAATCATGAGGTAAACACTAACCATAAGCCTTACCTACACTGAAATAAAGTGTCTTGCTCAAGGACACAATGCTTCGCTGGAAATCAAACTCTTGACCTTACAATGGTGAGATAAACACTAACCATAAGCCTTACCTACACTGAAATAAAGTGTCTTGCTCAAGGACACAATGCTTCGCTGGGAATGAAACTGGTGACCTTACAATCATGAGCTAAACACTAACCATAAGCCTTACCTACACTGAAATAAAGTGTCTTGCTCAAGGACACAATGCTTCGCTGGGAATGAAACTGGTGACCTTACAATCATGAGCTAAACACTAACCATGAAGCCTTACCTACACTGAAATAAAGTGTCTTGCTCAAGGACACAATGCTTCGCTGGAAATCAAACTCTTGACCTTACAATGGTGAGATAACACCTTAACCATGAAGCCACCTACCACTACAATGATCTTCTCTAACTATTATATTACCTACAAATGAATGCTACTGAAACACTAACTAATTGACCGTTTCATGATATAACTACCATATGGTTAATTGTCTGATTTTTACACTTATTTAGAGATTGTTAAGCTAGAGGAACATCAATAAACTTAATCAAATCAGGAACCATTATTACCACCACTGCTACTACTACTACTACTGCTGCTGCTGCTACTACTACTACCATTATTACCACCACCACTACTACTACTACCATTACTACCACCACCACTACTACTACAATTACTACCACCACCACTACTACTACCATTACTACCACCACCACCACTACTACTGCTACTACTACCACTACCATTAGTAACACCACCACCACTACTACTACTAGCACTACCATTAATAACACCACCACCATTACTACTATTACCATTACATTCACTACCATTACTACCACCACCACTACTACTACTACCACTACCATCATTTCTACTACTACCACTACCATCACTTCTACTACTACACTACACTCACCATTACTAATACCATTACTACCACCAATATTACTACTACTACTACTACTACTACTACTACTACAATTACCAATAGCAGAAAAATGGTAACTGAAAATAGAATCACTGAATAAATAAAGATTGCCTGATTAGCTGGAATGATTTCTGGTATCAATTGACTGCTATTTATAGCAGATACAGCTATTTACTCCCTATATATAGCAGATACAGCTATTTACTTCCTATATATAGCAGATACAGCTATTTACTTCCTATATATAGCAGATACAGCTATTTACTCCCTATATATAGCAGATACAGCTATTTATTCCCTATATATAGCAGATACAGCTATTTACTCCCTATATATAGCAGATACAGCTATTTATTCCCTATATATAGCAGATACAGCTATTTATTCCCTATATATAGCAGATACAGCTATTTACTCCCTATATATAGCAGATACAGCTATTTACTTCCTATATATAGCAGATACAGCTATTAACTCCCTATATATAGCAGATACAGCTATTTATTCCCTATATATAGCAGATACAGCTATTTACTCCCTATATATAGCAGATACAGCTATTTACTTCCTATATATAGCAGATACAGCTATTTACTTCCTATATATAGCAGATACAGCTATTTACTCCCTATATATAGCAGATACAGCTATTTATTCCCTATATATAGCAGATACAGCTATTTACTCCCTATATATAGCAGATACAGCTATTAACTCCCTATATATAGCAGATACAGCTATTAACTCCCTATATATAGCAGATACAGCTATTTACTTCCTATATATAGCAGATACAGCTATTAACTCCCTATATATAGCAGATACAGCTATTTACTCCCTATATATAGCAGATACAGCTATTAACTCCCTATATATAGCAGATACAGCTATTTACTTCCTATATATAGCAGATACAACTATTAACTCCCTATATATAGCAGATACAGCTATTAACTCCCTATATATAGCAGATACAGCTATTAACTCCCTATATATAGCAGATACAGCTATTAACTCCCTATATATAGCAGATACAGCTATTAACTTCCTATATATAGCAGATACAGCTATTAACTCCCTATATATAGCAGATACAGCTATTAACTCCCTATATATAGCAGATACAGCTATTAACTTCCTATATATAGCAGATACAGCTATTTATTCCCTATATATAGCAGATACAGCTATTTACTTCCTATATATAGCAGATACAGCTATTAACTCCCTATATATAGCAGATACAGCTATTAACTCCCTATATATAGCAGATACAGCTATTAACTCCCTATATATAGCAGATACAGCTATTAACTTCCTATATATAGCAGATACAGCTATTTATTCCCTATATATAGCAGATACAGCTATTAACTCCCTATATATAGCAGATACAGCTATTAACTCCCTATATATAGCAGATACAGCTATTTACTCCCTATATATAGCAGATACAACTATTTATTCTCTATATATAGCAGATACAGCTATTAACTCCCTATATATAGCAGATACAGCTATTAACTCCCTATATATAGCAGATACAGCTATTAACTCCCTATATATAGCAGATACAGCTATTAACTCCCTATATATAGCAGATACAGCTATTTACTCCCTATATATAGCAGATACAACTATTTATTCCCTATATATAGCAGATACAGCTATTAACTCCCTATATATAGCAGATACAGCTATTTACTTCCTATATATAGCAGATACAGCTATTAACTCCCTATATATAGCAGATACAGCTATTAACTCCCTATATATAGCAGATACAGCTATTAACTCCCTATATATAGCAGATACAGCTATTTATTCCCTATATATAGCAGATACAGCTATTTACTTCCTATATATAGCAGATACAGCTATTAACTCCCTATATATAGCAGATACAACTATTAACTCCCTATATATAGCAGATACAGCTATTAACTCCCTATATATAGCAGATACAGCTATTTATTCCCTATATATAGCAGATACAGCTATTTACTCCCTATATATAGCAGATACAGCTATTAACTTCCTATATATAGCAGATACAGCTATTAACTCCCTATATATAGCAGATACAGCTATTTATTCCCTATATATAGCAGATACAGCTATTTATTCCCTATATATAGCAGATACAGCTATTTATTCCCTATATATAGCAGATACAGCTATTAACTCCCTATATATAGCAGATACAGCTATTAACTCCCTATATATAGCAGATACAGCTATTTATTCCCTATATATAGCAGATACAGCTATTTACTCCCTATATATAGCAGATACAGCTATTAACTTCCTATATATAGCAGATACAGCTATTTATTCCCTATATATAGCAGATACAGCTATTTACTTCCTATATATAGCAGATACAACTATTTATTCCCTATATATAGCAGATACAGCTATTAACTCCCTATATATAGCAGATACAGCTATTTATTCCCTATATATAGCAGATACAGCTATTTACTCCCTATATATAGCAGATACAGCTATTAACTTCCTATATATAGCAGATACAGCTATTTATTCCCTATATATAGCAGATACAGCTATTTACTTCCTATATATAGCAGATACAGCTATTAACTCCCTATATATAGCAGATACAGCTATTAACTCCCTATATATAGCAGATCCAGCTATTTATTCCCTATATATAGCAGATACAACTATTTATTCCCTATATATAGCAGATACAGCTATTAACTCCCTATATATAGCAGATACAGCTATTTATTCCCTATATATAGCAGATACAGCTATTTACTTCCTATATATAGCAGATACAGCTATTAACTCCCTATATATAGCAGATACAGCTATTAACTCCCTATATATAGCAGATACAGCTATTAACTCCCTATATATAGCAGATACAGCTATTTACTTCCTATATATAGCAGATACAGCTATTTACTTCCTATATATAGCAGATACAGCTATTTATTCCCTATATATAGCAGATATAGCTATTTACTTCCTATATATAGCAGATACAGCTATTTACTTCCTATATATAGCAGATACAGCTATTTACTTCCTATATATAGCAGATATAGCTATTTACTCCCTATATATAGCAGATACAGCTATTTATTCCCTATATATAGCAGATACAGCTATTTACTCCCTATATATAGCAGATACAGCTATTTATTCTCTATATATAGCAGATATAGCTATTTATTCTCTATATATAGCAGATATAGCTATTTATTCCCTATATATAGCAGATATAGCTATTTATTCCCTATATATAGCAGATATAGCTATTTATTCCCTATATATAGCAGATATAGCTATTTATTCTCTATATATAGCAGATACATAGCTATTTATCACTTTTTCTGCTATATATATATGAGATACACAGCATTCTTACAGGTATATATATGAGATACACAACTATTTATCTGCTATATAGAGGCAGGACCGGATTTAGATTTGATGAAGCCCTAAGCTATTTGAGGTAATGGGGCCCTTCATATGTTATAAAAAATGTTATAAAAACTGCAAAACGTTTAATATCAAAGCAGAAAACTGTTTAAAACTATTGCATTATTTTAGTTCTTTTGTATCTTATATTTTGGAAATGTACACACCGTATTTTTCAATTTTTTCAGGGCCCCAAGAAAGTGGGGGCCCTAAGCTGTAGCTTGTTTAGCTTATACATAAATCCTACTCTATATAGAGGAGATACACAGCTATCTTACTGGTATATATATGAACTAGACAGCTATCTTAGTGGTATATAGAGCAGATACATAGCTATTTACCTGCTATATATAAGAGATAGAAAGCTATCTATCTGCTATATATAGGAGATAGCTTTGAATCTCATGTGTATATAACAGATATATAGGACATATATAGCTAATATCTGCTATATATAGCAGAAAGATAGCTGTATATCTGCTATATATAGCAGAAAGATAGCTGTATATCTGCTATATATAGTAGATAAATAGCTTTATATCTGCTATATATAGCAGATATATAGCTTTATATCTGCTATATATAGCAGATAAATAGCTTTATATCTGCTATATATAGCAGATAAATAGCTTTATATCTGCTATATATAGCAGAAAGATAGCTGTATATCTGCTATATATAGCAGAAAGATAGCTGTATATCTGCTATATATAACACTAAGCCATGTGCTTTCACTGTTTGAGAAAAGAACATAAAATGCAATAATGCTGAGTACATTGGTTCCAGTAAGAGGTGGGATGTGGGGAATACTAGATATATACTAGAGGGTTCTATAGAGCTAGGGTTGGTTGTCAGAATGGATGGTAGTGTTTGTGGGTTCCAGTGGAGGTGGAA
>OZ024758.1:11256826-11264326 GCA_964016885.1 Eledone cirrhosa
TTTGTGGAAAGTAAATATGGAAGGATATAAGGTACATAACTGACATACAGGAGTATATGGTTGACGTTTATGGAAAGTAAATATGGAAGGATATAAGGTACATAACTGACATACAGGTGTATGTGGTTGACGTTTGTGGAAAGTAAATATGGAAGGATATAAAGGTACACAACAGAGATACAGGAGTATATGGTTGACGTTTGTGGAAAGTAAATATGGAAGGATATAAGGTACATAACTGACATACAGGAGTATATGGTTGACGTTTGTGGAAAGTAAATATGGAAGGATATAAGGCATATAATCGAGATTGTACATACTTGTACAACTGACAAACAATGTGTATATGGTTGACATGAATGTATCCTGTTGATGGTTAGTGGCCGAATTTTGTTATTTTCACTTCCGGAATTACCGGAAGTGACTCATGTATTTGCCATTTTTGATTTGTGTTTGTGAAGGGCTCATCTTACTAACAAGTTCTCTATTACTCAAACTTATGCTATAAGTTCCCTCCAAACATAATGTACGAAATGGCATGCCACAAGGTAGCTGATGAGGAAAAATACATTTGCCTTTTATAAATGTTTTTCTGTCTTCATTTTTACGCTGATACCACGTGATTACGTGTGTGTACGAGTTTACATTTACTGTGTGTTTATGTCCCATAACTTAACAGGTCGGCACAAAGAGATCAATTAAATAAGTACCAGACTTGAAAAAATAAGAACTTGAGGTCAATATAATCAACTAGACACCTTCAAGGTGATACTTCAGCATGGCCACATAAAATACAATTTATAAAAAGACAGAATTGTGAAAGAAAGAGAAAAAAATTAAGACAATAATAAAAGAGAGAGAAATACAAATATCAATTTCTTTTCTCTATAAAATGTCTTAAGTTGGAAATCTAAATTTAAAATCTAAAAATATATTTATTTGTCTAAACTTTATTTCTCAATGTTCTAAAACAGTGCAGTGTAAAAATAGAATCACCATGGTTTGCTTGAGTAGATGATGATGGTGGTGGTGGTGGTGGTGGTGGGGGTCTTGATGGTGGTGATGATGGTGGTGATGGTGGTGGTGATGATGGTGGTGGTGGTCTTGATGGTGGTGATGATGATGGTGGTCTTGATGGTGGTCTTGATGATGAGGGTAGTGGTGGTGGTGGTAGTGGTTATGGCAGTGGTCTTGATGGTGATGATGATGGTAGTGGTGGTGGTAGTGGTGATGGCAGTGGTCTTGATGGTGATGATGGCAGTGAGGATGGTGGTGGCAGTGAAGCAAGAGCTAGTCCTTTAGTGATAAACTTTAGTGACATGAAACAATTTACCATCACATGTCTTCTTTGATGTGAATATAGATATGACCTTTCAAATTACTGAGACTGACCTTTCAAAGAAGGGTGGTGGTGGTGGCAGAGGAGGTGGTGGTGGTGGAGTGGTTTGAGGTGGAAGTATACCTCTTCAGTGAAAGAGGAGGAAATTGTAAAAAGAAATATATCATATCACCAAGTAGAGTAAAGATGTAGATAGTATATATAACAAAGAATATATATATATATATATAATGTATATATATATATATATAATGTATATACACATAATGTATATACACATAATGTATATACACATAATGTATATACACATAATGTATATACACATAATGTATATACACATAATGTATATACACATAATGTATATACACATAATGTATATACATTATATATATATACATTCATCATCATCACCGTTTTACGTCCGTTCTTCCATGCTAGCATGGGTTAGACGGGTTCTCCTGTTGTGGGCAGTGTCTGGTCGGCTGACCATGCCTTGCTCAAATCAGTTCCTGGCTTGATTTCTACAGCTGGATGCCCTTCCTAACACCAACCTCATTTACAGTGAGTGGTGGGTGCTTTTTTGCCGTGGCACCTCCACAACCACTTTGCAGTGGAATGATAGAGACCCCAGTCCCCATCATCTCATTTCTACAGCTGAGTAAACTGGAGCAATGTGAAATAAAGTGTCTTGCTCAAGGAAACAACACATCACCCGGTCTGAGAATTGAACTCACAACCTTTCCATTGCAAGGCCAATGCTCTAACCACTAAGCCATGTGCCTCCATCATGTATCAACATGTATATTTGTAATAGAGAAGTTACATGTAGTTTTGTCCTGAACCCAATGGGTTTCTGCAAGTATAGACTACACTAACATATGCAGCTCACAATCTGCTAGTTAAGGTCTCAATGGATAATGGCATGGCTTAGTGGTTATAGAATTGAATTTACAATTGTCAGGTTATGAGTTTGATTCCTTGACTGGGCGATGCATTGCGCCATTTATTTCACATTGCTTTTTCTGCCATGAGTTGTGACTGGTATATGGTATCAGCAGCTGGAAAGACCAAATGGAAACGTTGTTACTTTGGTCCAATTTAACGAGTTCCCTTCCCCCCACTCTGTAAGTGAATGAGGTCTGGGATCTTGTCGATTGATTCCTGGGATAATGAACTCGTCAATTTCCTGCACATAGGAAATAAATGAGATGGCCATGGCTGGAATCTGATCATAATAGGTTTATTAGATCAGAATTAATGTCGGATTAAAGAACAAAATATACAAACATATATATATACATATATATATATGTATACATACACAAATATACACACACACCTGAACACTTTGGAACAAATACACATACACACATACATACATACATACATACATACATACATACATACATACATACACACATGAACACATTGGAACAAATACACACAAACATATACACACATTAACCTGAACAACTTTGGAAGCAAATAATCTGAACTTGCAAATTAAAAAAAAAAAATGAATAATGTAATAGAAAAAAATAGAAAAAGGAAATGCTAAAAAAAAAAAAGAATCAAATAAATTAAAAAAAGACACAAACAAAGAAAAAAATACTATAGAATACAAACAGAGAGAAGGAAATGGAGAGAGAGAGAGAAGAGGTGAGAGAACAGGTACCAGAGAGAGCAAGTGTTGGCTATTTCTATAAACTGTTGGCCTTGTTCCTAATGAGACACAACAAACTCGGCAATTTACACTGCAGTGTGGGGCCAAGTCAACTTCTATAGTCAGCAGAAGACAAACAGAAAATAGCTGATTAATCAGCTAACTATAATCTCCCCACGACCACCACCCTTTAAAATGGACCATTTATCAAAGTTGACTTGCAATTAACAATACAGTTAATTGGGTGGAAAATAAATTTCAAAAAGAAATGGTCACTGAATGGTCAAACATTAGAAACTAATTAATTATTTGGAAAAGTTTTATTCTTTCACTGCTTTCGGTCAATAGCTTGCGACCATGCTGGAACACCACTTTTTAAATGAATTAAATGCTGCCTCCTTCTCTAGTTGAATGAAACATATGTAAATCAATTAATGTATCAATGTATTGAACCTTGGTGATTATTTTTTGTATATATATATATTACACGTATATATATATATATATATATATATATATCATCATCATCATCTTCGTTTAACGTCCGTTTTCCACGCTAGCTTGGGTTAGACAATATATATATATATATATACATACACGTTTATATATACATATATTTTCTCTGTGTATGCTGTAATTCCTTCATTGATTAATTAATTGTACAATCTGCACCTGATGATGTCACCAGGATTTTACATAACCAGGTCATTGAAATATATATATATATATATTTGAAAAAAAAAGGAAAAGAATGACTTCACTCGTAGTTGATGTTCTAAACAATTTAATTTTACAATCTTATAATGTTTCTATGTAGATCTAGTTATATATACCTAACTGTACCAAGGATTTCACACATTTTCCAATATATATATATATATATATATATACACACGCTGTAATGTGGCCGTGTAGGTAACACGGTAAAAAGATCCCAGTTCCACACTGTAAATGTGGTTGGTATTAGAAAGGGCATCCAGCCGTAGAAAACCTGCCAGATAGTCTTATATGAGCAAGACACGGTCACCTGACCAACCTTGCCTCAAGTGGGACAACTCCCATCTAACCCATGCTAGCGTGGAAGATGGACATTAAACGATGATGATGATGATGATATATATATATATATATGGAGGCACATGGCTTAGTGGTTAGAGCATTGGCCTTGCAATGGAAAGGTTGTGAGTTCAATTTTCAGACCAGGTGATGTGTTGTTTCCTTGAGCAAGACATTTTATTTCACATTGCTCCAGTTTACTCAGCTGTAGAAATGAGATGATAGGGACTGGGGTCCCTATCATTCCACTGCAAGGTGGTCGTGGAGGTGCCACGGCAAAAAAGCACCCAGCACTCACTGTAAATGAGGTTGGTGTTAGGAAGGGCATCCAGCTGTAGAAATCAAGCCAGAATCAGTTCCCGTCCCACCCTTGCAAGCAGGGAAAAGCGGACGTAAAATGAAATGATGATGATGATATATATATATAGAGAGAGGGAGAGAGAGAGATGTGATTGTCAATAGTGGAATGTCTTTGATTCCAGATCTGTTCAAGGATGTGTGACCTTGGTATAAATAATTATTTCTACTTTTGGCACAAGGGCAGCAATTATCCCAGTGTATTACTGGTACTTTATTTCATCGACCCCTGTGAGGATGAAAGGCAAAGTTAACCTTGGCAGGATTTGAACTCAGACTATAAAGGGCCGTAACTCTTTGCTGCAAAGCATGGCGTCCGACCCTCTACCGATACTGCCAATCCACCAATATGGTGTAAATAATAAACATACAACTGACCAGGCAACAGTTGTTACAGTCAACCAACTGCTGCCATAGTTACTAGGACAGCTGACAGCAGGTGCAATAATAGTTGCTATGATAGCTTCTAACATCACCACTAGATATCTCTCTAGAGCTATTTGACAGGTGTCACCATAGCAACAACTATAATAACCAACCACTAGAAACTCTAATTCAAATTGATAATTAAAATGCTGTCATTATTGCCTTTATTTGAATAGATTTATAAAATAAACCATTTCAAAGAACTTGGATTATTATCTTTCTAAAGCTTCTCTTATGAAACCAGTTCCAGTTCTACAACACAAAATGGTTTTAACTCTTTAGCATTTACATTACTCTATATATACTATTGTATTTACATGGTAAAGGCTTTACCTCACATAATATCTTACATAACATTTACATTACTCTATATATAGTATTGTATTTTTGTAGTAAAGGCTTTACCTCACATAATTATCTCACATAATAAGACGTTATGTGAGATATTATGTGTGGTAAAACCTTTACCATGAAAATACAATACTATATATAGAGTAATGTAAATTTTATGTGAGATATTATGTGAGGTAAAGCCTTTACTGTAAAAATACAATAGTATATATAGAGTAATGTAAATGTTATGTGAGATATTATGTGAGGTAAAGCCTTTACTGTGACAATACAATAGTATATATAGAGTAATGTAAATGTTATGTGAGATATTATGTGAGCTAAAGCTTTTACTGTGAAAATATAATAGTATATATAGAGAGTAATGTAAATGTTATGTGAGATATTATGTGAGGTAAAGCTTTTACTGTAAAAATACAATAGTATATATAGAGTAATGTAAACGCTAAAGGGTTAACCCTTTAGTGTTCAAACAGGCCAAAACCGGCCAGAATTCTCTACCTCTTTCTGTTGAAACTGGCTGTATCTGGTCACTCAAACTGATGTTAAGGTATTGTTTTCAAAATAAATACTTTCAAAATCTCATAGATTCGATATTATGTGAGATAATTATGCGAGGTAAAGCCTTTACCATTAAAATATAATAGTATATATAGAGTAATGTGAATGCTAAAGGGTTAAAGATGAAATATTCCAAAGACGTCATATATGTAAAAAACCAAAAGGCATCAGATAAGATGTTACCATATTTAATATATGGACTACTAATTCTCCTTGTTTTAAATATATTAACAGTAAAACTTATGTATTGTCTACAAGACAGATGGCAGTGATATCCCTGAATTATTTAGTCTCAAAATAGAAACATACTGAGACAGAAATTAGCATCGGTATCTATTAAAAGACAAATTCTTTCTAAAAATAGCCTGGAGGAATAAACACAATTGCTGAATATAGATTTATGTAGAAGATATTAAGTTTTGAGGGTGAATAAGAATAACTGTCGGCAATAGAATATTCCAGAATAACTATGAAAGGAAAGACATAAAGATATATATTGCTACTATCGTGTGTGTTTATATTACAATATATATATATATATATATATATATATGTATATATATATATATATATATACACAGATTGCTACAAAGATAGATATATATGAACATAAAGATATATATTGTTACTATTGTGTGTGTGTGTGTTTATATTACAATAGATATATACATACATAGATCTCTACAAAGAGATATATATATATATATATACATAAATCTCTACAAAGATATATATATATATATATATACATAAATCTCTACAAAGATATATATATATACATACATAAATCTCTACAAAGATATATATATATATATATATATACATAAAGGTATATATATCCATGTACATTTATACAAGAATATGCATAACTAAATATATAAATGCATCTGGTGATAATACACACATATACAACATCATCATCATTGTTTTAACACCTGCTTTCCCTGCTAGAAAGGGTTGGACAGGTCTATATAGACCTTGTCAGTACTGAAGTGAGGCTATTGATCTCCCAGACAGGCTAGAGATCTCTGTCCTGCTTATTTACAGTCTTACATTCTACTGAGTGCACAGGAGAGGTATCCCAGAACCAGTAATAGTTTCAGACAGTTTAGTATCCCAGAACCAGTAATAGTTTCAGACAGTTTAGTATCCCAGAACCAGTAACAGTTTAGTATCCCAGAACCAGTATCAATTTCAGACAGTTTAGTATCCCAGAACCAGTAACAATTTCAGACAGTTTAGTATCCCAGAACCAGTAATAGTTTCAGACAGTTTAGTATCCCAGAACCAGTAACAGTTTAGTATCCCAGAACCAGTATCAATTTCAGACAGTTTAGTATCCCAGAACCAGTAACAATTTCAGACAGTTTAGTATCCCAGAACAAGGGACAGTTTACTATAAAAAAAAAGGTACAGTCCCTGGCTATGATAATAAACACAATAACAACACTAACAGCAACAAAAGGGCTCTGTTATTCATTATCCAGGTAATTCTGTAAAAAGATTTTATTGAAACAAAGAAGCAGATCTTTTGTTCATCTGTCAGTCGTGATTGTGGTGTAAAAGAAGAGATCACCACTGCATATATATATATATATTATATATATATATATATATATAGCATGTGACTAGCCTAACATCTATTGTGGTCTATCTTGATTTCATATTTGTTTACATACAAGTGTGGGTGTGTAGATATATATATATATATATATATATATATATATAATATAAGATCAAAAGATGG
>OZ024758.1:11269326-11276826 GCA_964016885.1 Eledone cirrhosa
GAGGAAGGGAGGAAAAGAGACAGAGGGGGAGGGAGGAAGCGAGAGGGGGGAAGAGAGAGGGGGTGGGGGGAGGATATCCGTCCACATGACTGAAGAAATATCTAGTCTATTTCACTGAACATGCCGGCTTGCTTGTACCTGAACGAACACACATACAAATGAAACAGTTCTAGTCTTGTAAGAGTCATTTATATATATATATATATATATACTCTTTTACCTGTTCCAGCCATCCATCTATATATATATATATATATATATATATATATATATATATAAAATACCTATACTTAGGGGTCGTCTTAACAGCATTATAGGCCCCGGGGCAAAGCAGAGCACTGGGGCCCCCTACCTCCACAACCACTCACAGGAATAAAAATACAAATGGGCCCCCTATCCTCGTGGGGCCCCCGGACAGCTGCCCAGCGTGCCCATGCGTTAAGACGGCCCTGCCTATTCTCTACAAATGTATTGAGTACCTTTTTTTAGCTACGGTTACTTCCAACACAACACAGCACAGGGATCTCTCTCTATATATATATATCTATATATAGAGAGAGAGAATTAGCCGTCGAAACAGCTTGAGCTCTGCCGTCGGGGTCATACTTTTTCTTATTCCCACTCTACTACCCTAAGTATTGAGTACTTTGGTGCGTTATGGTCCATCTGGTTCCTTACTACATTTCCTTCGTTGTGTGTCTGTGTGTGTCTGTGTGTGTCTGTGTCTCTCTCTCTCTCTCTCTGTGTGTGTGTGTGTGTGTGTGTGTGTGTGTGTCTGTGTGTCTGTGTGTCTGTGTGTCTGTGTGTCTGTGTGTCTGTGTGTCTGTGTGTGTGAGTGTATACATATATCCGCACTCTAAACTGTGTGGTTGTATGTATTTAATAAAGATCGTATGAAGGTATGATACAGTATGTGGCGAGGGGTGGGGGTGGTGGTGGTAATGGAAACGACAGAAACTAATCGATAAATTGTCGTCAGTAATTTAAAAGTACAGACAATTCGATGCCGCACTCCAGCACTGTCGTCCAACATTATCGAACAACCACGACGACCACAAGAATCACAAGAACAACACTATCAGGCGATATTGTCATGATAGAGGTCAGCTCTGCTAGAACAGATGTATAAAATGAAAGGAGGGGGTTCCAAATATGACCAACCTGTTTTATTTTTATCTCCAGAGTATATAATGTGAAAAGGGGTTCCAAATATGACCAACCTGTTTTATTTTTATCTCCAGAGTATAAAATGTGAGAGGGGGGTTCCAAACATGACCAACCTGTTTTATTTTTATCTCCAGAGTATATAATGTGAGAGGGGTTCCAAATATGACCAACCTGATTTATATTTATCTCCAGAGTATATAATGTGAGAGGGGGTTCCAAATATGACCAACCTGATTTATTTTTATCTCCAGAGTATATAATGTGAGAGGGGGTTCCAAATATGACCAACCTGTTTTATATTTATCTCCAGAGTATATAATGTGAGAGGGGGTTCCAAACATGACCAACCTGTTTTATTTTTATCTCCAGAGTATATAATGTGAGAGGGGGTTCCAAATATGACCAACCTGTTTTATTTTTATCTCCAGAGTATATAACGTGAGAGAGGGGTTCCAAATATGACCAACCTGTTTTATTTTTATCTCCAGAGTATATAACGTGAGAGGGGGTTCCAAACATGACCAACCTGTTTTATTTTTATCTCCAGAGTATATAACGTGAGAGGGGGTTCCAAACATGACCAACCTGTTTTATATTTATCTCCAGAGTATATAACGTGAGAGGGGGTTTCCAAACATGACCAATCTGTTTTATTTTTATCTCCAGAGTATATAATGTGAGAGGGGGTTCCAAACATGACCAACCCGTTTTATTTTTATCTCCAGAGTATATAACGTGAGAGAGGGGTTCCAAATATGACCAACCTGTTTTATTTTTATCTCCAGAGTATATAATGTGAGAGGGGGGTTCCAAATATGACCAACCTGATTTATTTTTATCTCCAGAGTATATAATGTGAAAAGGGGTTCCAAACATGACCAACCTGATTTATTTTTATCTCCAGAGTATATAATGTGAGAGGGGGTTCCAAATATGACCAACCTGTTTTATTTTTATCTCCAGAGTATATAACGTGAGAGGGGGTTCCAAATATGACCAACCTGTTTTATATTTATCTCCAGAGTATATAATGTGAGAGGGGGTTCCAAACATGACCAACCTGTTTTATTTTTATCTCCAGAGTATATAATGTGAGAGGAGGTTCCAAATATGACCAACCTGATTTATTTTTATCTCCAGAACATATAACGTGAGAGCTGTTCCAAACATGACCAACCTGTTTTATTTTTATCTCCAGACATCATGTCATGTATTTAGGGGCTACACATTGTCTAAATCAATGATTCCCAAAGTGGGTTCCACAAAGGAGTGTCTGGGGTTCCATGAAAAAAGGTGAGGAGTATATTTATATTTCGACCATATAAAATTATTAGACTTTAGGGATCCCCCAAAAGTTTCTGAACCAAAAAGGGTTCCGCATTTGAAAAACCAGGGTCTAAATGTCTTTCCGTTTATGAAATTGCAGTGTGATTTAGGAAAAATAGCTGTTATTTTTACCAGGTAAAATGACCACATCAATGACCCCTCGTGGTTATATAAGACGACAAATTAAATTGAGAAGCCAAACAACTGCATTTATTTCAAGACAAGAACCTGATGAGACCAACATTTAAACAATTCTGTTTCACAACATTGTTTTATTATTTTTTAATCTGCACCTTTATTTAATTTTATTTCATTTAAGGCAAAGATCGAATTCTTCTCAATAACCCATTTGTAACACATTAGGGGTCGATTTAATCGACTTTTCCCTCCCTCTTCCCCCAATAAACTGCTAGCCTTGTGCTTAAACTTGAAACCATTAACAGATTTATACGAAGTAAAATGAGATTTTGTAACGAGTATCTTTCAAGAGAAGGGCTCCGCTTTATTTTAAATATATTCATTGTTACAAAAGAGGATTAATGGCTTATCTTAATAGATTTTACTCAGTGACAGACAGACAGATACCATGACGAAAACCCAGCTAATTAAACCTATTGCTCAATATTGATCACTAAATAATTTCTAAACTGAAGGGATTTGTGGACAGTCACATTAAACAACCAGTACTTAGCTGCTAGTTATTTTGTCCACCTTGGGAGTAAGAAAAGTAAAATGCTCAGCTCAGTAAAAGAAAGGGGCAAATGTAGACGAAATGGTTCCGAAAGTGAAAGTTCGTACTTAGGGCTGAAGAGGTTGCAGGGCCCAATAACATCACGGATATAAATATTTACATACACAACTTTCGGCATTAGAAATATGGTAACGAAAGGAATTAAAAATGTCACTTTTAGCCAAGAGTTTACCACTAATGCTGTTCTTTGTTCTACTACATGTAAACTCTAGTAGTACTTGTACTTAAATAGGAAATGATTACTCATTAGATTTTAGGAAGTTCTTCGCTATCCTTGAGTCTGGTGAGTTCTAGCAGGTGTTGTTTCGTGTCCTGGTTTCAAAAGAAACACATCTCAACAGTGAACCTTCTTAGTCTTCTTTTCTTCGCCCACTTATTCCTGAGTTGGTCGTGGGAGACAGAGTCCTCAAACACTCCCTCCAACGTGTCCAGTCAGAAGCAACCGTCTCTAACTGATCCAGCTGGATACCTAAGTGTGACCAGCCAAGCTCATGGATGTTATCCAACCATCTTGCTCGGAGTCTACCACTGGATCTCTTTCCAGTTGGTTTTGCTCGTAAAATATGTCCAGCGATTCTTTCCTGAGACATTCTAACCACATGTCCATAGTATCGGAGCTGTGATCTCTCAATTCAGAGAAGTAGCAGCTCCACTTGGACTGGGAGTGACTTTCTGAGCTCCGAGTTACGCACTTTTACGAGTAACGTTACTCCAAAGACCCTTCGGAGGAACCCCATTTCTGCCGCTTGTATTCACGATCGTATTCTTTCGGTCATTACCCAAGATTCATGTCTATGGGTAAGGGTTGGTACGAAAGCACAAAGACAATGAACCAGCCTGTCCTGTCAAAAGCAACCGCCTCCAAACTAAAGATATGTTCCAGTAAATACATCGTTTGTCTTTTATCTAAACAGTAACAAAAGCAAAGTAAGTAGTGAGGCGGAAAGGAACGTTATTTTGTTGAGAAGTGTGTGTATATATATATATATATATATATATATATATATACACACAGTGTCAATCAAAGGTTTGTCCATGATATACATTTTCTGTTTTTCTCAACACAATAACGTTCCTTATATCAGTCAGTCGCACATCACTGGCTCCACCATAAACAAAAGGATTTACTAAGATTACAAGATAACTGGATACTAGTTACATACTCACACTATATATATATATATATATATACAGTATACACACATATATATATATATATATATATATATATACAGTATACACACACATAGAGAGAGAGAGATATTAGTATATATTAAAGTATTTCATGCACTTAACTTGACCTCAGGTTACAGGGTCCAGTTATGGCCACCACTATAAAGTGGAGGAGTCGATCTAATACAGGCATATATATATATATATATATATATATATATATATATATATATATATACACATATATATATATATATATATGGATAGAGAGAGAGAGACGGGGCGAGAGAGATTCGGATGCTGTCTGCTGTTTCAGCAAAAGTGCGGTATATATATCTGTGTGTACGTATATATATATATATATATATATATATATATATATATATAGGAACGAGTACGACCCCGACGGCTGAGCTCAAGCCGTTTCGACGGCTAATTCTGGACTAAATTTACTCCAGAATTCTACTCGTTCCTATTACCCACTCTACTATCCTAAGTATTGAGTACTTTGGTGCGTTATGGTCCATCTGGTTCCTTACCACATTTCCTTCGTTATATATATATATTATATATATATATATGTATGTATGTGTACGTATATATATTTTTACTGATGTTTGTGCATTGCCCTATGTACTGTACATGCACTTTTTTGATGGGTTGTGGTGCACCTGGGCACTGTGCACAATATTTCATTATTGTTATTGTTATTATATCATGACTCATACACTGTTTATTTTCCTGACATTTGTACATTATTCTATGTACTATACATGCACCTTTGATGAGTTGTAGTGCACCTGAGCACTGTACACAATAATTTCATTATTTCATATATATATATATATATATATATATGTATGTGTACGTATATATATATGTGTGTGTGTGTGTGTGATGTGTGTATACACACATCACACATGCGCGCGCGGAATTGATCGTTGTTACATCGATTTTTCATTGAGCAGATGACAAATCTTGTCAGGATGAATGTATAGGAAACAGCCTGACAGAATCCACTGGTTGATAAATAGGGAGGATAGAGTTTCTATAGCGAGTGTATATAGCGGATAGAAGAGTGTTAGAGTGTATATAGCAGATAGAAGAGTGTTAGAGTGTATATAGCGGATAGAAGTACAGTCGGATCGATGGATAGGTAGATAGGCAGGGCTGTCTTAACGCATGGGCACGCTGGGCAGTTGCCCGGGGCCCCCACGAGAATAGGGACCCATTTGTATTTTTATTCCTGTGAGTGGTTGTGTAGGTAGGGGGCCCCAGTGTTCTGCTTTGCCCAGGGGCCTATAATGCTGTTAAGACGACCCTGTAAGTAGGTAGATAGATCGATAAGTAGGTAGGTAGGTAGGTAGGTAGGTAGGTAGATAGATATCTTTATTTGCCACAAGGGCGTACACAAATGGGACATTACAAGACGTGACGGCGGGGGTTTTACATAAAAATAATTGTTTCTACTTTAGGCACAAGGCCATCAATTACTCAGTGTATTACTGGTACTTTATTTTATCGACCCCGTACTCAGAATGGCAAGGGCCGTAACTCTAATAAATAAATAGGAAGGTTGGTAGATTGACAGATAGATGCATTTTTTTATTTGCCAATAACGTTTCTACTTTTGGCACAAGGCCAGCAATTATCCCAGTGTATTACTGGTATTTTATTTTATCGACCCCGTAAGGATGAAAGACAAAGTTAACCTCAGCCGATTTGAATTCAGAACGTAAAGGATAATAACTATGCTGCAAAACATGGTGTCTGACGCTCTATCGATACTGCCAATCCACCGATAGATAGATATACGAGGAAATAAACGGATAGATATATAGATTGGTAAATAGAGAGGAGAGGATCTGTATAGCAAGTGTATATATCGCATAGATGGAGACATACAGATAAATATAGTGGAAAACAAACGGATGGATAGATAGATAGATAGATAGATAGCTGGATATAGCGGGAAAATAGATGGGTAAATATTGCTGGAAGAGAGACAGATAAATATAGCAGGAAGATAGACGGATATATATATATATAATAGGGAAACAGCTATATAGATAGATTTCTTTATTAGCCACAAGGGCGCAACAAGAAAAGGGGACAATACAAAGACATGCCGGGGATTTTACATACAGTCGTGTAAAAAATTTAAAACAAACAGCTATATAGATAGATAGGTATTCAGGGAAACAAATAGATAGATATACGTGGAAAGCTCTCTCTCCCTCTGTATGTGTATATATATATATATATAAATATATATATATATATATATTTAGAACTGAGAAACATGGCAATATTTAAAGTGAGAAAAAGAAATAAGAAAAGACAGGCAGACGGAAAGATCGATGAGTCAATCAATAGATTAGAGATCGGTAACCATTAGTGTGTGTTTTTGTGTCACCAATCTAAAGATAGCACAAGGCAGTCTAATAAAGCTGCAACATGGTGTAAATATATGAAAGAAGCGAGATAGAGAAAGAGAGACATGTTCTTGGTGGAATTGGTAGAGTCTGTGGTGCATAAACACGAACAGACGTTCCCGTTGAAGCCAACAAGTGAAAGAAGACATATTAATGAATAATAAACTAAAATAACTGAAATGTCCAACAGATAGCAGAGGTAGTAGTTCTAGTAGTAACAGGCTTTTCACACCGTCTTTTCATGTTAAGGGTCGGGGCAAGATTTAGTAACTACCTTACTACAAGCTAGTTAATAACTGTTTCTACGTTAGGCACAAGGCCAGCAATTACCCAGTGCATTACTGGTACTTTATTTTATCGACCCCGTAAAACAAGCTAGTTAATAACGAAGATTTAATAGGTTTATTACCGTATAACAGATATATAAGGTATATATAGGTTTATTACCGTATAACAAATATATAAGGTATATATAGGTTTATTACCGTATAACAAATATATAAGGTATATATAGGTTTATTACCGTATAACAAATATATAAGGTATATATAGGTTTATTACCGTATAACAAATATATAAGGTATATATAGGTTTATTACCGTATAACAAATATATAAGGTATATATAGGTTTATTACCGTATAACAAA
>OZ024758.1:11284326-11294326 GCA_964016885.1 Eledone cirrhosa
AAAACATCAGGATTATAATATCTTACTAATTAATTCTTGCTAACTTAAATGTCAATAAAATATATAAAGATTTCATCGTAGAAAAATAGCAAAGATTAAATAAAGTAAGCATGTATGTATATAAAAAAAAAATAGCAGCGACATTTATGTATACAATATATATATATATATATAGTCATATGTATATATATATATATATATATATATATATATATATATATATACAGGTAAAATTCTGTTATAACGAATGTTTTAAATACCCGGCCACCCGCTCGATATGTTAGGTCGATCGTTACAACGAATTTTTTTAATAACCCGTGAATTTCATTATAACGGAATTTTACTATATATATATATATATATATATACATACCGCCTATGGAAGCTTCTTAGCTACCATCAGACACACACACATATATATATAGCAGCGAAATATTATATAGAAGAAAGTGCCTATATATACATATATATATATATATATATATATATATATAGCAACGAAGTATATAGAAGAAAGTGTGTACATGTATGTATATAGAAAAAAATAGTATCGAAATATTATATAGAAAGTGATTAGATGAATCCCATAGCAAAGAAATGGATGTTGTGGGGGCAGGGCTGATGTCATATGGTGTTCACTTGTTTAGGAGAAGAGGGGTCAAACTGGACACAGGTCAAACTATGAAAAATAAAAAAAAATGCTGACCTTGGATGGTTGTAGGTAGCGAAAACATTGTCAACACTCGGCATAGAAACTACTTTTGATATGGTTGGACATTAAACTACTGTCATTGTGTGTGTGTATATATATAGAGAGGGAGAGGGAGAGATAGTCATATATATATATATATATATATATAGTGAGAGAGAGAGATAGTCATATATATATTATTATATATATATAGAGAGAGATATATAGTCATATATATATTATTATATATATATAGAGAGAGAGATAGTCATATATATATAGAGAGAGAGAGACAGATAGTCATATATATATTATTATATATATATAGAGAGAGAGATAGTCATATATATATATATATATAGAGAGAGAGAGAGAGATAGATAGTCATATATATATATAGAGAGAGAAAGAGAGATAGTCATATATATATAGAGAGAGAGATAGTCATATATATATATATATATATAGAGAGAGAGAGAGAGATAGTCATATATATATATATATATATATATATATATATATATATATATAGAGAGAGAGAGAGAGAGAGAGAGAGAGAGATAGATAGTCATATATATATATAGAGAGAGATAGATAGTCATATATATATATATATATATATATATATATATATATATATATATATATATATATATATATATATAGAGAGAGAGAGAGAGAGAGAGAGATATAAGATATTAATACTAATTGTAAGTTAAATAAATAACGTAAGTGCAGGCGAGAGTATATGAAAAAGAAAAAACAGGGTGTCCCCAAAAATGTATACACACTTCAACAGCATTTTAATTAAAGTGTGTATACATTTTTGGGGGACAGCCTGTGTATACACAGGGATAAACACCACCACTACCTACCACCGCCAAAGGGGTCTTATACGCGGTTCTATTACCACTACATTGTCACCAAAATTACCTTCACCTCGTCACAGCCGTTACCATGTCACCGCCATCGCCACTATTCTGTCATCTTTACCACCACCAGCACCACCTCGTCACCATTTCCACCCCACCCCCCTGTCATAACCACTACCACCTCGTCACCACCATTACCACCACCACCACCTCGTCCCCCCCTGTCATAACCACCACCACCTCGTCACCACCATTACCACCACCACCACCTCGTCACCCCCCCTGTCATAACCACCACCACCTCGTCACCATTTCCACCCCGTACCCCCTGCCATAACCATCACCACCTCGCCACCATTCACCCCCGCCCCTGTCATAACCACCACCACCACCACCACCACCACGTCGTCACCATTACCACACCACGTTGTCACCGTTACCATCACCACCACTTTGTTACCACCATCGCCACCACTGTATCACCATTACCACCCCCCTCGTCACCACACCTCGTCACCATTACCACCACCACCCCCTGTCACCACCATCGCCGCCACCTTGTTACCATCATCATCACCACCACCAACATCATCGCTTTCAGTTATTCCCCCCTTGCCCTTGTTTTTTCATTCATTCTTTTCTTCCTTCCTTCCTTTCTTTCTATGCTCAGGTGCATACCCCCCCCCCACACATACACATACAGACATATACACATACATACATATACACATACACATACAGACATATACACATACAGACATATACACAGATACCCACACATACAGACACACACAGACACACATAGATACACATACCCCCCACACACATACATACATACATATACACATACAGACATATACACAGATACCCACACACACAGACATACACAGACACACATACCCCCCCCCCCCACATACACACACAGTAGAAGCCACTTCCTTCTAATCAGAGATAATTGTTTCTACTTTTGGCACAAGGCCAGCAATTACCCAGTGTATTACTGGTACTTTATTTTATCGACCCCGTAAGGATGAAAGGCAAAGTTAACCTCGGCGGGATTTGAACTCAGAATGGCAAGGGCCGTAACTCTATGCTTCAAAGCATGACGTCCGACGCTCTACCGATACTGCCAATCCACAGTTCAGAGATAATGTTATCAAACTTAGTGTCGAACATATTCAGAATATTGTTAAATAATCTGCTTAATGTTATCAGTCGGTTATTGTTATCTAAATATTCTGCTTGCTGTTATCAGACGGTTATTGTTATCTAAATAGTGTTTAATGTTATCAGTCGGTTATTGTTATCTAAATATTCTGCTTAATGTTATCAGATGGTTATTGCTATCTGAGTATTCTGGTTAATGTTCTCAGACGGTTATTGTTATCTGAGTATTCTGGTTAATGTTATCAGACGGTTATTGGCAGTATCGGTAGAGGGTCGGACGCCATGCTTTGAAGCATAGAGTTACCTCCCTGTATGATCTGAGTTCAAATCCCGCCGAGGTTAACTTTGCCTTTCATCCTTACGGGGTCGATAAAATAAAGTACCAGTAATGCACTGGGTATTTGCTGGCCTTGTGCCAAAAGTAGAAACAATTATCTAAATATTCTGTTTAATGTTATCAGACGGTTATTGTTATCTGAGTATTCTGGTTAATGTTATCAGATGGTTACTGTTATCTGAGTATTCTGGTTAATGTTATCAGATGGTTACTGTTATCTGAGTATTCTGGTTAATGTTATCAGATGGTTATTGTGTTCACTTTAAGAGTGAGTCTTTTAGATAACAATAACCATCTGATGGGATGACAGAGTTCTTTGACATACTGGCTGGAGTGCTCCAGGAAAATACATTGGCTCCCTACCATTTTATCATCGTAGTGGACTATTGTATGCGCCTTGAACTGGAGAAACACCAGGACTTTGGCTTTATTGTAGCACCGGGAGAAGGACTGAGTTTAAGCAAATTCTTTGCTTAAACTTTAATCTGTTATTTTAATAAATATATATATATATATATGTGTGTGTATGTGTGTGTGTGTGTGTGTATGTATGAGAGTGTATGTGTAAGTGAGTATGCATGTGTGTGAGTGTTTAGTACAACCCTTTCTCGCAAGGTACACAAATGTTCAATCGATTCAAGATATTCACCATTTTAACATATTATCTGACTGGAGAGAACGAAAACAACTCTGAATGATTTAGATAAGGTGACAGTCTATAGATTGTTTTAGATAACATTACTCAGGCTGATATAAGAACAAGCTCTAGCTCTAACTCTAACATAACATTATCTAAAACAAGGGCAGTGGATTGGCAGTATTGGTAGAGGGTCGGACGCCATGCTTTGACGCATAGAGTTACGGCCCTTGCCATTCTGAGTTCAAATCCCGCCGAGATTAACTTTGCTTTTCATCCTTACGGGGTCGATAAAATAAAGTACCAGTAATGCACTGGGGTAATAGCTGGCCTTGTGCCAAAAGTAGAAACAATTATCTGAGTTCAAATCCCGCCGAGGTTAACTTTGCCTTTCATCCTTACGGGGTCGATAAAATAAAGTACCAGTAATGCACTGGGGTAATAGCTGGCCTTGTGTCAAAAGTAGAAACAATTATCTAAAATAAAGTAAAATCGTTAGAATTCCAATGAAAAAATAGAATGGAAAGCCTTGCCTAGCCATGTAGAAGACAGGCATTAAATTGAGAGACTAAAGCTTTATATACTATCTTAACCCTTTAGCATTTCAACTGGCTGTACTCAGCCAGAATTCTCTCACCTCTTTCTGTTGAAACCGGTCGTAACTGGCCACTCATACTGATGTTAAGGTATTGTTCTCATTGTCTGTGTATTTGTTCCGGCTCTCTGCTCCCTAAATTTAAACCTAGCCAAGATCAAATTTACCTTCCTTAATTTCAGGTTTGATAAATATAATACTAGCCCAGGAGCAGAAGGTTGGCAGAATTAACCCCTTTTTTAATACTAAACCACCAAAATATCCCTTAACCCCTTGTGATATTAACCCTTTAGCATTTACATTACTCTATCATATGATATTACTATCATATTTTCACTAGTCCAGGAGCAGAAGGTTGGCAGAATTAATCCCTTTTTTAATACTAAACCACCAAAATATCCCTTAACCCCTTGTGATATTAACCCTTTAGCATTTACATTACTCTATCATATGATATTACTATCATATTTTCATGGTAAAGGCTTTACCTCACATAATTATTTCACATCTATGAGATTCTGATATTATTTATTTAGAGAACAATACCTTAACATTGGTATTAGTGGCCAGTTATGGCCGGTTTGAACAGAAAGAGGTGAACGAGTTCTGGCCAGATATGGCCGGTTTAAATACTAAAGGCTTAAACCGACTGTAAACTATCTTTTATGGTTTCACTCGACTATTTAATTGAAGAGTTCTCATATCTGCTGAACATACAAATCATAGCAATACTGCTGGATTAACTCTAGCTTCTCTCCTGAGGCTTGACAAACTATAGCAACCCTCAACAATCTCATTAATTCAATGTTAGTTTAATCAATTTTTATTTTTCAATTAAATTCCATAAATTTCTTGTTTTGTTTGATTTGGTTTTTTCCACAACAAAATTACAATAAATTATAAAAAGTATAAATAAACATTGAAAACAGATAAAATATTTAATTTATGGCCGTGACTGGGACTTTGACAAAAAACAACAACAAATTTAGTAGTGACAGAGTATCAAGGATCCCTTGTGGCTTTCTATTATTGAAACAACAACAGGAGATGATGGTGGGGATGATGATGATGGTGGTGGTGATGGTAGTGGTGATGATGATGTTGGTGATGATGATGGTGGTGATGGTAGTGGTGATGATGATGTTGGTGTTGATGGTAGTGGTGATGATGATGTTGGTGATGATGATGGTGGTGATGATGATGTTGGTGATGATGGTGGTGGTGGTGGTGGTGGTGGTGGTGGTGGTGATGATGATTATGTTGGTGGTGGTGATGATGATGATTGTGGTGATGGTAGTGGTGATGATGATGTTGGTGATGATGGTGGGGGTGATGGTGATGATGATGGTGGTGGTGGTGGTGGTGGTAGTGGTGGTGATGATGATTATGTTGGTGGTGGTGATGATGATGATGATGGTGATGGTGGTGGTGATGATGATGCATACTGCAAAGTGCACTAGGTGTATTTTGTCATTGTACCAGCCCCAGGGGATGCTGTCTTGTCCTTGACACAACCGAAGAGCTCTCCTGACCCTTTGTTTGGCAAAGTTATCTATGGCTGAGTAACCCCCCCCCCCCCATTACAGAGTGTACTTATCATGTCACCAACACTAGAGAGATTGTTGTGCCCTCGACACAACCGAAGACTCATTTTGACATAGTTATGTTGGTGCCACGCCATCCAGGCCGAAACATATGAGATCGTGTAGGTGTCACGACAAAAAAACACACAGTCCACGCTGTAATGTGGCCGTGTAGGCAACATGGTAAAAACCTCCCAGACCCACACTGTAAATGTGGTTGGTGTTAGGAAGGGCATCCAACTGTAGAAAACCTGCCAGACAGTCCTATGCGAGCAAGACAATCACTCTTGCCTCAAGTGGGAATACCCCCGTTCAAACCCATGCAAGCGTGGAACACGGACGTTAAACGTTGATGATGATGATGATGATGATGATTCTATAGCTGGATTCCCTTCCTCTCTCCACTCCCATTACAGAGTCTACTGGGTACATTTATCATGTGAAAATAGAATGTTTTACCAAGATATGGTTCTCTGCCCCATCTAGCTTCCAGCTGAATGATTTTATTTTATTTTATTTTATTTTATTTTTCTTCAGACATTTTAAAACAATTTATAAATTGGAAGTTTTGGTCAAAAATTCCTTAAACTTTTGAGGAGTCTAAAAATATCTACAATCAGAGTTAATAAAGGAAGGAACCCATAAACTTGTTTCTCTTTGGGAAGGTGAAATCTTAATTTCATCTTTTTCTTTAATTTTTTTTTTATATTCCACTTCATAAAAATTACCATTTGCCTTTTAAATTCCACAGCCTATTTTCTATTTTTTTCACTAAAAACATAACAAACAGTAATTTCAAACTTGTTTTTATCACTGATTTGAATTTATGAAAAAGAAAACAGAAAAAAAAAATCTTTCTTTTCCTTTTTTGTTGCTATTTCGTTGTATTTTGTGTTGTCTGAAAATATTTAACCCATCTAAAAAGTAAATTGAATTTGTTTAAATTTATTAGTATTATATAAGCGCACAAGTACAGATTAAATCAATAAAAAGGTAGACAGACATTGTTAACATACAAAAAAAGTCACTACACTGATTACTGAGATTTTTTCTCTCTCGACTGAAAATTCAACAACAACAACAACAACAATAACAACACACAAAACAAATCAACAAAAAACAAACAAACAAAAAACTGCCAAAAAAAATGTAAATCAAAATAATTTAATGTAGAAGAAATCTTTTAAGAGAGGAAAACGCCATGTAAAAAGTAGGCGATCAATAGAATTTAGTGGAAATATAAGTTCAATAAATGATTAGACAAAAATACTAATATAAGCTGGAAATAAAAATAACATGTTGTAAATAAAAGTCAGTGTTATTGTGAAATTGACTTGAATGTGTTAAATCGAAGTTCAATTGGAAATAGAGGTATTGATTGATTTGGTAATAATTGTTTCTACTTTAGGCACAAGGCCAGCAATTATCTCAGTATATTACTGGTACTTTATTTTATCGACCCCGTAAGGATGAAAGGCAAAGTTAACCTCGGCGGGATTTGAACTCAGATCGTAAAGGGATGTAACTATGATTTGGTAATAATGTGAGGTAATGAAGGGTCTGTTGACAAACCCCTTCCAACACATGTTAGCAAGGGAAGGGACAAACCCTTCAAACACATGTTAGCAAAGGAAGGGACAAACCCTTCAAACACATGTTAGCAAAGGAAGGGACAAACCCTTCAAACACATGCTAGCAAGGTAAGGGACAAAACCCTTCTAACCCATGTTAGCAAAGGAAGGGACAAACCCTTCAAACACATGTTAGCAAGGGAAGGGACAACACCCTTCTAACCCATGTTAGCAAGGGAAGGGACAAACCCTTCAAACACATGTTAGCAAGGGAAAGGACAGACTCTTCCAACTCTTGTTAGCAAGGAAGGGGACAAACCTTTCCAATTCTTGTTAGCAAATAAGGGAATAAAGCTGTTCCCACCCATGTTAGGAAAAGGAGGGGACAAACCCTTCCAACTCTTGTTAGCAGAGAAGGGATAGACCCTTCAAACACATGTTGGCAAGGAAGGACAATGATACAACTAACCATTGATCTCCTAACCTTATAGATTTTTAGAAATGAAAAATTGTCTTTCTCTCACAATGTTATTTTTGTCAATGTACTTGACATTTTAAATACAAGTTGTTGTTGCTGTTGGTGTTGGTGGTGCTGTGGGTGGTGGTGGTGGTGGTGGTGGTGGTGCAGTTGATGGTGGCAGTGTTGTTGTTGTTGTTGGTGGTGCTGTTGGAGCTGTTGTTGTTGTTGGTGCTGTTGTTGGTGATGGTATTGATATTGTTGGTAATGTTGATAGATGGTGATGGTAGAGGTGATGATGATATGTGTAGTAGTAGTAGTAGTAGTAGTAGTAGTAGTAGGGGGAGGACGTGGACAGTTTTGAAGACTGCAGACATTGATTAAATGTCTAAAATGTCTGAGATGAATTAGTGTTGTTAATATAGTGGTGGTGGTGGTGGTGGCGGCGGCAATGGTGGTGGGCGTGGTGGCGGGGATAGTGGTGGTGGTGGTGGTTGCGGTGGTGACGGTGGTGACGGTGGTGACGGTGGTACTGGCAGTGGTGGTGGTGGTGGTTGCGGTGGTGACGGTGGTGACGGTGGTACTGGCAGTGGTGGTGGTGGTGATTATGACAATTATAATAGTGATTGTGTTTGTTATAATGTTGATAGTGATGATGATGATGATGATGATGATGATGATGATGATGATGATGATGATGATGATGATGATGGTGGTGGTGGTGGTGTTGGTGCCTGTAGCAGTGGCAGTGGTGGGGGTTGGTTGAAGCGGTGGCGTTTGTAAGGGTATGCTGTCACTGGTGGTGGTGGTGATGATGATAATAGGGATGATGATGATGATGATGTTGATAAGAAAGGGCAAACAAGGTCACTTCTCCCATGTTATATTGATGAGGCCTCAATAATCTCAGAAATGTATAAAAGTAATCTTTTACATGTTTCTGTGCCTCAGAGAAATAGTTGATAGTTGTTGGTGAAAAGAAACTGTATCTACCTTAAGTTTACCTTAATAGCTTCAAACATATGGTGTGTTGAATCATTAAGAATGAAACAGTTCTAGTCCTGTAGAAGTCATGTTTATAACAACATAAACATAGCTTTACTCTACTAAAGTATTGAGTACCTTTTTTAACCTGTGGTCACCTATCGATATATATTGAGAATCTACGTATTATATACATATATACATACATACATACATATATATATATATATATATATATTACTTCTACCTGGAGTTGCGACCGATAGATAGTATTAGCAATTGGAAAGACCAACGGAAACATTGTTCCCTCGGTCCGATTTGACGAAAGTCGATCGTTCCTTTAAATATATACTAACGAATATTATTATTGGTATTCGAAAAACTCAGATTACATTTATATATATATATGTATATATATATCATCATCATCATTATCATCATTTTACGTCCGCTTTTCCCCTGCTTGCAAGGGTGGGACGGGAACTGATTCTGGCTTGATTTCTACAGCTGGATGCCCTTCCTAGCACCAACCTCATTTACAGTGAGTACTGGGTGCTTTTTTGTCGTGGCACCTACACGTCCACTTTACAGTGGAATGATAGGGACCCCAGTCCCTATCATCTCATTTCTACAGCTGAGTAAACTGGAGCAATGTGAAATAAAGTGTCTTGCTCAAGGAAACAACACATCACTCGGTCTGAGAATTGAACTCACAATCTTTGGATTGCAAGGCCAATGCTCTAACCACTAAGCCATGTGCCTCCATATATATATATATATAAATGAAGTAATTCCGTTGGAAAAGTCCAGGAAAAAAGAGTGCTCTATGTAGGTTACAGAGCTTAATAGTTATGTAATAAACAACATCAGATAATTATTTCATTTATCTGTGGTTTCTTGAAAGCAAATTTTGTTTGCTTTCAATAAACCACTGGTAAATGAAATAATTATCTTGTTGTTTATTACATAACTCTCTCTCTCTCTCTCTCTCTCTCTCTCTCTCTCTCTCTCTCTATATATATATATATATATATATATATATATATATATATATATAGAGAGAGAGAGAGATGAACTTATATATATTTGTAGATAATTATAGAACA
>OZ024758.1:11296826-11299326 GCA_964016885.1 Eledone cirrhosa
CAGAAATAGCCGTCAAAACGGCTTGAGCTCTGCCGTCGGGGTCTTGAACTTTTTCATATATATATATATATATATATATATAACGAAGGAAATGTGGTAAGGAACCAGGTGGACCATAACGCACCAAAGTACTCAATACTTAGGGTAGTAGAGTGGGTAATAGGAACGAGTAGGACCCCGACGGCTGAGCTCAAGCCGTTTCGACGGCTAATTCGCGTCCAGAATTAGCCGTCGAAACGGCTTGAGCTCAGCCGTCGGGGTCCTACTCGTTCCTATATAT
This sequence comes from Eledone cirrhosa, assembly GCA_964016885.1. Taxonomy (NCBI): domain Eukaryota; kingdom Metazoa; phylum Mollusca; class Cephalopoda; order Octopoda; family Eledonidae; genus Eledone; species Eledone cirrhosa. The sequence continues at coordinate 11,297,107 of OZ024758.1, forward strand.
ATATATATATATATATATATATATATATATATATATATATATATATATATATATATATATATTATATATATATATATATATTTATATATATATATATATTTATATATATATAAATATGTGCTGATGGAATTGAACTGGAAAAAACAGACACTGTGATATTCCTTGTTGTAACATCTCACCTCATGTTTCAACTGGATCAAATAGGCTCGTTAGTACAGGTAGGAATTGCATTTGGTGAAGGGTATTTCAGGAAGGAAGTTTCTAGAGTGGCACCCCAACAACTGGCTGTACCAGTGGCACATCTAGAGTGGCACTCCTCAAACATCTAGCTGCACCAGTGGCTCATCTAGAGCGGCACTCCAATGACTGACTGTACCAGTGGCACATCTAGAGTGGCACTCCTCAAACATCTAGCTGCACCAGTGGCTCATCTAGAGCGGCACTCCAATGACTGACTGTACCAGTGGCACATCTAGAGTGGCACTCCTCAAACATCTAGCTGCACCAGTGGCTCATCTAGAGCGGCACTCCAATGACTGACTGTACCAGTGGCACATCTAGAGTGGCACTCCTCAAACATCTAGCTGCACCAGTGGCTCATCTACAGTGGCACTCCAACACCTAGCTGCACCAGTGGCACTCCAACACCTAGCTGCACCAGTGGCACTCCAACACCTAGATGCACCAGTGGCACCAGTGGCACTCCAACACCTAGATGCACCAGTTACAGGGACATAATTGATAGTTTAATGAAATCAAAGCTGGTAATTGACAGCGACATTATTCCAGTAATAGTCAATTTAAAACTGTAGATTATGTTGTCAGTTGAATTAAGACAATCCTGCTTCTTTTACTTTCAAAATGGATGGAAAGAATTAGTTGGAAGAATTCTTGGTTAAATAATTATTTTTGTCTTGCCAGACACTTGCTATTTCTTCATCATATATATATATATATATATATATATATATATATATATATATATATATATATATATATATATATATAGAGAGAGAGAGAGAGAGAGAGAGAGGTATAATCCTGATTGTGGGATAAACACACACACACACACACACACACACACATATATATATATATATATATATATATATAAACATACATACAAACACTTGTAAGCCATGCTACCATGGAAAAATGGATGTTAAACGATGATATATATATATATATATATATAAATATATATATATATATATATATATATATATATATATATATATATATATATATATATATATATATACAATATTAAATAAATGGAAAACTATATTTATAAAACCATATCTATTTCATTATATATATTTCGGGGATATCATATTAACAATATGCTATGCCTTCATCAGACAAAATACAATATAAACAGTTTTAATGAAGTTGATGTTTATTACGGTATGTCGAATATATTTATCTATAAAACTGTTTATATTGTATTTTGTCTGATGAAGGCATAGCATATTGTTAATATGATATCCCCGAAATATATATAATGAAATAGATATGGTTTTATAAATATAGTTTTCCATTTATTTAATATTGTAAATATACTCCAAGTATTTGTCGAGTGCTTTTATATCAGTTATAAATATTTACTAGTTGTAACCCAACAATTTTAAATATAACTTTACATATATATATATATATATTTTTTTTTAAGTGTGTTTGTATATATATATATATACACACAATTGCTACAATTTCTAATCCCAGTGCCAACCATGACTACCACCAATGACATCATCACTGATTGAAAATTTTACAATCCATGTCATATTACCATGGCGATAAATGTGGAAATTTAGTGTGGGTGGAAATTAGAAAAATAAAAATAAAAAGACCAGAATTAGTTTGATGTTTGAGAATGTTCCAAATAAATTGGTAAATAATAGATTACTATTTAGATTTAATGAGATTTTTATCTAATCCTGGACGAGACAGAGATTAAAGAGAGAATTTTGTAAATTGTTTATGGTTCGTTAATTTTCTTTTCCTTCCAATCAATATTTTGTTTTGCTTCATATATTTTAGGTTTCTTTTATAACGATAATTATTCAATAATTATTAAATAATTATTTGATACTTATTCAAGCCCAGCTATGAGAAAAGAGTTTCCTCGAAAAACCACCGTTTAAATTGTCAAGAAGGCCGAGGGTGTCCTGGCATCACCCAGCAAGACCTTTGTTAGCCGCTCTCCAGCCATCTATT
>OZ024758.1:11304326-11311826 GCA_964016885.1 Eledone cirrhosa
CGCTAGAAATTAACTATATTTAAACATTTTGAATGAATAAATTACAAGGGAGATAACTCTATTTAGCTTTAAGTTCATCAAGGGAAATAACTCTTCACAGAATGTTTAATTTTGTAAATTTTTTTTTAGGTCGACTAATACATTAATTGTTACTACTTTAGGCACAAGGCCAGCAATTATCCAGTGTATTACTGGTACTTTACTTTATCGACCCCGTAAGGATGAAAGGCAAAGTTAACCTCGGTGGGATTTGAACTCAGACATAAAGGGACATAACTCTATGCTGGAAAGCATGGCGTCCGACCCTTTACTGGTACTGTCAAGGGTTGGAACCCAACGGCCGGGTACCCAGAGGGGGATAAGGAAGTAATGGACAAGATCTGTCGGATGGGACCCAATGGCCGGGTACCCGGAGGGGGATAAGGAAGTAATGGACAAGATCTGTCGGATGGGACCCAATGGCCGGGTACCCAGAGGGGGATAAGGAAGTAATGGACAAGATCTGTCGGATGGGACCCAATGGCCGGGTACCCGGAGGGGGATAAGGAAGTAATGGACAAGATCTGTCGGAATGGACCCAATGGCCGGGTACCCGGAGGGGGATAAGGAAGTAATGGACAAGATCTGTCGGAATGGACCCAATGGCCGGGTACCCGGAGGGGGATAAGAAAGTAATGGACAAGATCTGTCGGATGGGACCCAACGGCCGGGGCCCAACGGCGGGGACCCAGAGGCGGAGAAGTTAGTTGGGGGTTACTCTCTATTTCTTTATGTTAGATCTCAGACCTCATTCGCTTACCAAAAGGGGAAGGGAAAGTCGATTATATCAACCCCAGTGCATTACTGGTACTTTATTTTATCGACTCCGTAAGGATGAAATGCAAAGCTAACTTCCGTGGGCACACACACACACACACACACACACACACACACACACACACACACACACACACACACACACATAAACATATCTATATACTATGGACGTTCTCATAGTTTCCGTAACATCTACGAAATTTCACACTCACAAGGTCAATCTGAGACTATATAAGGTGACACTTTCAAAACCAATTAATCGGCAAAAACGACTGATATTCCCGATGCCGATTATCTTCTGCCGATTAATCCTCGGAAACCTAGTTATATCAACCGGAACGATTTAGTTAAGCATTACATTACATTCCATTAATATTGTAAAACTAATAATCGATAAGAGCATAAAATAGCTCACCTGGAATATATATACTACGTGTGGGATATATATATATATATAGGAAAAGAGTCAGGACCCCAACGGCTGAGCTCCGGCCGTTTCGACAGCTAGATCCAAACTGTTCATTGTGGTGGTGGTGATGGGGCATGTAATCAATATGTCAGAGCTATAGAGACACATGTTGGTGGGAATACATACAAATACACACATATATATTCACCTGGAATTAGCTGTTGAAACGGCAAGAGCTCAGCCGTTGGGCTCCCGACTCTTTATAATATATATATATATGTGTATAAATACAAATATATATGATGGCTGAAACTCGATTACGAGTAATGCCATCGCTTGACACTTAAGCATGAGCATGAGGGACGTAGCTTTTTAGTCCAGTTAGGGACTTGCCTATGGCCAGCAATACCATCCATCGCAAAAAATGTCACATATCAAGCAATGCCTGTGCTTTTTTTTAGTGAGGAATGTCTTTGCATGGGGCAAATCTCAATCTTTGAACATAGAATGCATTTACCCAAAAAGAACTGGTCTACATCATAGGATGCAAATAAAGTCACGGGTTTTCTATCAGCGTAACCTTCTCATAGAGAGATGTCTTAACGAAAACTAGGGGTCTCTCGCTCCTAAGCGCCCCTAGAGCGGACGGACTCTCTTGAGTTCCTCCGCTCTTTGACAAGTCTTGTTTTTCATCCCGCAGGGTGTCCAAAATCACCCTCCTCACCTAGCAAGTTTGGTGGGGTTGCCGGTTTAGTCACTGGCTACAGGACCATGCACAGGTTGTACTGGGTTACAAGTTACCAGTAGCACTGAAGAGCGACCTACCTAACATAACCCCCCCCCCACACACACATATATATATATATATATATATATATATATTATATATATATATATATACATACATACATTTATACATACACATACAATCCTACATACATACCACAGCAAACATATGCTAATTCTTATGCGTGTCTTTGCAACTATAGATCAATGTAAAGTTCGATTTATAATTTCCTATACAGACTTTGCAAGTATAAACGTGCCTAATATAGATGTCAATTACACTCAAGCATTGGATATCACTGAGAAAATCGAACAACCATTAATAATAAAATATGTAACATGTCACAACTAAATAATTGTGTATAACATATTGTATTGAATAGAAAACGGACGTAAAATACGATATAAATTATAAAACAGTACAGACTAATCTATCTTTTTACATTGAGTCTATTATTTACCTCCATAAATATTTGTGATTCCTCACAACACAGTGAAGAAATATGTATTGCCTCTCAGCCTGTGTTATCAGTCTAAAAGGAAGTCTTCGTGTCGTTACTATCTTGGCGTTGTTATTATCTCAGATAAGCTATGGTAATAGTAATAACAATGTTATTAATTTTAGAGAATATTATGCAGAATCTATCCAACATTCGGCATTTGACATCCCAGAAGCTGACCAATTACTTGAGGAGTTCAACATTTCAATTATCGAATGTTTTAGCCTCTGCATTACATATCCTAAATGCCTTGTATTTATGTACAATGTTTTCGATGGCCGATGTATTCTTCGTAAGATCAAACAGTTACCTGGGGCTTCTTCGTTTATCAATATTCCTGCAGAAATTATTCTCTACATGTTACGAGCCCGTGAGTTGTTTTATGATTTTCCTTTCTAGCATGTGTGTTGTGTATGTTTATTGAGTAAACAGAAAAAACAAACAAACAAAAAAAAAAAACAATATCATTCTCCCCACCAACCCTCGAAAATCACAGAACAAAGTCACATTTTTGGTTAGGAAGAATAATTTCAGTATTTTTCTTCTTATATGTTTATAGAAATAGGTTTCCAGTGTTTTAAATAAATCCCTCCTTTCGTTATATTTTTCGTAATAATTTCAGATAATTTTGAAAATAATCAAGAATGTTGAGTGATTTAGTAACATAATATGACAAAAAACATCTAGTCCACACTGTAAAGAGGTCGTGTAGGTGTCATGCCAAAAAGCACCCACTCCACACTGTAAAGAGGTCGTGTAGGTATCATGCCAAAAAGCACCCACTCCACACCGTAAAATGGTCGTGTAGGTGTCATTCCAAAAAGCACCCATTCCACACCGTAAAATGGTCGTGTAGGTGTCATGCCAAAAATCACCCACACCACACTGTAAAGAGGTCGTGTAGGTGTCATGCCAAAAAGCACCCACTCCACACCGTAAAATGGTCGTGTAGGTGTCATTCCAAAAAGCACCCAGTTCACATTGTAAAGTGGTCATGTAGGTGTGTCACAACAAAAAGCACCCAATCCACACCTTAAAGTTGTTGTGTTCGTATCACAACAAAAATACCCAGTCCACACTGTAAAGTGGTTGTGTAGGTGTCATTCCAAAAAGCACCCAGTCCACACTGTAAAGTGGTTGTGTAGGTGTCATTCCCAAAAGCACCCAGTTCACAGAATTATTAATATAATCATATTTTAAAATTATCAAACTGGTATTTGGAACAAAACAAAGATCAATTCATAAAATTATGATGGAGGATTCTTAGCTAAGCATAAACACTTTGAAACAAACAGTTTTGTATTGTAGAACAACTGGTGATTTCAAACAGTTGGATTTTATATCAAGATAGCTAAAAATATATGACTTTTTATCTCTGACTTTTATGTATGACTTTTATCGCTGACTTTTATCTATGACTCTTTATCTATGACTTTTATCTATGACTTTTATCTATGACTTTTATCTATGACTTTTATCTATGACTTTTATCTGACTTTTTATCTATGAATTTTATTTATGAATTTTATCTATGACTTTTATCTATGACTTTTTATCTATGAATTTTATCTATGACTTTTATCTATGACTTTTATCTGTGACTTTTATCTGTGAATTTTATCTATGACTTTTATCTATGACTTTTACCTATGACTTTTATATGTGACTTTTTTCTACATTTATCTTGGTTGTATCTAAATAACTTTACCTATAAATCATATTTTATTTTCATAGCGGGATGTCCTACATCATCCGGCTACATTTATCAACCAGAACTTAGAATATGTTTTAAAATAAGCACTGAAAATAAAACTTGGGACGAAGCAGCAGACATTTGTAATAACGACCATGGGCAACTTATACATCTTAAAACTTTTGAAATAAACAAGTATATATTGACATTACTATTATCATCAAGTGAGTAACATTTCAGGCTCTTGAATAGTTTATAAGGCTATCTCATATATATATATATATATATATATATTGTTATACTTTGGGAGGGCCATGTTGCCAATAAGAAACACACGCACCAGTAGCTTTCACTCCAATTTATTATAAATTAAAACATTTAAGAAAAAAAAAAATAAATAAATAAATTTCTGGTTGGTTGGTTGGTTCCACAAGCGGACGATTGTTCATATATTGTCAAAGTTCTTTCGTCACACATTCTGTGACCTCTTCAGTGACTGGGGATTCTTTTCTTTGTATTGTGCCTCTCCTTTGTTCTGTCCTACGCCATCTTGTTTTATATATATATATATATATATATATATATATATATATAGTAATAGTAATAAATGTGAAGACTAGAATCCAAAGAGGGCTCGATAAGGATAAATATATATCAACTATATAAGAACCCCAGATTAAAGTTTAAGCAAAGAAACGCTTCAGGTGAAATCAGCGATTCTTTGCTTAAAATTTAATGTTATTTTAATATATATATATATATATATATATACTGTATTAACTGTTGTGGGACTATTTCTACCAAACTCGTCCCATGGACGAGTTTGGTAGAATTATATATATATATATATATATGTAGGAGGTGAGTTTTATTGTAGTACAATAAAGCAATGCAGACATCGGATAAGAAGCACTCTACAGTTTGTAGGACTGGAGTATACATAATATATAAGACCAAAAGATGGTTAAATGAGTTCCATGTATTTTATTATGCGCATTTCAAAAACAAATATCATCATGCAATAACATTTGTGTTTTCATCAGATAAAATAGGAGGACATGATATGAAGGTTAAAAACACTTGTGGATAGTGCAGTTTTAAATCAACATATGTTGATTTAAAACTGCACTATCCACAAGTGTTTTTAACCTTCATATCATGTCCTCCTATTTTATCTGATGAAAACACAAATGTTATTGCATGATGATATTTGTTTTTGAAATGCGCATAATAAAATACATGGAACTCATTTAACCATCTTTTGATCTTATATATATATATATATATATATATATATATATATATATATATATATATATATATATATATATATATATATATATATATTAATAAAAGGAATTCCAACTTTGTCTGATTTACTATTTTATTTACAGTCCTTTAAAATGTATAATGGTATTAGAATGAAATAGTATGGTAGAATATTAAATATTGAGTGTTAATTGAACAAGTACTTTCATGCTTTCGCAATCCTCAGTTTCATATTCTGTCCAATACGAGAAAAAACGGCTCAAGCGGAAATATAAGTGGATCTTGTCTAAACTCCACAACGAGAACATCGACACTAACGAACAGACGGACCAGAACCACGTGGAAAACAACAACTTAACAACCGCCACCGCCGCATCCACCAACACCGAGCCACACCTCAACGATGCGACGCACCTGGTCACCGACCTAACCGGCACTCTCACGAGCGACGAGCTGAAACTCCTACACCTCGGACCCAAGTTCATCGTCTCACAACGACTCGACGACAGACTCAAACTCAACATCGAGGCCAACTTTTGTCGAGCCGCTTACCAACTTAAATGGGTGACCGCCATCAACAGCGCCACAGAAAATAACAGCGCCCACGCAACCCACCCCAAGTTCCCCACTTACCACCTGACAACCCACTCCACCCCCCACTCACCAACCACGAACTCGACACTAAACTCATCAGGCTAAAACACTCCATCTCGGATATACTTCACAAACACACACACACGCACAACACACAACCTCACCAAATCTCAACTCACCACTCTCTCCAACCTAAAATCGAAGAACCTCATCTATCTCCCCTCCGACAAAGGAAAATAATTCTGCGTCATCAGCAGAGAGGCCTACACCACCCTGGCCCTCCAACACCTTGACGATGACAACCTCTACTCCAAGGTCACGGGAATCACTCCCGCGCAGATAGAAGAGCACATCAACGACGCCTGGACCAACATCTGCGACCGCCGGATGCTCCCGAAGAAGCTGAGATACAACCTCCTCACGAGGAACAGCAGACTACCCGCCTTCTACCACCTCGTGAAAACACACAAACAGGGACCCGACCTGAAGATCAGGCCCATTGTATCGAGCGTGGAAGGACCACTCTACAAAATTTCATGGCTCCTAGCCAGAATACTCAAACCCATCTTAGACACCTTGCCGGGACACGTTAGCAGCTCCGAGGAGGTGTTGAAGCGCCTGCATCAAATGGATCCCGACATCAGAAGGAATAACAGATATGCCTTCAGCCTTGATGTAGTCGCTCTCCACACCTCGGTCCCGGCACTCGCGGCCGTCAATATACTGATGGAACGCGTCCAATCCACCGACCTACACTGCTTCGGGCTCACCACCACTGACATCCACCAACTCCTATCCATCGTCGTCGACAACACCTACTTCGGATTCCTTGACCAAACATACCAACAAACCTCGGGACTGCCCATGGGATCAAGCCTGTCGGGTGTGCTAGCGATCTCTTACATGGACAGCCTCGAGCGCAAGGCACTCAACGCCTGCCACCCCAACGCCGTCGCCTTTTTCTCAAGGTACGTGGAGGATACCCTCATCCTCACATCTTCCCAAGAGACGGCGAACAGAATCTATGAGACGTTCAACAACACGGACGAGAACATTGACTTCAGTGTTGAACACCCCAACGACGACGGGTCACTTGCCCTCCTCGACTTCCGAATCAACATCACGGAACAGGGAGGGATCCACTGCAACTTCTACCGAAAGGCAGCCTGCAGGGACCTGTTCGTTCACTACAAATCCGCCCTCTCTAACAGTGCCAAAAGAGGGTACATCACGAACGAGATCGCGCGAATCAAAAACAGATGCAGCGATCCCGCGAGTGGTGTCACTCATACCAAGCGATTCCTCGAGGTGCTGGAGACGAACGGGTACCCTACCTCGCTCACAGACAGAGTGGGAGACGCCAGACACAAGAGACAGAGAGGCACCCAAGGCAAGTGCTTCCTTAAAATGCCACACCTGGGCGAGAATACCAC
>OZ024758.1:11321826-11324326 GCA_964016885.1 Eledone cirrhosa
AGTGTGTGTGTGTGTGTGTGTGTTCACGCGCGCGCGCACAAATCATGTATATTCATTTGTGCGCGCGAACACACACACACACACACACATATCTATATATATATATATAATTTTTAATTTTTAAAATTTTCTTATTTTACGTCTTTCATATATATATATATATATATGCATCTGTGTATATATACATACACACATGCACAAACCCAAGTATTGAGTACTCTGTGAGGTAATGGTTTCACGAGTTTAAAACTGTTAAAATGTTAATCTATCTATCTATCTATCTATCTATATATCTATCTATCGGAAGAAGGATCAGGATGGAGAGAGAGGTGCTGCACCCCAGCCGTTTTTATGAAAGATGGGTGAAAATGGCGAGAATGGCCCGTGTGAATGGGCCTTCACTCTACATCAGACTATAGGTGAGGAAGATGAAAGACCAAGGGAGCACTCCTTCTCTGTGCTCATGAGGAGAAGGGTTGCACACTTTTTTTCTTCGGGGGTGTGTGCGGCCCCCCAAGGAGCCTCCTCTCTATTGAGGATTTTGTTATAAATTTTATCTTGTTATATTTTATTTTATTTTTATATTTTGTTATTGCCTCCTCCTTATTGAGGACGCCTTGTTATGTAAACTCCCCCTTTGTACTTGACCCACTTTTTGATGCCCTGGTGGCAAATAAAAAGAAAATTATCTATCTATCTATCTATCTATCTGTCTATATATCCCTATATATATAATTATATATATGCATCTGTGTATACAGACACACATCCACATCTTTTATTGTGTATATATTGATATATTAATGATTTCTTGTTACCTGAAACAATAAAACATGTTTATTGCTTGAATATAAATATAATAAAACGTTGTCAATTGTTTTAATCCAACACTGTTGTCTTTCACTGGATATGTTCCGATATAACGAACACACAGACAACTGGATATGTTCCCTTATAAAGAACACACAGACAACTGGATATGTTCCGATATAACGAACACACAGACAACTGGATATGTTCCCTTATAAAGAACACACAGACAACTGGATATGTTCCCTTATAAAGAACACACAGACAACTGGATATGTTCCCTTATAAAGAACACACAGACAACTGGATATGTTCCCTTATAAAGAACACACAGACAACTGGATATGTTCCGATATAAAGAACACACAGACAACTGGATATGTTCCGATATAACGAACACACAGACAACTGGATATGTTCCCTTATAAAGAACACACAGACAACTGGATATGTTCCCTTATAAAGAACACACAGACAACTGGATATGTTCCGATATAACGAACACACAGACAACTGGATATGTTCCCTTATAAAGAACACACAGACAACTGGATATGTTCCCTTATAACGAACACACAGACAACTGGATATGTTCCCTTATAAAGAACACACAGACAACTGGATATGTTCCCTTATAAAGAACACACAGACAACTGGATATGTTCCCTTATAAAGAACACACAGACAACTGGATATGTTCCCTTATAAAGAACACACAGACAACTGGATATGTTCTGATATAACGAACACACAGACAACTGGATATGTTCCCTTATAAAGAACACACAGACAACTGGATATGTTCTGATATAACGAACACACAGACAACTGGATATGTTCCCTTATAAAGAACACACAGACAACTGGATATGTTCTGATATAACGAACACACAGACAACTGGATATGTTCCCTTATAAAGAACACACAGACAACTGGATATGTTCCCTTATAAAGAACACACAGACAACTGGATATGTTCCCTTATAACGAACACACAGACAACTGGATATGTTCCCTTATAAAGAACACACAGACAACTGGATATGTTCCCTTATAACGAACACACAGACAACTGGATATGTTCCCTTATAAAGAACACACAGACAACTGGATATGTTCCCTTATAAAGAACACACAGACAACTGGATATGTTCCCTTATAACGAACACACAGACAACTGGATATGTTCCCTTATAAAGAACACACAGACAACTGGATATGTTCCCTTATAACGAACACACAGACAACTGGATATGTTCCCTTATAAAGAACACACAGACAACTGGATATGTTCCCTTATAAAGAACACACAGACAACTGGATATGTTCCCTTATAAAGAACACACAGACAACTGGATGTAAAGCTTGCACAGCCTAAGTACACAACCCAAGAAAAACAAAATAAATATTTCTGTTGTTGATTCTTTTCATAACCTCCATGTACTGAAAGATCTTGTATATATTTGGTAGAGATTCGAAAATATATTTATTTCTAATCTTGGTAGTTTTTTTTAATAATCACCTTCCTTCAAGATACCCCCCCCCCCCGTCTTTCTCTCTCTCTGTCTTTCCCAGATGGCTAGTTTTTACATTGGAACAAGTAGTGTTATAAAGTTTTTGAGACGTCTCTACAAGAACAAAGAGTTGATTCACTACGGCCTGTCCTGACAAAATATAGTTGAACGGTAT
>OZ024758.1:11329326-11349326 GCA_964016885.1 Eledone cirrhosa
TATTGTTTCATTACGCTCATTATCTTCTGCAGAAATTGCTTTCGTGGTTGGTTCCACACGGTTGCGTTTTTGATGTTTCTTATGATGCCTTCTTGACTTCTTCCTAGTATGTCTACTTTGCTTCGGAACATCAATGTTGCTTGGCAATTGCTTCGAGTTTGTTGACATGCTTGTTTCTCCTACAACACAGATGCAACTGCATATTTCTTGCTGAAGACATTAGATATAAAAATACTAGATTAATAAAGATATGGTAATGTAAAAGTTACAGCATGAGCTCCTAACAATGTCGCCCAAAGTGATTTATTCGCTAGGAAAGGCATTTCATAAATAGATTAGGATTAACCAAAAGATTGTGGATAAAAAATAACTTTGTTGGGTATATTTAAGTGAATGTCCTTCACAGATATTTATTACATGATTTTCAAGAATAATTTTAACAAATATTCTAATTCTAATTATCAATTTAATGAGGTCAGGGAAGTTAGTGGAATAACATAAATGGTAGGACAATATATAAAATATTTTACTGTGTTTAGTCTCGTTAATCTCAGCTACCATTGGACGACTTTGAAATGTTTTACTATGGTTTTATTATGTCGACTATATTTTACAAACACAAGTTAGACAATGATGGAAATATTAAAATAAAAAAGATTTGGAGAAGTAGTGGCTCTACCTGGAGTGACTCCAGCAATTCTTTCCTGAGACATTCTAACCACATGCCTATAGTATCAGAGCTCTGATCTCTCAATTTGGAGAAGTAGTGGCTCTACCCAGAGTGACTCCAGCAATTATTTCCTGAAACATTCTAACCACATGTCCATAGTATCAGAGCTCTGATCTCTCAATTTGGAGAAGTAGTGGCTCTACCTGGAGTGACTCCAGCAATTCTTTCCTGAGACATTCTAACCACATGTCCATAGTATCAGAGCTCTGATCTCCCAATTTGGAGAAGTAGTGGCTCTACCTGGAGTGACTCCAGCAATTCTTTCCTGAGACATTCTAACCACATGTCCATAGTATCAGAGCTCTGATCTCCCAATTTGGAGAAGTAGTGGCTCTACCTGGAGTGACTCTCTGATCGCCAAGTTATGCACTAAATACTTAATTTCTAACAAGATAGACAGGGATAGATTGAGTAGGGACAAATATCAGTTGGGCCAACAGTTCGGTTGTGTTTCACAGGTCAGAGTAATTGTTATATAATTGATTTATTGAAGAAAAGATTCTTTAGAGACACAAATTATATTTAGTAAGTGAATTAAAAGGAAATCATTCGCATTACGTTTTATATTACAAACAATTCAGTCTGTACTATTTCTAACATGAATTAGACTGATTGAATGTGACAGTAATAACGATTTCTTGTGATATTAATACTGTAAAAATTAAATAGAGTATATATATCATCATCATCATCGTTTAACGTTCCACGCTTGATATGTTTGTATATATATGTGTGTGTGTGTGTGTGCGAGTGTGTGCCGGAAAACTGACTGTAATGATGATAGCAAGAATATATCGATGAACAGATGTAGTGGTGCCGAAAAGTGGCATAGAATTACTCAGTTTAGTGATAATAGTGTTAATATAGATAGAGAAGGTCAATGATGTGAGGTGAGAGTAGTGAAAAGAGAGGAAGTGGTGTTGATAATTGGTTGGAATATGACCAGAAAATCTATTATACATACACTCCTATAGATTTCATCCGTTTGGGAAGATTTCTCTTGTACATTAGTCACAGCTACACTTTGACGAATCAGCCGGCCAGTAACTGTGTAAACTGCATCCATTTCAACATTTTGACCACATCTTATTTTGTATAGAACATAAAACTGAAATTAAAGCAAGAAGAACTGATAAAAAAAGGCTTAAGATAAAGGGGAAAAATCTAGAATTTTGTTAGCTTCTCTTAATTTTCTGAAGTTAATGGTAGACTGAAGTTTATGGTAGACTGGAGTTACGGTAGATTGGAGTTTATGGTAGACTGGAGTTTATGGTAGACTGGAGTTTATGGTAGACTGGAGTTTATGATAGATTGAAGTTTATGGTAGACTGGAGTTTGTGGTAGACTGGAGTTTGTGGTAGACTGGAGTTTGTGGTAGACTGGAGTTTATGGTAGACTGGAGTTTATAGTAGATTGAAGTTTATGGTAGACTGGAGTTCTGGTAGACTGGAGTTTATGGTAGACTGGAGTTTATGGTAGACTGGAGTTTGTGGTAGACTGGAGTTAATGGTAGACTGGAGTTTATGATTGACTGATTTATCTGACCTAAGATTGCACAAACTATCACTTGGTCCAGGTAATACAGAAATGAAACATTAAGGTGGAGTTAGAGATCAAATTCTTTCATGGAGTCTGTTGAGGTAGTATGGGAGTAAAGCTCTTTGATGGAGTCTGTAGCAGCCATCTTAACCCTTTGCCATTTAAACCGGCCATATCTGGCCAGAATTTTCTCACCTCTTTCTTTTCAAACTGGCCATAACCAGCTGCTCACACTTATGTTAAGGTATTGTTCTGAAAATAAATAATATCAAAATCTCATTGATTTGATATTATGTGAGATAATTATGTGAGATAATTATGTGAGATAAAGCCTTTACATTGAAAATATAATAGTATGTATAGAGTAATGTAAATGCTAAAGGGTTAAATAGGTAAAAGGATAGAATTCATAATAAACAAATAATTAGCTTCTAGTTACTCCAGGTATTCCAGTAATACCACAATGTCACTGGAGGTCAACAGAAGGAGGAGGAGGAGGAGGTAGAGGAGGTGGATGGGTACACTATATTGACTTCTGAAGGAACAGAGTTCATCTGATTTTGCTTTACAGACTTAACGCCAGTTTGTGGCCGACAATTGTGAATATCACATTCTGTCACAGTCTCAATATTACAGTCAGTATGAGGGTGGGGTGGATTGGCAGTATCGGTAGAGGGTCGGACGCCATGCTTTGCAGCATAGAGTTACGGCCCTTTACGGTCTGAGTTCAAATCCCGCCGAAGTTAACTTTGCCTTTCTATCATTACAGGGTCGATAAAATAAAGTACCAGTCAAGTCACGCACTGGGGTCGATTTAATCGATTTCCCCTCCGCCCCAAATTGCTGGCCTTGTGCCTATATAAGAAACCAATATTACAGTCAGTATCACTCCATTCTGACTCACACACACACACACACACACACACACACACAATTACCATATTTGTTTCCAGTCACATCTAACAGATTGTTTAAACCAACACACACATATACTCACAACTCAACTGACAGATGTTTTAAATCATAATTACTCGTAATGGGATGTTCTTAATGATTAGTAACAGCCACCCTCCAATGCCAAAGGAACATTATTTCTAACATAATACTATACTATATCCAAGCTACTCTTTCCAATCTTGGAAAGAAGTCAACAGGTCTGGAAGAGAATATCAATTGAGCTAAAGGGATTTACATTTTTATTCCATTTTCCAAGCCATAACAGCAAGAACTAGGAACTCTATAATAACCATTCGAATACATCAAAATATTTATAAAAAATACAGCTCTAAAATACGTCAAATATATTTTTACCCTCAAAATAACCGGAGCTAAAATATGTTTATATATGATAGTGAATTATATATTTATATATGATAGTGAAATCTATGAATTATATTTTTACTCTAAACAAACAACTAAGAGTAAAAGAATGGTCTTAAGTTAAATCCATATAACTGATGAGATGATAATCTTTGGTTCAATAACAAATAGGTCAGATAATGAAGCTAATAACAATAAATAAAGTTTAGAAACCTTGATAAGATCAGCCTAGCGCCATATTAGCTGATTGTTGGTTGTAGAATCACAAAACTAATTCTTTATCTAATGCAGTTCAGGCATTACAAGAAATCCTCTTTAATTGTATGGGATATATTTTTAACAGTTGCACATTAGATCTCTTTACTATAGTCTCTCTCTCTCTCTTTCTCTCTCTCTCTATTTCTCTTTCTCTATGTATGTATATATATATATATATATATATATATGAACAAGTAGGACCCCGACGGCTGAGCTCAAGCCATTTCGACGGCTAATTCTGGACTAAAAAATGATTTTTTAGTCCAGAATTAGCTGTCGAAACGGCTTGAGCTCAGCCGTCAGGGTCCTACTTGTTCCTATTACCCACTCTACTACCCTAAGTATTGAGTACTTTGGTGCGTTATGGTCCATCTGGTTCCTTACCACATTTCCTTCGTTATATATATATACACTCACACACACACACAAACTCCAGAGTAACAAAATTCACTATTTAGCCTTAGCTTTATTAAGCATTTAAACTCTACATAGGTCAGCTACAAATATATATATATATATCATCATCATCATCATCATCGTTTAACGTCCATCTTCCACGCTTGCATGGGTTTGGACGGGAGTTTTCCCACTTGAGGCAAGATTTGTTGTCCTGTTCGTATAGGACTGTCTGGCAGGTTTTCTACGGCTGGATGTCCTTCCTAACACCAACCACGTTTACAGTGTGGACTGGGACGTTTTTACCATGTTGCCTACATGGCCACATTACAGCGTGGACTGTGTGTTTTTTTTGTATATGTATATATATATATAATATATATGTATATATATATATATGTATATATATATGTATATATATCATCATCATCATCATTTCATTTTACGTCTGCTCTTTCCCTGCTTGCAAGGGTGGGACGGTAACTGATTTTGGCTTGATTTCTACAGCTGGATGCCCTTCCTAACACCAACCTCATTTACAGCGAGTGCTGGGTGCTTTTTTGCCGTGGCACCTACACGACCACTTTGCAGTGGAATGATAGGGACCCCAGTCCCTATCATCTCATTTCTACATCTGAGTAAACTGGAGCAATGTGAAATAAAGTGTCTTGCTCAAGGAAACAACACATCACCCGGTCTGAGAATTGAACTCACAACCTTTCGATTGCAAGGCCAATGCTCTAACCACTAAGCCATGTGCCTCCATGTAATTTAATCAAGCACAGGTAAGACTGATGTCATCCACTTACTTTTGGAATAAATATGAGTCCAACTGTTATCGTACTTTTGATCTGGAGAGATAAAAAATACAGCAAATACATGATGTCTGGTCCAACAGATGTCTTCACAAATTGTCTGAAATGAAGATAAAAATAGATTTAATTCCTGTTGGGATTCACCAATATATTTGTAATTTAGGAGAAAACGATGAAATATTATCAGCGATGTTGTAGAATATCTTTTTATAATAATAATAATAATAATAATAAAAATAATGATTATTATGATTTTTATGTTAACAATCAATGATACAGATCATCATCATCTCATTTGTTGTGCTCATAGTTTTTGGCAGAAGTATATATACTGGTTGGATGCCCTTCCTAACACCAGCACCTCTTTACAGCATGGACTGGGTGCTTTTATTCATGCCACCAGCACTAGAGAGGTTGTCTTACAGAACTCAGGGGCCCTATCCACCCCTCCATTTTACAGCATGGAATAGGTGCTTTTATTCATGCCACCAGCACTAGAGAGGTTGTCTTACTGGACTCAGGGGCCCTATCCACCCCTCCATTTTACAGCATGGACTAGGTGCTTTTATTCATGCCACCAGCACTAGAGAGGTTGTCTTACTGGACTCAGGGGCCCTATCCACCCCTCCATTTTACAGCATGGACTGGGTGCTTTTATTCATGCCACCAGCACTAGAGAGGTTGTCTTACTGGACTCAGGGGCCCTATCCACCCCTCCATTTTACAGCATGGACTGAGTGCTTTTATTTGAGCCACCAGCACTAGAGAGGTTGTCTTACTGGACTCAGGCGCCCTATCCACCCCTCATATATATCTCTATATTCAACCAGAGTGAGACAGATGTCCAGAAATTAGTAAGGGCAGGGCTTCTTGCTGGCCATTATGTGGACCTCGATGAGTCAGCCAATGTCCTGGAAATTGGACATCAAGCCAATGAAAACATTGTTTGCTTGGTCCGATTTGAAGAGTTCTACCCCACTCAGTAAGTGAGTAAGGTCTGGGATCTTGTCAATTGTTCCACCCACTTACCTACACAAAACTAACAAATTAGAAATGAATGAATTCCATAAGAATGTTTATTCTTCTACAACATTGAGTCTTAATACCACCATGTAATCGATAATCTTTCTATATGAGGTAATTAGTGTTGATTAAAGATTAAATCTTTATTTTAATATATTTACATTCTTACAATGGATTATCACTCTCAGACATAACACTTCCTTCATGGATTTCACAATGCTATTCTGAGATATCATTTCCATTCTGGATTTATATTGATTACTTTTGGCAACGAACCATATGGTTTGTTTTGACAAGAATATAAAATCAATTGAATTTCAGCTCCATTCTATTATTGGTACATATGTTAACATACGTAGCAGCATGAATTATCAACAAGTTAAACTCCACAAATTTTGAACTCTCCACTCCATCTCCCACTCCTGCCAACACTACCCTTTCTCTATAAAGTTATGTTGGTACCACAACATCCAGTCCAAACTAATGAGGTTGTGTAGGTGTCACGATAAAAAACATACAGTCCATGCTGTATTGTGGCTGTGTAGGTAACATAGTAAAAAGTTCCCAGTTCCACACTGTAAATGTGGTTGGTGTTAGCAAGGGCATCCAGCCATAGAAAACCTGCCAGACAGTCCTATACGAGCGAGACACAGTCACCCGACCAATCTAGCCTCAAGTGGGACAACTCCCGTCTAACCCATGCTAGTTTGGAAGATAGACGTTAAACGATGATGATGATGATGATGATGATGATGATAAAGGAAGGAATCATATTATTGCAAAGAATCTTAATTGACTCAGGCGGTTCCCTGTCTTTACCATCTCAAGTACCCTTTATAATGTAAGACATATTGATAGTTTTTGACATGGCTCGAGGAAAAAATTTCAAGTACTTATAGATGGATGTATCGACTGAAATATTTTCAGGTTTTCTGTAATATGTCAATGTTTCTACGTAATATAAGGAGCGCATCCATCTTATAGATAGTAACAACTCGTTAACAACGTATTTCTAAGCTTGAATTTATCTTAAACCATGGATGTTGAGCTCCTCTATCAATATATATATATATATATATATATATATATATATATATATATATATATATATAGAGAGAGAGAGAGAGAGAGAGAGAGAGACATATATATTTAACAGTGTAAAGATATTTCTAGAAAGACTTGAGAAAAATACACATGAAATAGCTATCAATTTCTTTTGTTCACAAGATACAATATCAGCTATGTTGTGTGGTGATATTCATGCATTTACCAAGAGATTTGTTCTACAACATACAAGCAAATTATTAATTTCATTTGAAGTCATATATTAGGGTTAGGTGAAAAATTCATAGACTGACTATGAAGGAGTGATGCTAGAGCTGTGAAATGTTGCATACATTAATTTCAACTCTTCTTATTAATAACTGCATTGTTTCTTTCCAGGGACTATGCTAAAAAATAAACCTCATTTGGTCATTTCATGAGAGTATCTTGGTCAGCCTATGAACTTCTCAGCCTTGTAGAAACAGTGTATAATCAATATCAATAATCAATTGATAACAGATGAACAATTCAATAAAGAAACATTACTTTTATAATTGATTTCTAGAAACTTACTGAAATATAATTAGAAATGAACCGAGGATGAGTGTATTATATGTGGACCAAGTAATATATCTGCTCTCGTTGAATGATGCTGGGACTTTCCTTACATTGAAACAAACATAGACACTATAAAGAAGCATTATCGCTTCGGCTGTAAATAAAAATAAATATCATCATCATCATCATTTTTACGTCTGCTTTTCTCTGCTTGCATTTAATATATATATAATATATATATAATATATACATAATATATACATAATATATACATAATATATACATAATATATACATAATATATATATAATATATACATAATATATACATAATATATACATAATATATACATAATATCATTTCATTTTACGTCCGCTTTTCCCTGCTTTCATTTAATATATATATAATATATACATAATATATATATAATATAATACATAATATATACATAATATATACATAATATATACATAATATATACATAATATATATATAATATATACATAATATATACATAATATATACATAATATATACATAATATATACATAATATATACATAATATATACATAATATATACATAATATATACATAATATATACATAATATCATTTCATTTTACGTCCGCTTTTCCCTGCTTGCATTTAATATATACATAATTGTTTCTACGTTAGGCACAAGGCCAGCAATTATCCAGTGCATTACTGGTACTTTATTTTATCGACCCCGTAAGGATGAAAGGCAAAGTAAACCTCGGCGGGATTTGAACTCAGACCGTAAAGGGACGTAACTATGCTGGAAAGCATCGGGTCCGACTCTCTACCGATACTGCCAATCCACCACCGCTCTTTAATATATACAGAAGACCCGATTTCCCACAGGTACAAGCCTAAGCTGAAACATCTAGACAATATGCCCCTACCCCCTCCCATGGCAAAGTGGCCGTGGGGGTGTGATGACAAAAAAGCACCCAGTCCTCACTGTAAAGTGGTCGTGTAGGTGCCACAGTAAAAAAAAAAGCACCCAGCACTCACTCTAAATGAGGTTGGTGTTAGGAAGGGCTTCCAGCTGTAGAAATCAAGCCAGAACCAGTTCCCGTAGGAGCAAGACAAGGTCAGCCGACCGGCCACTGCCCACATAATATATACATAATATCATTTCATTTTACGTCCGCTTTTCCCTGCTTGCAAGGGTGGGACGGGAACTGATTCTGGCTTGATTTCTACAGCTGGATGTCCTTCCTAACACCAACCTCATTTACAGAAGATCCCGTTAAGGGTGAAAGCAGTGATTCTTTGCTTAAACTTTAATCTGTTATTTTAATAAATATTTGCTCTACGGTTCTTATATATCTGATATATATTTATCCTTATCAAGCCCTCTTTGGATTTTAGTCTTCAAATTTATTATTATTACTATATATATACATATATACATTATTATTATTATTATATTATTATTATTATTATTATATATCAATTAAATTCATTATTATTTTTCATTTATATATCTAATTTCCCCAATTACTACAATTGTTGTTGAGAGATGATCTCAATACGAGAGAGAGAGGGAGAGAGAGAGAGAGAGAGAGAGAGAGATAGAGAGAAAGTGAGAGTGAGAGAGAGAGAGAGAGAGAGAGAGAGAGAGAGATAGAGACCTAGACTATAATCCTGTTGTCTACTTTAGATGAAAGCTATATTTATCCATATTTAGATGTTGATTCTTTAAAGACATTTGACGACATTAAAAACCAAGACTAAATAATGAGAACTAAATAATCTTTTCTAGAAAATTCGAAGAAAATTTAATAGAAAGAAAAATTATTTAAAATAAAAAAAACTGTTTAAAAAGATTGGAAACTTATTTATAATTATTTTATTCTACTAAAGAGAGAGAAATAAAATGGATTATTTTGTAACAGTGCATTTCAACAATGGTGATGATGATGATGATGGTGATGGTGGTGGTGATGGTGATGATGATGATGATGATGATGGTGACGATGATGATGGTGATGGTGATGATGGTGATGATGATGATGATGATGGTGATGATGATGGTGATGATGGTGATGATGTTGATGATGGTGATGATGGTGATGATGTTGATGATGATGGTGATGATGGTGATGGCGATGATGATGATGGTGATGATGGTGATGGCGATGATGATGATGGTGATGGTGATGATGATGGTGATGGTGGTGATGATGATGGTGATGATGGTGATGGCGATGATGATGATGGTGATGGTGATGATGATGGTGATGGTGGTGATGATGATGGTGATGATGATGGTGATGATGGTGATGGTGATGATGATGATGATGGTGATGATGATGGTGATGGCGATGAGGAGGAGGAAGGTGAAGACACTGTGTTGTATTGAATTAGTTTACTAATAAGAAAATAAATATTTGATTTCTCTTGAAAATAAGACTAATTGAGTAAAGAGCTTTTGTCATCTGTGTGTGTCATCATCATCATCACCAACACCACCACCACCACCATCATCATCATCCTCATCACCATCATCACCATCATCATCATTATCAACACCACCACCATCATCATCATCCTCATCACGATCATCACCATCATCATCATTATCACCAACACCACCACCACCACCACCATCATCATCCTCACCACCACCACCACCACCGCCACCATCATCATCACCACGACCACCACCACCACCACCATCACCACCACCACCACCAATAATATGTCTAACTATTATAACTTAATATTGATATGACATGTCTAACTATTATAACTTAATATTGATATAACATGTCTAACTATTATAACTTAATATTGATATGACATGTCTAACTATTATAATTTAATATTCGTATGATATATCTAACTATTATAACTTAATATTGATATGACATGTCTAACTATTATAACTTAATATTGATATGACATGTCTAACTATTATAACTTAATATTGATATGACATGTCTAACTATTATAACTTAATATTGATATGACATGTCTAACTATTATAATTTAATATTGGTATGATATATCTAACTATTATAACTTAATATTGATATAATATGGCTAACTATTATAACTTAATTGTTTCTACTTTAGGCACAAGGCCAGCAATTACCCAGTACATTACTGGTACTTTATTTTATCGACCCCGTAAGGATAAAAGACAAAGTTAACCTCGGCGGGATTTGAACTCAGACTGTAAAGGGACGTAACTATGCTAGAAAGCATGGCGTCCAACCCTCTACCAATACTGCCAATTCACCTAGTATGACATGTTTAAACTATTATAACTTAATATTAGTATGACATGTTTAACTATTATAACTTAATATTGGTATGACATGTTTAACTATTATAACTTAATATTAGTATGACATGTTTAACTATTATAACTTAATATTAGTATGACATGTTTAACTATTATAACTTAATATTAGTATGACATGTTTAACTATTATAACTTAATATTAGTATGACATGTTTAACTATTATAACTTAATATTAGTATGACATGTTTAACTATTATAACTTAATATTAGTATGACATGTTTAACTATTATAACTTAATATTAGTATGACATGTTTAACTATTATAACTTAATATTAGTATGACATGTTTAACTATTATAACTTAATATTAGTATGACATGTTTAACTATTATAACTTAATATTAGTATGACATGTTTAACTATTATAACTTAATATTAGTATGACATGTTTAACTATTATAACTTAATATTAGTATGACATGTTTAACTATTATAACTTAATATTAGTATGACATGTTTAACTATTATAACTTAATATTGGTATGACATGTTTAAACTATTATAACTTAATATTAGTATGACATGTTTAACTATTATAACTTAATATTAGTATGACATGTTTAACTATTATAACTTAATATTAGTATGACATGTTTAACTATTATAACTTAATATTAGTATGACATGTTTAACTATTATAACTTAATATTAGTATGACATGTTTAACTATTATAACTTAATATTAGTATGACATGTTTAACTATTATAACTTAATATTGGTATAAGTAATTGCCTTACCTGCATAAAATGCATACGTCCATAAACTGACTGAACATGTAATATATTTGAGGGATGTTGAAGTTACAAGAAGAACAGCTTGAGGAGGAGATTTCAAAGACCATCCTATCAGACTGGCTATGGTCACAACTAGAACTGGAACCATCCTTTGTATTAATGCTGTGTCAGGTAGATTTACACGCTTTACCTTACCTTCTTTGAATATGATTGAGATTCTGTTAGAAGATAGAACCATAGAACAAATCAATTTTAAATGTAAATATTGATTATTACAAGTTATTTATAGATTAGGAAGTTGATCTTATTTTGATAACTCACACACATATATAAAAGCCTATATATATATATATATATATATATATATATAGGAACGAGTAGGACCCCGACGGCTGAGCTCAAGCCGTTTCGACGGCTAATTCTGGACGTCGAAACGGCTTGAGCTCAGCCGTCGGGGTCCTACTCATTCCTATCACCCACTCTACTACCCTAAGTATTGAGTACTTTGGTGCGTTATGGTCCATCTGGTTCCTTACCACATTTCCTTCGTTATATATATATATATATATATACAGGCTGTCTTCTCAAAATGTATACATATTTCAACAGCATTCTAATCAGTGTGTATACATATTTCAACAGCATTCTAATCAGTGTGTATACATTTTTTGGGGACACCCTATATATATACAATACAATAAGACATCAGTAAGTATTACCTAGACAAACAAAATGATTAATATTTTATGGATTAATAAAAAAAAAGTTATATATATATATATATATATATAATTTTATCATCATCATCATTTTGCATCTGCTTTTCTATATATATATATATATACGTAGGTCCCGGGTTGAGTCGGGGATAACCACAGTAAGTAAGGTACTCAATACATGGCAGAGTAAAATTTTTTTTTATTTTATAGAAGGATTTCATCTGAATGAAACAGTACTAGTCCTGTAGAAGTTCCTTCTATAAAATAAAAAAAAAAAAAAAAATATATATATATATATATATATATATATATATATATGTGTGTGTGTGTATATGCATATGTGTGTATACACATGGTATATCATATTTATTCCCTAGAAAGAATTCCCAAGGAATCAAACACAAACCTCCATGTCTTTAAGATCAGTGAGCCATACATTATAACAAATCCTAGATATTTCGGCCATATTGTCATTTGGCAGATTAAGTCGGTAGGTTCAAAATAAAGGATAAATTCCTGCAAAAGAAACTGGACATCATTATGGGGTAAATTATTAGAACGGTAGATTAGGGTAGATTAGCAGTAGAATTACATTGAATCTCTTCATACATCAATATATTTCTTTGTTACTGATTAAATCTCTCAGACAAAGAATTTCACATTATTCCCAATTTTAGATAATTGTTTAACTTTTAGATAATTGTTTAACTTTTAGATATCCAACATTTTAAGACGGTAGGATGTGATATGATGGAGGTTTCAGTGCCATTTCTAGCATGGTTAGCAATAGAATAGTGGTTGCACTTGGTCGGACTAGAAATGTTAATTTGGTGAACTTGGTTTTGATTTAGAGATAATATTTAATTTTAAGTTCAATAAGGAATTTACCTGAGAGAAAAACAAAACTACTTTCTCAGGTAAAAGATATATTTTAAGTTCAATAAGGAATTTACCTGAGAGAAAAACAAAACTACTTTCTCAGGTAAAAGATATATTTTAAGTTCAATAAGGAATTTACCTGAGAGAAAAACAAAACTACTTTCTCAGGTAAAAGATATATTTTAAGTTCAATAAGGAATTTACCTGAGAGAAAAACAAAACTACTTTCTCAGGTAAAAGATATATTTTAAGTTCAATAAGGAATTTACCTGAGAGAAAAACAAAACTACTTTCTCAGGTAAAAGATATATTTTAAGTTCAATAAGGAATTTACCTGAGAGAAAAACAAAACTACTTTCTCAGGTAAAAGATATATTTTAAGTTCAATAAGGAATTTACCTGAGAGAAAAACAAAACTACTTTCTCAGGTAAAAGATATATTTTAAGTTCAATAAGGAATTTACCTGAGAGAAAAACAAAACTACTTTCTCAGGTAAAAGATATATTTTAAGTTCAATAAGGAATTTACCTGAGAGGAAAACAAAACTACTTTCTCAGGTAAAAGATATATTTTAAGTTCAATCAGGAATTTACCTGAGAGAAAAACAAAACTACTTTCTCAGGTAAAAGATATATTTTAAGTTCAATAAGGAATTTACCTGAGAGAAAAACAAAACTACTTTCTCAGGTAAAAGATATATTTCTACATAGTTTGGTT
Source organism: Eledone cirrhosa (assembly GCA_964016885.1). Lineage (NCBI taxonomy): Eukaryota > Metazoa > Mollusca > Cephalopoda > Octopoda > Eledonidae > Eledone > Eledone cirrhosa. The sequence continues at coordinate 11,343,398 of OZ024758.1, forward strand.
TAAATTGAAAATTGCAACAGTTCGACTTCATTTATTTCATTAATACCCATAAGGAAATTATGTACATAATTCAATTGTATTTAAACTGCTGTGGAAAATGTCAAGCTTCGAGTCTATGTAATCAATATTATGGATTTTGTCAGAATACTAAGACCAACTAAACAGTGATGTTGGTAATATATTTTCTATTTTGTTTACATAGAAAATACTATTTATCTAATCGATAAAATCTATGCATAAATAAATCATTTACAGGCATTCTAGAGAATAATTATGAGGTGAGGAAAGGTGAAGAGATGTGAGGGGAGGTGAAGGTGAAGTAAGATTACAAGGTGTGTCATTGCTTATAGCATATTGCTTCATAATTATTACACAAGTTAATGTGTCAACGTGGAATAACATCACTTATAAACTGAATTATTTTGGTGCTAATAATGATCGATTTTATTTTTTTAGACAAATACAAGATCAGAAGATTTTATGGTAGGTAAATAGAAATTGTGTATCACACATGATTTAGTTAGAGTGACTGACTGTTATGTCATAGGTCAATTAACACATGTGTCAACACAATTATAGCTACTTATTTCTTAGAAATAATGTTGTACTGAAGATATAATTATCATCTGATATCTGAATATCCTCAGATTTCACTCTTCAGTCTTTCATAACTGTCATAACTTACGAATATATGACAGGGTTGACAATAGTTTAGTGGTGTTAACAATGACCTTCATCTTAAGAGCAGTTTCCTAGGTCACCAGAATTAAGTGAAAGCTACTCAGTCTTTAACAACATTCCCCGTTGTTCTTGCCACTGATGATGAGTGTTTATCTTCCTCTGTACATTTAACCAAACATGAGTTCTTGGTGGTACCAATGAAGTGTGATTGTATATTCTTTTGTTGGAGATTCTCAGATCAATAATTACTTCTTTTGATCATGGCCATTAGTAATGAAGCGTAACTTTTATGTCTTTCACCAAAGAATCAATAGTGCTGTAGAATTGAATTGGTTGATAATGGATCCCCGCAACCAACAGGCGGCTTACACTTCATTGTAGTCTTGTTAAAACACTTGAAGGCAAATACAAATAAATCTGGGAATGTGTGAATCTTTAGTAAACAGTTGGCTCAATAACATTGAAGTGTTTTGTCCTGATTACATCTCTGACCACAATAATACACCATTCCGTGGTTTCAGAATTGAATTTATGAGACAACAATCAACCAGTTAATTGGTGAATTTGGATATATAATGTCATTAATAAGTAGCATACAGACCTGTCAACTCTCCTCATCTGACCGGGAGATCTCCCATTCACTTTGGGGTGGATGAGAGTTGTCTTCTCTTGTGAAAATAGGTATAGCTTTCATTATGTAAAATCTCCCCAATTTTGCCTTATATCTCCCCATTTTGGGGCCCATTTTTTCATGGTACTCCGTTTCGTTTTTTTTAGAGGCTAGCAGATCTGAAGATGTATGATCAGTGATTACTTTAATTCTGTCTTATGTGGCTGGGTAAGCTTGATTATGCTGAGCATGGAATTTCTATAAATCATAAACCTATCTTGCTAACATTTCCATTCCTCAACCACATTAAATATTGATGTGAAATAAAACTAACCAGAGGATCAAAATTAGAGAAAAAAACCTGGCTTACCGAATAGTCTATTCTCATGCATTAGTTTCTTCTACTATATAACTGTTCTCACATCTCTTGAGTTTAACCCTTTACCATTTACATTACTCTATATACACTATTGTATTTTCGCGGTAAATACTTTATTTCACATAATTATCTCATATAATATTGAATCTATGAGATTTTGATATCATTTATTTTGAGAATAACACCTTAATGTTGGATAAGCAGCCAGTTACGTCTGGTTTGAACAGAGAGAGGTGAGAGAATTCTGGCCGGATGCAGCCGGTTTAAATGCTAAAGAGTTGAAGAGAAATCACTTAACATTATGAGACATATCAATATATTTATAAGACTACTTACCTCAATTGACATAATAGCACCACCCAAACACATTATAAGCAGAAATATTGGGCTGGCAGATTTGATAACCTAGAAATATGAGAAGAAAAACTGTCTTTTAGTTTTCTGAAGTAAAATACTAACAACCAGAGATCAAAACATTCCGAGGTCAACTTTGCCTTTCATCCTTTCGAGGTTGATTCTTCATCTATATCTTTTCCTCTCTTGCTCTCTCTTACTTTCTATCCTTCCCTGGAAGATATCTGCTGTATTTAGACCTGGAGAGGAGATGGGTTCTGCCAGGTTTAAAAAAAATGCCCTTGAAACACTGTTTGCTACTGTGGGGGCCCCTTACGACTCCATCATGTATGCTCTGAAATTTATATTTCAAGACGATTTTATAGCCATGTTTATAATGATTCCTGATTTAGGTACAAGGCCAACAATCTTTTAAAGAAGTGGGGAAAGTCGATTACATCGACCCCAGTACATTACTGGTACTTTATTTTATCTACCCCATAAGGATGAAAGGCAGTCATGTTTTTAATGATAATATTTTCTGATACTTAAACATAATAATGTTACAAATATAAACAACTCACCAGCTGGCTACGTTTATGGCAAACAATGGCTGCCAAGGCAACCATAATAAACAATGTTATTCCTGACATTATCAAAATCATGACGCGTAAAGCAATATTTGGTTGATGCATGCAGGGTGATGAATCAATACAGATGTCACAATAACGGGCGCAGGGTAAACATTGGAAAGTACTGGCATTATTAGATGTATTTAATTCATTCTGACCATAAAAATCTTCGACTTCAGAACCATTGAAATATTGTGCATCTTGATTTTTATAAGGAAAATAATAACCATCTCGGCATTTACAGATATAGCAGCCCCGCCGGAAACCACATTTGGATATATGAACACACTGAAATATAAAAAATTATTTCTAGTATAGACACAAGGCCAGTAAGTTGGGGGGGCAAGGGGAGTCGATTAAATCAATGCAAGTACATTACTGGTACTTTATTTTATCGACCCCGTAAGGACGAAAGGCAAAGTTAACCTCGGTGGGATTTGAACTCAGACCGTAAAAGGCTGTAAACTGAAATATAAAAGTAAGAACAATTTATATCGGGGTCGATAAAATAAAGCACCAGTAAAGTACTGGTGTAATTGCTGGCCTTGTGCCAAAAGTAGAAACAATTATTATTATTATCATCATCATCATCATCATTATTATTGTCCATATCTTATGGTTAACAATAGCAATAACAATTATTATAAAAGAGAATTATTATTTCTACTGAGATAATATGTATTTATTATATTTAACTTTACACATTCATTAAAAGCAAAACAAAGCAAAACAAATAAATAAGCTTCCAATTTAAATCAACTCTGCTTAATTCACAGAATCATTAGTTTTTATTCCTATATTGTATTTCAATAGAAAAGAAGCAAGTTCTACCGTTGTTGTTTTCTGGCAGCTGTGTGTTCCTCGAAATATATCCACAATCTTCTTTGCTTCTCCATCTTTGCCAATATTTTGTTGTTTAGTTTTAACAAAACCGTCTTTGTTCTCTGCTATAGTTGCACCTTTTACTACATCCACTATATTCCCCTCCTCTTCATCACATTGATTAATGTCAATATTTGTTAGTTCGATATCGATTGTAGCGACACCTCTGCTTTCATAGAAAAATATTTCGAAAATGACAAAAAAAAAAAAAAAAAGCGAGAAGAAACAAAAACGAAAAAAAAAAAGGAATTATAAAAACATTAACGTCAATAATTTACATAATGGATGACTGAGGTGGGGTAGAAGAGCAGAACTGTGGGAACTTGGGATATAATACCATGTGGTGTTTAATCAATACCTTCTACGATGTGATTTCTAATTAACGCTGAGCTCACCCTTGTAGTGTTGATAAAATATAATACCAGTTATATATTGAGGATCGATGTGATAAACTATTGTGTAAAACGACAACATTTGAAGCCTTGTACTTATTTTAGAAGGCGGTGAATTGGTGGAGTCGTTAGAACGTCAGATAGAATGCTTTGTAGTATTAGTTCCGACTTTCTGTTCTCTGAGTTCAAATCCTACCGCGGTCAACTTTGCCTTTCATCCTTTTAAGGTCGATAAAAATATACCAGTCAAGTACTGGGGATTGATTGTTTTTCTATATCTATTTTTTCACTTCCATTTTTCCATTCTCCATCTTTTTCTGGAAGAAATCTGATGTATTCGCCTTCTGTTCTCGCCGTAAGTCAATAAAATTAACCTTGAAGCTATTGTTACAGCAAGGCCGCAACATTCAACTGAATGTATTAGTAACGTATAACATAATAAGCTATAATAAATATAAAACCATCTTACCTGAAATATATTTTTCTCTTTGGACTTATCCATAGTATTGGTGCTGAAAATGTCACCATCCAAATGTTACCACCACCACAGTCAAAATAAGGGTTTGTCCAGTATCCATTCGCAAGAGTCGCTACAGCATAAGTATTCATCTGTGACATCCAGCTCCCTTTTCTTATGTGACTAAAATTATTGAAATAAAGAAAGTTTGGTCATCTTTTAACAAATAAATTGTTTATCAGTTCTCATTTCACTTTAACCCCTACACATGAATTGTAATATGGCGGATGTAAAATATATTACACCGTTGAAATGTTCAGACGTCAGTTTTGAATTTTGACCACAATATATTTTATGTGTGTGTGTGTGTATGTGTGTGTGTCTCTCCCTTCCTTCCTCTCTGTATATGTGTATGTCTCTGTCTCCCCCTCTCTGTTTGTGTGTGTTATACAATATTTACTGCTGGTCATCTGTTGTTCCAGAATTTCGTATCTGAATTTCATTATTTTTAACTGAGTTTAAACGATTATTTTTAACTGAGTTTAACTGATTATTTTTAACTGAGTTTAACGATTATTTTTAACTGAGTTTAACTGATTATTTTTAACTGAGTTTAAACGATTATTTTTAACTGAGTTTAACTGATTATTTTTAACTGAGTTTAAACGATTATTTTCAACTGAGTTTAACTGATTATTTTTAACTGAGTTTAAACGATTATTTTTAACTGAGTTTAACTGATTATTTTTAACTGAGTTTAACTGAGGGCGGTGGATTGGCAGTATCGGTGGAGGGTTGGACGCCATGCTTTCTAGCATAGTTACGTCCCTTTACGATCTGAGTTCAAATCCCGCCGAGGTTGACTTTGCCTTTCATCCTTACGGGGTCGATAAAATAAAGTACCAGTAATGCACTGGGTAATTGCTGGCCTTGTGCCTAAAGTAGAAACAATTATTTTTAACTGAGTTAAATGGAGAGTTTTAACAAATATTCATTCATATACATAGCATAAAATACGAGTATATTCCTATGTTGACTTACCCATAGTTTACAGATTCCGTTTTGATTTGGCTTCCATTCAGGTTACGCACCACGTCGGAATACCATTTAACACTACTATCCATGTAATTATATTTCTGAGCCAGATCTTCTAGGTATATACAATTTGAAACTGTTTTATAAGCGTATGGGCTGAACCTGGCTAGACTTGGTATGACATAAGGTTCCACAGCTAATGCTGAACCAACGATAATCTGTGAAGATGTGTCGACATTGTTTTGTACAAGAAGATATAACATTGAGAGAATATCGCTTACATTGTCAAGATTCTTGTCAATACTGGAATTATATCCGTCAACAGAGGAAGTGTTGGTGTAACCACAATGGTTATCAAACCCTTCCTTATCTATATTTTGAACCAAAGGTTCCATCTGGGGATCTCTTTCTTTATTAGTGTTCTCTTCAAAATCCATATTGGTCTCAGGAGATTTCCACATTTTCTGGAGTATCACTTTCCTTATTTCGTAACTTAAACTCCCATTAAGAGAGTTTCTTTGTAAGTAT
>OZ024758.1:11359326-11369326 GCA_964016885.1 Eledone cirrhosa
GAAAGAAATAAAGAAATATAAGAAATCCCTAATAAAAAAGACAAACAAAAAAAAAAATAGAAACTGTCTAATTCCCCGAAAAAGAAAAATAATTATTAAAAGAGTTTTTTTTTTTTATCATTTCCATTCTCTCTCGTCTTCTCTGGAAAACATCTGCTGTATTCAGCCCTAGAACGGAGATGGGTTTCGCCAGGTTTACTTAAAAATGCCCTAGATACGCTGTATGTTAATATGGCGCCCTTAAGACTCCCTCGGGAGCTACAGTATTATGTATGGATACATATTATATAATGGGAAGATTAACGGTGTTGGTTACAACTTTGACCCTCTCTGGTCGAGTGTAATTAAGATGGTGAACGTGATAAGGGAGAATCTGTCGAACTTAAGCGTAACAAATACCTCATAACGTGTTGTGAGCTATAGGGTCTTATGTTGTGAACTATAGGGTCTTATGTTGCGAACATAGGGTCTTATGTTGCGAACATAGGGTCTTATGCTGCGAACATAGGGTCTTATGCTGTGAACATAAGGTCTTATTTTGTGAACATAGGGTCTTATGTTGTGAACTATAGGGTCTTATGTTGCGAACATAGGGTCTTATGATGCGAACATAGGGTCTTATGCTGTGAACATAAGGTCTTATTTTGTGAACATAGGGTCTTATGTTGTGAACTATAGAGTCTTATGTTGCGAACATAGGGTCATATGTTGCGAACATAGGGTCTTATGCTGTGAACATAAGGTCTTATTTTGTGAACATAGGGTCTTATGTTGCGAACAAAAGGTCTTATGCTGTGGACGTGGATTGATGGGTTTTCTCTGAGATTTCAGAATAAATAATATAATTATCAAATAAATTATAAAGTAAATAATTTATTCAGACGTCGAGAAGATTACTTCTGTGAGACAAGAACCGACAGCGCATTTATTTATTAATTTAAGAAATTATATGCAGGCACACGTAGCGAGAGAATTGGAAATATAAAACTTGGGTAATATAAATATATTTTCAAAGTCTCTTGTAAAACTAAAGAGTATTGACATAAATTAGAAGCCCCGTGAGGTGGTGTGGCTGATGTAGCGGGTGTCGCTGGCCGTTCTCCATGGCAATACCTTCACCATTTTGTCGAAGCAGGGCCCAGCTGAGAGATGCCCCTCAGATTGGGGTGTAGAAAGCACAATTAGAAACACCACGCCAAGAACCAGCGTTATCTTAAACAACAACAAATATGTATATGTATGGTTTGCGATTCTAATGCTTCAACAAAGTACACAAGAACCAAAAGATATTTTACATAGAGAGTTTATAAAAGTGACAATCAATCATCCTAGGCGTTTGTCACAATGAATTAGTGACAACCTTCATTAAAACAGACTACAGATTAGAAAGAGGTAGAAAAAACGGCATGTATAATATCGTTTAGATTATTTTCTGTTTTATATACTAATGGCAAACCAAATTGCTAATTGTCTGCTGATAAATACAGGCAAGAATCTAATTAAAAAGCCCTTACCATAGATTTAACTTAAGAACTAATATTTCAAAATCGAATTACAAATTAATGTAGACTTCCTAAAATACTCACAAATGCTACGAAGTTCATCAATAAAATAGTAGTTTTTACTTGACGTAAGGGACAGAAAGTTCTTCAATAAAACTGTAATTTTTACTTGAGGTAAGGGGCGGAATAATTAACATAAAATTTAGCTGTTAAATATTTAATGTACAATTCACATCTCAGAGAGAAATATATTATGTTGTCTATGCCTTCTATGTAAAGGTCTTTCAAAACCTAATATTTAGTTGTTACTCTGTAACAATGAAGTCATTGAGTGTTGACTGATATGGATATCTTCTGATGACAGATGATAACCCAGAAGCACACGTCTGACGTTCTAACACGGCTACTAGGATAGTAGTTTATGTATAAGTCTCAAAACGAGACTTATACATAAACATATCGTGTATGTTTACGCACACACACACACACACACACACACACACATACATATATATATATATATATATATATATATATATATATATACACATAATAGAAGGAGGATTGTTAGAGGTGTCTTGGTGTAATTTGAACTCATAAGTTTTAAAGTGAGACGCTGCTAAGCACCACAAAACATTTTATCGCCTACCTCTCTAGCAGTCCTTAATTTCAACATCGACATAATATTTATTATAAAAACAACCTATAAAAAGTCATCATATTTCCTCAGATTGCATGAAGTAAAGTTCATTAATCTGATGTGTATAAAACATTTTCTGTTAAACTAAGATCAAAGTTAACCTCATACAAAAATCGTGAATATGTTTTCTAATATATTACACTATATGTTGTGTTTTAACAATGAAGAATAATTCAATCGCCACAGAATTTTAATATATACAATGCATGGATTTAAAGTAATTACTATTTCATAGTAGCAATAGTAGCCTGTTTAATAGCTTTCGCTTGCATTCTCACGAACAACTTAAATATAGATTAAGTTAACACAAAACAAAATGCTTCGTTTAACTATTAAAAAATACTATATAAACTCATATTTTAACTGATAAAATATGTATAATGTATGGCAAAGTTAATAATATAATACTTTACTTTATATTCAGTCAAAATACAATTCTTATTTATAATGGTTCAGATTTAGACACAGGGAAGGCCAATAATTTTAGAGGAACGGAAAGTCGATTAAATCAACTCCAGTATATTACTGGTACTTTATATGTCTGTACATCATTAGCAACAATAGGTTTATAAGAATGTTTCACACTAACATCTTGTATTTGTTAGGTATCATTATCAACAGCAACAACTAAACACTAACGATGAGGTGTTTCAAGTCATTTTAAAACCTGGCGGAGCTTATCTCCTCTCTAAGTCTGAATACAGCAGAGTTCTTCCAGAGAATGGTAGAGAGAGAGTGATAGAAAGGAAGTGAGAAAGAGATATAGAAGAAGAATCGATCCTCAGTATTAAACTGGTACTTTTTTTATTGACCTTGAATGGATGAAAGGCAAAGTTGACCTCGGCAGGATTTGAACTCAGAGAACAGAGAACTGGAACTAATACACCAAGAATTCTATTGGACGATCCAAAGACTGTACCAATTCGCCGCGATGTGATATCTTAGAATAAAGAATGAAAGAAAAACAATTAAGGTAATCGATATCTTTATGTTATAGGTGAATTATTGGAATGGTTATAAGTTAAACAACTTTTTCAGTAAATAATGTAGCATATTGGTTTGACAGATAAATTCATATAACACACACGCACACACACACACACACACACACACACACACACACACACACACACACATATATATATGTATGTATATATAGATAGATTTAAAATATATGGACTCTTTGTATGGTAATGTAGTCTCTGGACTATTTGTATGATAATTATTACCAAGTCATAAAACAATATATATAGGATATAAAAGACCATTTTCTTAAAATAATTCAGGGATTTAATATCGATATATAATATATGAAAGTTACTTCAAATGTTTGCCATGAACAACATAAACCATAAGTTGCATTAGGACAATAAATGATGGACATTTCAAACATTGTTAGAATTTGACGATGACTTTATTTTCAGTTCTTTCTAAAGTACAAATCCAATATTGGTATCGATTTTGTTGGCATTTTCAGTCTCTTCTCTCTCTCTCGAAGAAATTGGCTGTGATCAAGAGGAGTTCGATTGTCATCAACGATGTGCCCTAATATTCAATAAAGATTTGAGGGTCCAAAAAGAAAGAAGAAGACACATATATATATATATATAACGAAGGAAATGTAGTAAGGAACCATATGGACCATAACGCACCAAAGTACTCAATACTTAGGGTAGTAGAGTGGGTAATAGGAACGAGTAGGACCCCGACGGCTGAGCTCAAGCCGTTTCGACGGCTAATTCTGAGTCCAGAATTAGCCGTCGAAACGGCTTGAGCTCAGCCGTCGGGGTCCTACTCGTTCCTATATATATATATATATATGAGTCCCGGGTTCAATCGAGCGTAACCACAGTAAGTAAAGTACTCAATACATTAGTAGAGTTTAAACAACAAATTTTAATATAGAAATGGCTTCTACAAGACTAGAACTATTTCATTCAAAAGAAATCAGAAGGGTCTTCCTGATGATTTCTTTGGAATGAAACAGTTTTAGTCCTGTAATATGTTTAGTCCTGCAATGTGTTTAGTTCAGAAATATTTATCTTTCAGTATAAAATATGTTTAGATTGTTAATATATTTGTAATGTGTTTAGACCTGCAATGTGTTTAGTCCTGCAATGTGTTTAGTCCTACAATGTGTTTAGTCCCACAATGTGTATAGTCCTACAATGTGTTTAGACCTGCAATGTGTTTAGTCCCACAATGTGTATAGTCCTACAATGTGTTTAGACCTGCAATGTGTTTAGTCCTACAATGTGTTTAGACCTGCAATGTGTTTAGTCCTACAATGTGTTTAGTCCTGCAATGTGTTTAGACCTGCAATGTGTTTAGTCCTGCAATGAGTTTAACCCTACAATATGTTTAGTCCTACAATGTGTTTAGACCTGCAATGTGTTTAGACCTGCAATGTGTTTAGTCCTGCAATGAGTTTAACCCTACAATATGTTTAGTCCTGCAATGAGTTTAGTCCTGCAATGTGTTTAGACCTGCAATGAGTTTAACCCTACAATATGTTTAGTCCTACAATGTGTTTAGACCTGCAATGAGTTTAACCCTACAATATGTTTAGTCCTACAATGTGTTTAGACCTGCAATGTGTTTAGTCCTACAATGTGTTTAGTCCTGCAATGAGTTTAACCCTACAATATGTTTAGTGTTACAATGTGTTTAGTTCTCTTTCTTCCACCAAAGAACATTAAAATTGTAATCGAAACAGTTTTTTGTTTTTATTTTCTGTAAACATTTCTCTGTTTGGATCACAATTTGTTTTTTAATTGAACAAAATAAATTAGACTGGAATTGAAACCAATTCTGTCTGTCATATTCACAATATCTTCTATTGATCAATAGTTATTAATATCTTCTATTTATGGAGATTTACCTTATATAACTCCAGATGTTCTGTATTTTTATTGATTTACTTATTTCAGTATCAAACATTCTCTTTCTGTATATTTAACAGTCCTCAATTATTACATCTCTCTCCCACATTCCCTTTGTCTACTTATACATACAACTCATAGAGCTTCTTAAATAAACTAAGTGGTAAGAAACTCCCAGGAGATTTGGACACAGCGGAAGGTCTTCAGAGAAGAAACCCCGCTCAAGCCAGTGTATATATAAATCCAGTATATATATATATATATATTTCGTTTCTGAATTTGTTTAGCAAGATTCTTTATCTGAAATCGTGTGTTGAAATCGATATTGTTATACTTTGGGAGGGTCAAAATGGCGTAGGACAGAACAAAGGAGCGGCACAGAAACAAAGAAAGGAATCCCCAGTCACTGAAGAGGTCACAGAGTGTGTGACGAAAGAACTATGACTATATATAAACAACTATCTGGTTGTGGAACCAACCAACCAACCAGAAATTTATAAATTTGTAAATTTATAAATATATAATAAATTGAAGTGAAAGCAACTGGTGCGTGTGTTTCTTATTGGCAACATGACCCTCCCAAAGTATAACAATATATATATATATATATATATATATATATATATATATATATATATATACACATACATAATGATAATAGTGATAAGAAACTCCCAGGAGAGCTGGATACAGCAGGAGGTCTTCAGAGAAGAAACCCCGCCCCCTCAAGTTAGTGTATATATATATATATATATATATATATACACATACACAGTGATAAGAAACTCCCAGGAGAGCTGGGGACAGCAGGAGATCTTCAGAGAAGAAACTCCGCTCAAGCGAATATATATATACTGGGTTGGTAAGAAACTCATAGGAGAGCTGGACAGCAGAAGGTCTTCAGAGAAGAAACTCCGCTCAAGCGAATATATATATATATATATATATATACTGGCTTGGTAAGAAACTCCTAGGAGAGCTGGACAGCAGAAGGTCTTCAGAGAAGAAACTCCGCTCAAGCCAGTATATATATATATATATATATACTGGCTTGGTAAGAAACTCCTAGGAGAGCTGGACAGTAGAAGGTCTTCAGAGAAGAAACTCCGCTCAAGCCAGTATATATATATATATATATATATATATATACTGGCTTGGTAAGAATCTCCTAGGAGAGCTGGACAGCAGAAGGTCTTCAGAGAAGAAACTCCGCTCAAGCCAGTATATATATATATATATATATATATATATATATATATATATATATATATACTGGCTTGGTAAGAAACTCCTAGGAGAGCTGGACAGCAGAAGGTCTTCAGAGAAGAAACTCCGCTCAAGTCAGTATATATATATATATATACTGGCTTGGTAAGAAACTCCTAGGAGAGCTGGACAGCAGAAGGTCTTCAGAGAAGAAACTCCGCTCAAGCCAGTATATATATATATATATATATATATATATATATATACTGGCTTGGTACGAATCTCCTAGGAGAGTTGGACAGCAGAAGGTCTTCAGAGAAGAAACTCCGCTCAAGTCAGTATATATATATATATATATATATACTGGCTTGGTAAGAATCTCCTAGGAGAGCTGGACAGCAGAAGGTCTTCAGAGAAGAAACTCCGCTCAAGCGAATATATATATATATATATACTGGCTTGGTAAGAAACTACTAGGAGAGCTGGACAGCAGAAGGTCTTCAGAGAAGAAACTCCGCTCAAGCCAGTATATATATATATATATATATATATATACTGGCTTGGTAAGAAACTCCTAGGAGAGCTGGACAGCAGAAGGTCTTCAGAGAAGAAACTCCGCTCAAGCCAGTATATATATATATATATATATATATATACTGGCTTGGTAAGAAACTCCTAGGAGAGCTGGACAGCAGAAGGTCTTCAGAGAAGAAACTCCGCTCAAGCGAATATATATATATATATATATATATATATATATATATATATATTCTTAATCACTTAATTAACAAAGAAAATAGATCACAAAAGTTAGGTTCAAGTATACCAACTAGTTTTACGTCTGAAATATCTCTCGCTAAACTGGATATAGAATAAGCCACATTTGAGCTTTAGATAAATATCTCAACACCTTACTGCAGTATTGTCAACTTATTGAATTAACTGTAATACGAATATATATACGGACACACGCACACTCACTGACTCAAACACACTCTCTCTCAATCGCGCACACACACACACATATTATATATATTATATATTCTGAAATATATATATAAGTATATACTAGTTTGTCTGCCAGTGTTTAAGATAATATATATTTACTTGCTATAATTTTGCATTAGTGGAATATGTATAGGATGATTTTTTATGGCAAATCATACAAAAATGATGGATGAATGCCGGGTGTTAGTTCAATGACGTCATTATATATGCCTCTGACGTCAGAGTATTGGATCTTTTATGGTGAATAATGATTCCAGGATAAACAGACTATATAGACTCTGTTCTTTTAAATTATATAGTACCTTATTCCAGGCTACCTTCAAAATTATGTCTAAACGTGTTGCATTAAAGATTAAATTGAATGTGTAGTAAATATATATATATGTTTTGAAGATGCATACATATATATAGGAGTATACAGACTCTCTTCTCTCTGCACCCCCCCCCCACACACAAATATATATATATATATACACAAAGTGTAAACAACGTTGTGTAATCCTTTTTAACGATCAACATATATAATTTATATACCCACCTGTGTTGTCAACATATATATAATTTATATATAGGTAAACATATATAGGTAAATATAAAGATGAACAGAAATATCTACAATAACAACAATAACAACAATAACAACAATATTTCGACATACTTTAAACTAAGTTATAATATATGACATATGGAAATATTGATGGTAAAATATTTATTAGTTAGTACTATAGAATAAGATGTCTGCCAGGATTCCAGGAATGAAATAAACTGTTTCTAAATAATCGATTTTTAAAGTAGAACGCAGAAATTGCAAGGAACACCTAAAATGTATCAAAGAGCAATTTTAAATTTGTGCAGGCGTGGATTCCAACTGAAACCATTTGAATGTCTTGAAATAAAACCTAATGAATTAACTGAAAAATTTACCACAGACAGACACTCTCGTGATAATAGTTTCCGAAGAAAATATGAAAAAAAAAAAAAAAAAAATATGTGTAAAGCTTTAGAAAGACTGGAGAGAAAACATTCTTTTCATATATTAATTGGAAATGATAATGTTTTGTATAAAAAGTTAACCGATTAAAAGATCCAATTTTCAGAGACAATGTTAATACTTTTAGCAGATTCAACCGAATATTATAACATCAATCGTTTTACTGTGAACTTTGTAAATTACTTAATTATCTTAGGTGTCATAAAACACACTCATCCCATTTTACCTCATTTCGCCCTTTTTTGGGGGCACTTTTTGTCATGGTACAGAAGTAGGCATATCTGTTGATTCGATTAATTCCTCTTCTCCACAGAAATAACAATAATTTGAAACCAAACTAACACCATGGAGGCTCATCATTCTTTCCTCCGACTCTTGCAATGTCTATTTATGTGACGTGTTTCGTTTTTAGAAGACATAACCCAACGATTTTAGAAGACATAACCCAACGATTTTAGAAGACATAACCCAACGATTTTAGAAGACATAACCCAACGATTTTAGAAGACATAACCCAACGATTTTAGAAGACATAACCCAACGATTTTAGAAGACATAACCCAACGATTTTAGAAGACATAACCCAACGATTTTAGAAGACATAACCCAACGATTTTAGAAGACATAACCCAAAGATTTAATTAATCATTTAATTATTTTTTTGGTTGGATTTGAAAGTAAAATTCTAAATTGATTTATGGTTTAACAAACGTTACACCAATCTATCCTTAACAAATAGATTTCTAATTTAATACTTAATTTCTAGAAATACATAGAGTAGTAGTTATACAACATTTCATAGGTAGAACCAGCGTTTCTGACAGGAATAAATTTCATGAAAAAATAATAAACTGGAATACAATAAAATTTCACATAGGTTTAACTGTATCTCGCAATAATTCTATATTCGTCTATAGAATTCTATAGAGAATATTTCTATTTCTTTATTCCAATTAGCAGATAACACTTGTTCTTTTCATAGGAAGTGATGTGTTGAGGGAAAGCAAAAGGCTACAGATTCAAACCAAAATAATACTACCAATGGTTTCCCATTAATCTTTATTAATTAATTACTATGTAAACATAAAACTTATGATTATATTCAGTACAATATAATCCAAATTCCCAACAGCATATAAAATCTGTGGAGAATGTTGTAAGTAATAAGAAGAAACAATTATAATAATATAAATACACAGAGATATCCACGGTAAGTTGTGGGGTCTGTTCTGCATGAAGAACTCAATGTAATCCATATGTTGAAAATGTTGTAGGTTAAGATAAATCCCGGAAAACAATAAAACATTAAAAGGAAAACAGAGTCATGATATAAGTTAAAACAATGAAATAAAAAATCAAGTCATTAGAGATATACTTCACTGCTTTACGATCGTTTCTAGGTGATGATAATACATTGTAGCTATACTTCGTTATTGATCTATATAAGGTTAGTTACAAAATATCAGATAAAGAGAATATATATATGTATATATATATATATATAACACCAATCAAACCCCTTTTATAGCTCTGACGAATCCTACGGTTACGTAAGGAAGAAACATTGTAAACCAATAAAAATCTTTTGATGTTGTAGACGCTCTTGTGTTCTTTTTCATATATATATATATATATATATATATATATATATATATATATATATATATATATATATATATATATATATAGTATTGAGCCTTACTATCATTGC
>OZ024758.1:11376826-11379326 GCA_964016885.1 Eledone cirrhosa
TATATATATATATATATATATATTATATATATATATATAGAGATGAGAGAGAGAGAGAGAGAGAGAGAGAGAGCATGCCTCCACCTTTACTGACCAACCACGTAGAGTGCAGTACAGTAAAGCATAGTACAGTACAGTATAGTAGAGTGCAGTATAGTAAAGCATAGTACAGTACAGTATAGTAGAGTGCAGTATAGTAATGCACAGTACAGTACAGTATAGTAGAGTGCAGTATAGTAATGCACAGTACAGTACAGTACACTATAGCACAGTACAGTAGAGTGCAGTACAGTACAGTATAGTACAGTACAGTATAGTACAGTACAGTACAGTACAGTATAGTACAGTACAGTACAGTACAGTACAGTATAGTACAGTACAGTATAGTACAGTACAGTATAGTACAGTACAAGTATAGTACGTAGTACAGTACAGTACAGTACAATACAGTATAGTACAGTGCAGTGTAGTATAGTGCAATACAATACAATACAATACAGTACAGTACAGTACAATACAATACAATACAGTACAGTACAGTACAGTATAGTAGAGTGCAGTAGAGTGCAGTACAGTACAGTAAAGCACAGTAGAGTACAGTACAGTATAGTACAGTACAATGCAGTGCAGTGCAGTATAGTGCAATACAATACAATACAATACAGTACAGTACAATACAATACAATACAGTACAGTACAGTACAGTGGAAATTCACCCGGCAATAGACAATCTTATGGTGTAAAGGTGTAAACTGTGACTGTCTAGACACAATATGTTCGTTCCATTTTCACCGCCTATTTCTGTACAACTGCATATTATAATGTTTATTACAGCAGAGTCAGACAGAGAACTATATGACTGCACCGCAGTTGCTATTTATCTCTGCACACATAATTGATATGACTGCAGGGTGCACCAAAATTACTATTTATCTGCAGATATCATTGATATGATTGCACGGCACGGAGCACCAGAGTTACTATTTATCTCTGCACATATAATTGATATAACTGCACCACAGTTGCTATTTTTCTCTGCACATTTAATTGATATGATTGTATCACAGTTGCTTTTTATCTGCACACAATTGATATAACTGCACGGTGCACCAAAGTTGCTATTTATCTGCAGACGGTGCACCAAAGTTGCTATTTATCTCTGCACATTTAATTTATATAACTGCACGGTGCACCAAAGCTGCTATTTATCTGCAGGTATTATTGATTCGATTGCACGGTGCACCAACGTTGCTATTTATCTCTGCACATATAATTTATATAACTGCACGGTGCACCAAAGCTGCTATTTATCTGCAGGTATTATTGATTCGATTGCACGGTGCACCAAAGTTGCTATTTATCTCTGCACATATAATTGATATAACTGCACGGTGCACCAAAGTTGCTATTTATCTGCACTTATCATTGATATGACGGCACGGTGCACCACAGTTTCTAGTTATTTGCACTTATCATTGGTGCCGTGCATCCCAGCGCAACACCTGACCTAATTAGAGTCTGTAAATATTTATGGGTTTTCTGGGTTGTCGAGGAGAGATAGTAATTTTAAAATTGTTTTGTAGATTTGCTCAAAGGTGTTATAGATGTATCTGAGATTTTGAAGATGGTTTTTAGATCAATGACTCGGACAGTGAAGATTAGAGATTTCTGCTACACTAAACAGCATCTTCTGTTTCTTGGGTAATGACCGAAAGCGAATACCAGCGGCCGAAATGGGGTTCCTCCAAAGGGTCTTTAGAATAGCGTTACTCGATAGAATGTGTAGCTTAGAGATCAAAGAGTTGCTCCAGGTAGAGCCGCCACTTCTCCGAAATGAGAGATTATAGCTACGATATTACGTACATTAGAATGTCTGAGGAAGGAATAGTTAGACAGATTTTACGGACAAAAACCAACCATCAGGAGACCCAGCGGTAGACTACGAGCAAGGGTTATTAAACCCGGTGGAGTCAGTTCCCCTCTCCATGTCAGAACACAGCTGATTTATTCCAGAGAAAGAGAGATGGCGATAGAGAGGAAAAGAGAGAGGGATATAGAAGAACAATCGTCCATAGTATTGGACTAATATTGTTTTTATTGACCTTGAACAGATGAACTGTAAAGTTGAAAGTTGACCTTAACGGGATTTGGGACTGCATAGTTGACCTGGGTGGGGTTTGGGACAGCATGGTTTACCTTAGCGGGATTTGGAACAGCATAATTGACCTCAGTGGAATTTGGGACTGCATAGTTGACCTTAGCGAGATTTTGGACTGCAAAGTTGACCTTGGCGGGGTTTGGACTCTGAGAAAGAGAGAGAGAGAGAGAGAGAGGGAGAGAGAGAGAGAGAGAGAGAGAGAGAGAGAGAGAGAGAGAGAGAGAGAGAGAGAGAGAGAGAGAGAGAGAGAGAGAGAGAGAGAGTGTTTTAATTACTCTACCAATTTCCTGCCAACCCACGAACATGTATATTTACAATTTAATTAATTGAATTGAAATGCTT
>OZ024758.1:11394326-11401826 GCA_964016885.1 Eledone cirrhosa
ATGTGTAGATAAATCTACCAAAAGTTTACGGTAGTGTCCAATATATATATATATATATATATATATATATATATATATATATATATATATATTTATTCAATGGCTATCATCGAAATATATATAGCAGTAAATAAAGGATTATGAGTTCATGCAATTGACTTATGTTTCGTCACTATTGTGGATTGGCAGTATCGGTAAAGGGTCGGACGCCATGCTTTGACGCATAGAGTTACGGCCCTTATCATTCTGAGTTCAAATCCCGCCGAGGTTAACTTTGCCTTTCATCCTTACGGGGTCGATAAAATAAAGTACCAGTAATGTACTGGATAATTGCTGGCCTTGTGCCAATAGTAGAAACAATTATAACTCCGGAACTTATATCTTCGTTGAGTGCTCCCTATCCGCATACTGAAGTACTGGATTTTACCAACACTTACTTTCTTGCTTATATATGTTTATATATATATATATACTAACATATCTATGCATGTTTATATAGATGGTTCCATATAAGTATGCATATATGTATATATGTATGTATATATATATATATATATATATATATATATATATATATATATATGTGTGTGTGTGTGTGTGTGTGTGTGTGTGTGTGTGTATGTGTGTGTATTACGTATCCATAAACATTAACACATATAAACTTGTTTGCATTAACGATAAGAAATCGATATTATAGTTCCTACGTGTTTGCATATTTTGAAAGTGTGGGCGTGGGAGCATTCTGAAAGTCGTATCAATATCAATAATAAACAGGTAAATTGATAAGCGTGCCTGTCTGTGTATATATATATATATATATATATATATATAGAGATTGCCCCCCAAAAATATATACACATTTCAATAGCAAAAAATGCATAAAAATAAATTCTGTTTTCTATGCATTATTTAAATTATGTAAACATTTTTTGGGTGTTTACATACAAATGAATTATGTCTGTAGATCACTTTATTTTTGGGAAAGGCTGTGTATTCTAATAAATATTGCCTGTCAGGTAATGAAATTGTATATATTATTTGGGGACACACTATATATATATATATATGTGTGTGTGCCTATATATATATATGTATAGGCACACATTATGCTCTTCTAGAATATTCACTGGATCCCTCACCCCTTTGCTCCACCCCACTCACCCACCCCCACTCTTGATGTATCAGACAGAATTAATGATATATTTATGTGGAAAGACAGATAAACAGATACATATTAATTATGTGGAGAAATAAAATAAGAGAAAGTATTAAAATATGATTTAAAATGAAAAGGAAATGCGTTGATAATTAATAATATGAATTGTGAAAATTATAACTGGGAGAAAGGTCTAAGAGGAGAAATAACCTTGAAATGAAGATAACTGAATAAAACAGGTGAGGAATTTTATAGAAGAAAATATTTAAATAAAAAATTGAAGGATATTATAGAGGAAAATATTTAAATAAAAAATTGAAGGATATTATAGAGGAAAATATTTAAATAAAAAATTGAAGGATATTATAGAGGAAAATATTTAAATAAAAAATTGAAGGATATTATAGAGGAAAATATTTAAATAAAAAATTGAAGGATATAATAGAGGAACATATTTAAATAAAAAATTGTAGGATAACGTAGAAGAAAATATTTAAATAAAAAATTGAAGGATATAATAGAGGAAAATATTTAAAAAAAAATTGTAGGATAACATAGAAGAAAATATTTAAATAAAATTTTTTAAAGATAATATAGAGGAAAATATAAAAAAATGTTAAGATGTATGTGAAAGAATGAAGAATGTAGGAATGAAATTATGGAGAAATATAGAGAATGAAAGAAATGAACTCTTGAGTAAGTGTGGGAGACAGAGAGTTAGAAATTACGACAGAAAACTGGGGTTAGGGGAGCGAATGAACATAAATGAGGGATAAGAGAAAGAAGAGCGAGAAGTTGTTGCGGAAAACGTGAGTACGAACTTGGTAAAGTTGATAAGGGAGAAAGGATGAGAGGGAAATAAATAAAAGTGTGATTAAGAGAATGCTTATAAATGATGGGAATGAAGAGGTTAATAAGTATGAAGGAAGACACATTGAATGAGAAATAGCGAAAGAATATAAAGAATTACTGATGTTTCTAGAAAGAAAATGAGCAAGAAGCGTAAATTAAACATACATAATATATATATAGAGAGAGAGGTGGATAAAGTGTGTGAAAGAAAGTGAGTGAGAGAGAGCTAGAGAGAGAGGGTGTGAGAGAGTGTGAAAGAGACAAAGTGAAGGTGAGAAAGAAAAAGAAAGATACATAAGTGGTGAAAAGAAGAAGAAAAGTAAAGATATAACAGGAAGAACGAGTGAAAATATAGAAGGACGACGAAAGCAGCGAGAGTTTAAAAGCAAAGCGAAAGTGAAACTAAAAGAGTGGGAGAGACAAAGCTTCCTGTTTCGTTTACTAAGTGTTCGCACGTGTCGTAAAATACGTGGGCGTCATAAAAAGACCTTCTTCTCCGACCTCGTGCACTTCTTTTTCAGATCACTCTAATTTACTCTATGATATTCTATGTTATATCATAGCAGTCCTTTCATAGACATTTCATATATACATTCGGATAATTAGGACGGATTATTTCACGAAAGAAATAGAAATAAAGGTAAATTTTCTCTGATTTTCATATGACTTTTCCTACACCCACTCTATTTCTCTTCAAACCTTCAAACCCTTTTCTATTTTTGATATGTATTCCATGCGAAAAATTATGCTGTTGTAATTAAATACATATATGTATTTTTTACTAGATAACATATATTCAACACATTTTATTTTTTATCTCAGTGTTTACATCACATTTTCGTTTAAAATATTCAAAGACAGGAAAGTTATAATTAAAGAATCAACAAATTCTTCGCCTGAGGCCATCAACCTAAATTTTCACCTTAGTAGAACCGAAATTTAAGAGAATGAAACTCGGAATTTTAGATGATGTGCTTTGGCTGGTGGAAGAGAGTCTCAACCCTTAAAGATCTCAATTCAAATACCACAGTGGGTAACTTTATAATTCATCTTCCAGAGGTCATTAAAATAAACTACCAGACGAGTTTCAAACTCAATTTGATCGATATCCCACCCCTAAAAAGTTATGGCCTTGTGCCTGTCTCAATTATTTTTATTTGAAACTTCATTTGCATTCTGCTTCTTTCCAATATTTTGCCAAGAATATTATTATTAATTTTATTATTGTTGTTATTGTTATTATTGACTCTATGCATTGAGTACATTTTCCCAATGTTCACACATACACATACATATATGTATATATGCATATAATATCTATCGATCTATCTATTTATCTATCTATCTATCTATCTATCTATCTATCTATCTATCTATCTATCTATCTATCTATCTATCTATCTATCTATCTACCTATCTATCTATCTATCTATCTATCTATTTATCTATCCATCTCTCCCTCAAACCCCTCTCTCTCTCTCTCTCTCTCTCTCTCTCTCTCTCTCTCTCTCTCTCTATATATATATATATATATATATATATATATATATATATATATATATATATACACATTATATATATAACCAAAGATTAACATGGTTCGTTGATTATTCAACGAATACAATTTTACAATAGACTAGAAGCACTCGACAAGAGATTTTCCTGGAGTATTTAATATTATTCAAAATATTAATAAATGAAAAATATTTTGAATAATATATATATATTCAGGCTTTAAATTAATGACGTGAACATAATTAGTTCTGAGACCTTCTCCCAGAGTTCGTCAAAGACTTGGACGAACTCTGAGAGAAAGGGACAAAACTAATTATGTAAAGGTTCTCTTGTAGAGTCATTAATTCACTAATTATAAAATATACCCACTGTCATTCATATATTCAGTACATTGCCTTGAATTTTGGCTCTCCCCGTTTCTAATGTATATATATATGCATATATATATATATATATATATATATATATATATATATATATATATATATAGGAACAAGTAGGACCCCGCCGGCTGAGTTCAAGCCGTTTCGACGGCTAATTCAGTCCAGAATTAGCCGTCGAAACAGCTTGAGCTCAGCCGTCGGGGTCCTACTCGTTCCTATTACCCACTCTACTACCCTAAGTATTGAGTACTTTGGTGCGTTATGGTCCACCTGGTTCCTTACCACATTTCCTTCGTTATATATATATATATATACAAATATATATATATATATATATATATATATATATATATACATACACATATAGGTATATATATATATATATATATATATATATATATATATATATATATATATATATATATATATATATATATATACATACACATATGTATATATGTATATATACATATATACGCGTCTGTGTATAGAGGGATAGATATTTATTTAAACGCACACACACACACATATATATATATATACATATACACATTTATATGAAGAGAGATTGTGACAGACAGTCAAAGAGAGAGAGAGAGTGAGAGAGAGATAAAGAGCGAGAGAAAGAGAGAGAGAAAGAGGGATGTGATCACATGATACGTACGTCAAACATCGCTCACCTCACCACTTCTCCTTCGCCCGTCATACCATTTCTGTCGTCTGTAACTACATTACATAAATATAATCCATTTCTCTCCACTTAACTCTTTCCAGTTTCACTCGCTGAAAATACATCGACTTTTCTCTTGGAAATATTCTAAATCTTTAAACTATTTCTCGTTTCTCTCTCTCTAGACACACAAACCTGTCTCTAGACACACAAACCTGTCTCTTGACACACAGACCTGTCTCTAGACACACAATCCACTCTCTCTAGACACACAAACCTCTCTCTTGACACACAGACCTGTCTCTAGACACACAAACCTCTCTCTTGACACACAGACCTGTCTCTAGACACACAAACCTCTCTCTTGACACACAAACCTGTCTCTAGACACACAAACCTGTCTCTAGATACACAAACCTGTCTCTAGATACACAAACCTCTCTTTTGACACACAAACCTGTCTCTAGACACACAAACCTGTCTCTAGATACACAAACCTCTCTTTTGACACACAAACCTGTCTCTAGACACACAAACCTGTCTCTTGACACACAGACCTGTCTCTTGACAATGTATTGCTAAAAGACTTTTTAAAGATTTTCTTAAAGGCTAAGATAGAATCTCTCATTTGAACTTTCCTCTAGATCTCTTCCACAAACATCCACACAGGCATCATACACATGCACACATACAGACACACAGGCGTACACATGTACACATACAGACACACAGGCGTACACATGCACACATACAGACACACAGGCGTACACATGCACACATACCGACACACAGACATACACATGCACACATACAGACACACAGGCGTACACAGGCACACATACAGACACAGTCGTACACATGCACACATACCGACACACAGAGATACACATCAATACATACAGACACACAGACATACACATGCACACATACAGACACACAGACGTACACATGCACACATACCGACACACAGACATACACATGCACACATACAGACACACAGGCGTACACATGCACACATACCGACACACAGACATACACATGCACACATACAGACACACAGACATACACATGCATACATACCGACACACAGGCATACACATGCACACATACAGACACACAGACATACACATGCACACATACATACACACAGGCGTACACATGCACACATACCGACACACAGGCATACACATGCACACACACCTACACACAGACATACACATGCACACATGCAGACACACAGACGTACACATGCACACATACAGACACACAGGCGTACACATGCACACATACAGACACACAGACGTACACATGCATACATACCGACACACAGACATACACAGGCACACATACAGACACACAAACATACACAGGCACACATACAGACACACAGACATACACAGGCACACATACATACACACAGTCGTACACATGCACACATACAGACACACAGTCGTACACATGCACACATACCGACACACAGACATACACATGCATACATACCGACACACAGACGTACACATGCACACATACCTACACACAGGCGTACACATGCACACATACCGACACACAGGCGTACACATGCACACATACATACACACAGGCGTACACATGCACACATACAGACACACAGACATACACATGCACACATACAGACACACAGACATACACATGCACACATACATACACAGGCGTACACACTGTTTTATTATAACCTCTCTATGTCTCTTTCTTTCGCGATCCCTCTTTCTTTCGAAAACTCTGAGATTGTGTGTGTGTGTGTATTTTTAACTCTTTAGCAGTTTCTCTTTCTACACATACACAAATATATACATACATGGTGACTGCCAACTCGTTTTCGAGTACGGCCACTACTTTATATCCATGTAGGAGAACCCCTACCGATGCGCTGAACGAGTGTGACATTTTAGTCCAGCCAGCGACTTGAAAACTCTGGTACAAACACTACACTTGTGACAATTATTGACACATAGTGCTGGGCCCATGGTACCATGTGACGGCAAGTGCAGAGAGATCTCCAGATATAAAGCAATGCCTGTGCCGTGAAGCTTTTTATAGTGAACAAAGGCACTGCACAAAGCCAGTCCCACTCTCTTAACCAAGATGATATTTACCAAAAAGAACATGTCAACATCATTGGATACCATCAGGGTTGCAGGTGTTATATCAGAGTTTTCCTTCTCCTAGAATTCTGCCTTGACAAAGGCTAAGGGGTCATCTCTCCCGGTGATTTTGGATGGCCATTGACTCTTAAGAGCTCCTTTGCCCTTTGACAGGTTTTATTTTTAGTCCTGCAGGATGTCCAAAGTCACCCTCCTCACCAAGAAACCTTGGTGGGGTTGCCAGTTAGGTCGCCAACGACGCGACCATGGGACAGGTTGTACTGGGATACATGTTATCAGTAGCACCAACTGGTGACCTGACATACATACATACATACATATATATATATATATATATATATATATATATATATATATATATATATATATATATATATATATATATATATATATACATATATGTATGTATATATATGTGTATAAATATATATATATATATATATATATATATATATATATATATGTGTGTATGTACATATATATATATATACACACACACATATATATATATATATATACACACACACATATATATATATATATATTATATATATACATATATAAACTTACAAAAAATTACACACACACACACACATATATATATATTAATTCAAAATATTAATAAATATAGACATTCATGTAATCAAATATATTTTATTATATATATTTCGGAGGTAGTGTGCTGTTTCCTCAGTACGTCCTCATCAGATAAAATATATAAATTGATGAACTTGTTTAACTTTTGGTTTTATATATATATATATATGTAATGTGTTTCATTTT
>OZ024758.1:11409326-11414326 GCA_964016885.1 Eledone cirrhosa
CGTTAGTGTGGTGTTGTAAGTGTGGTGTTGTTAGTGTGGTGTTGTTAGTGTGGTATTGTTAGTGTGGTGTTATTAGTGTGGTGTTGTTAGTGTGGTGTTGTTAGTGTGGAGTTGTTAGTGTGGTGTTGTTAGTGTGGTGTTGTTAGTGTGGTGTTGTTAGTGGGGTGTTGTTAGTGTGGTGTTGTTAGTGTGGAGTTGTTAGTATGGTGTTGTTAGTGTGGCGTTGTTAGTGATACTTAGTGTAAAACATTGTTTAAAGAAGCGGTGTGAGAATATCTGTAGGAAGGTCAAAAGGTGATTGAGAGAAATAGGCTATGTATGTATGTATGTATGTATGTATGTATGTATGTATGTATGTATGTATGTATGTATGTATGTATGTATGTATGTATGTATGTATGTGTGTGTATGTATGTATGTATGTGTGTATGTATGTATGTATGTATGTATGTGTGTGTATGTATGTATGTATGTGTGTATGTATGTATGTATGTATGTATGTGTGTGTGTGCGTCTGTATGCATGTATGTGAGAGGGATAAAGAGGTGAGGGAGAAAAAGATGAGGACTAAGAGATATAGAGATAGATAGAGAGAGGGAGAGAGAGAGAGAGAGAGAGAGAGAGAGAGAGAGAGAGAGAGAGAGAGAGAGAGAGAGAGAGAGAGAGAGAAATAGAGATGTATGATAATAAAGGTGGTGACATTTTGAGAGAGAGAAGATAGATAGATAGATAGAGAGAGATAGTGAGAGAGAGAGAGAGAGAGAGAGAGAGAGAGAGAGAGAGAGAGAGAGAGAGAGAGAGAGAGAGAGAGAGAGAGAAAGATGGAAATAGAGATAACAGCATCAGAGAGAAAGAGAGAAAGACTGAGAGGAAGAGAGATAGAGGAAGAGAGAGAGAGAGGGGAGTGTGTGTGTGTGTGTGTGTGAGCGAGAGAGAGAGAGGGAGAGTGTGTGTGTGTGTGTGAGAGAGAGAGAGAGAGAGAGAGGGAGAGAGAGAAAGAGAGAGAGAGAGATAGAAAGAGATAGATAGATAGATAGATAGAGAGAGAAAACTAAGCTGGAAAAAGACAAAAATGAAACGACCTTCATACATAGTAGCAGGCAATATTTCTAAAACAATAACTGTTATATACACCAACTTGAGATCAATCTAGAGATTTTATCATCTTCCTCATCCTTATCATCTTTATCCTCTTCCTCCACCTCCTCATCTTCCTCCACCGTCACAATATGATTATCTCCCCCTCCCCCTCTAATACTCCGCCTGTCACTTTTTATTAAATTTTTGTCATTGACGTCACAATCACTGTTCCTCTTTAGAAGTCTATATTTATCGATATCTCACTAACTATAGATTGTTTTCTTTTATTCAATGTGTGGTATATAGGTGTATATATATATATATATATATATATATATATATATATATTACTAAATATATATATGTTTTATATATTGCTATATATATTTTATATTTTAAGTGATGCATAATTTTGCATCGTTTAATCTGAAATCGTCAATAAAATATGTAGAGTCACAAAAATGTGCATCACTTGTAAACAAACATGGCACATGTAGCTAAAATAAGATCTGTGATGGCACGGTGGCACGATGGCACATGGGTAAAATATTCCCTCAGTGGTACTTTCATTAAATGCAGACGATATATAGTTTTATATTATATAATCCAAAACACATTTGACCTCTAGCATTATTTTTTCAATAATCTTAAATTTCCCAAATCTGGATCCTGTCAAAATACATTGAAATTATATATATATATATATATATATATATATACAGAGAGAGAGAGAGAGAGAGAGAGAGAGAGAGAGAGAGAGAGAGAGAGAGAGAGAGAGAGAGAGAGAGAGAGAACAGGTATGTACGTATGCATTATGTATGTATGTATAAATATGTGTATGTAATCAATGTTTTACGACATTTATCGATTTTTAAGCTGGACTAATACACTGCTGTTTTTTAGCCGAGACAACTGCCTCGTAAAGTATTATATGGATGACAAATCATTAAAAATATGTCATAAATAACAGGTGCTTGGCGTTATTTGATTGTCAAACACAGCTGATAGAAGCACAAGTTTTGTTTATACTCTTGTAATAATATAATCTCTGGCTTTCACAGGATTCCAAAAAGATGAGAGAAGCAAAAAAAAAACATGATTAATTAATTTTCTTCCTTAATACATAATAGGCTCTGTGTTAGAGGACATGACAGGTTTCGACTGTCAATTGTCTGAATCAGACGTAAGCAATATATTGGGAGAAATTATTTAGCTTTCTATGGATTGCTGTTGTTGTTGTTGTTGATATTGCATAACACTAGATCATCCCTGATCGAGTTGATCGATCATCGAAAGTCTTCCAGCCTTGGCAATCCCAGAGATTTTTTGATTTTTTTTACACGTCAAATAGCAAATAGAACCGTGAACACATCTGAACATAGTTGTGTGTGTGTGTGTGTGTGTGTGTGTGTGTGTGTGATAACTCACACCTATGCAGGTTTAGATGGTCTCTTCTAAGGTTGTATCTCGTTGGAGGTGTCTTGGGTGATTTAATGATATGGACTCCAGTCCCTATCATCTCATTTCTACAGCTGAGTAAACTGCAGCAACGTGAAATAAAGTGCCTTGCTCAAGAAAACAACACATCACCCGGTCCGAGAATTGAACTCACAACCTTTCGATTGCGAGCCCAATACTCTAACCACTAAGCCATGCGCCTTCACTGAACATAGATACACCTAGAACAAATGCAAAGTAATCACTGAATGTCTCTAAATAAGACTGTCAAACATCTAAATCTGAACTTAGATATACCTAGAACAAACTTTGGTGAAACAAATCATTAATGATGCCCGTATACATCGATTTTCCATCGATTACCATAGATTTTCCAAATTTGGTCACGAGTTTGGTAAAACTTAGCGCACGTGACAGTTAACCAAACCGTTGAACAAACTTGTTGGCAGGCAGAAACACTCTCAGATTTCAAGAACACTCAGGATAATTAAGAGTAGTATATATTTCAATCTATCTATGTTGTTTCATAGATGTGAGATAAATCTACATTTCAACATGGTGTAAATTTATTGCAAAACCTTATAACAGAAGTTATGGTATATATTTCTAAAATATGTGTGAATTAATACTCAATGGAGTTATATATAATGCATCGGTCAGGTTACATTACTAAACATCTATAATAGTTCTGTACTTATAATTTATAGCCTAGCAATTCGACACTTCATGCGGCCATTTTGATTCTAAGAACAATATGACATAAACGGAAAGCAAGGAATAAAATAAATGAACATGAGATCTCAAAATCAACACAGCTCCCATGTATATACGTAAGCATGTATGTATGTATGTATGTATGTATGTATGTATGTATGTATGTATGTATGTATGTATGTATGTATGTATGTATGTATGTATGTATGTATGCATGTATGTATGTATGTTTTTTGTGGAGCGAGAGACCCCCTAGTCTTCGTTAAGACATCTCTCTAGGAGGTCACTCTGATATAAAACCTGCGACTTCGTTTGCATCCAATGACGTA
Source organism: Eledone cirrhosa (assembly GCA_964016885.1). Lineage (NCBI taxonomy): Eukaryota > Metazoa > Mollusca > Cephalopoda > Octopoda > Eledonidae > Eledone > Eledone cirrhosa. The sequence continues at coordinate 11,412,908 of OZ024758.1, forward strand.
GACCAGTTCTACGTTTTGGGTAAATGTATTCGGTTTTCAAAAAAAGAAGGATTGGCCTCGTACAAAGCCTTTCCTAATTAAAAAATCTTCAAGCACAGGGACCGCTTGATATGTGACATTTGTTTGCGAGCATTCACCTACATAACCTTTCAAAGCAAAGAACCAGAATGTCTTTATTACGTGCAGTGTGCAATGATCTTAAACATGGTTCAAATTATGGAGATTACTAGAGATTACTAGATATTACTTGAAGGAATGATACTGTTTCTAGTAGTTTCTATTATGTTAACTTTTCGTGAATGATATCGAATGACAACAATTATCGTTAACAGCCAGCTATATTCATCAACATCATTATTAGAAGCTTTATTTCAACTACTTAAGATAATCGTCATCGAACGTAGATTCACCAAATTAAGCCAATGATACGACAGAAATCACAATGAAGTCAACATGAAACAATGACAGAAGATTACACTAATTAAGAGCTTTGTAGAAATTTTATTCTGGCTTCGGGTACATCGAGAAGACAGCAGCATTCAACAGTGAATACATTCAGCAGTGAATAGATTCTTAAAGAACCGAATCTAAATCATAACAAACGCCCTTTCTTTACACCGTTTTCCTACTGTAACTCGTTCCAGTGAAAATTTCTGTATTTCATCGATTGTTTTTTGAAGTAAGTCATGTGACTTGTTATCGAAAATAATCAATACGTATTTCATTTTTCCGTATATTTAAGATTTGCTATTTGTTCCTGGAATATCAGAGCCACTTATAGTTTGGCCAATATTATTTCTGACAATGGAACATTCGATGTTGTGTTGAAAATAATTATATTCAATAGTGAAAATAAAATATTACAAAGATACTAAAAAATAAAAAAAATAAAATAGATTAAATATAATATTTAATATAACATATGTCTAGAAATATGAGTTAATATGTTGGAAAGTATGTTTTGTATGACACTTATTAAAAATATTTAAACCAGAGAAATTTTAATATTATTGTTAGTAGGGAGAAGGGCAGTGAAATAACACAATCGTCAGTCGTATAAAGACAAATTGTTAGAACGTTAGGTAGGAGACTTTGCGGTATTCGTTTCGGGCCTCTGTTCTCTGAGCTCAAATCCCACCGAGGTCAACTTTGTCTTTCCTATTTGCGAAATTGATAAAATAAAATTACCCGTCTAGTACTGGGGTAGATTCTTCTTCTATCTATATCTCTTTCTCACTTCTATTCTCTCTCTCTCTCTCTCTCTCTATCCTTCTCTGGAAGAAATCTACTGTATTTAGACCTGGAGAGGAGATGGGCACCGCCAGGCTTTAAAAACAAATACCCTTGAAACTCTGTATGTCAATATGGCGTCCCTTCGACTCCCTTAGAAGTTACGGGACCAAATATACTAAACAATAT
>OZ024758.1:11416826-11424326 GCA_964016885.1 Eledone cirrhosa
CATTAAGTAGTGACATTCTCTGTAGAAAGTTCTAGAAGCTTGGCTGACATTATCTTCACATGTAATTCTATTGTGGCATGAGTGTCACATGGAATGGTAAGACAACTGGAACCGTAAGACATGAGAAAGGTCTGTGATATAATACAATATCTATCTATCTATCTATCTATCTATCTATCTATCTATCTATCTATCTATCTATCTATCCCCCTCTTTATATACACACATACATGGTGGCTGTCAACTCGTTTTCGAGTACGACCACTACTTTATATCCATGTAGGAGAACCCCTACCGATGCGCTGAACAAGTGTGACTTTTTAGTCCAGCCAGCGACTTGAAAACTCTCGTACAAACACTACACTTGTGACAATTATTGACACATAGTGCTGGGCCCATGGTACCATGTGATGACAAGTGCAGAGAGATCTCCAGATATAAAGCAATGCCTGTGCCGCGAAGCTTTTATAGTGAGCAAAGGCACTGCACAAAGCCAGCCCCACTCTCTTAACCAAGATGATATTTACCAAAAAGAAGAACAAGTCAACATCATTGGATACCATCAGGGTTGCAGGTATTATATCAGAGTTTTCCTTCTAGAATTCTGCCTTGACAAAGGCTAAGGGGTCATCTCTCCCGGTGATTTTGGATGGCCATTGACTCTTGAGAGCTCCTTTGCCCTTTGACAGGTTCTGTTTTTAGTCCTGCAGGATGTCCCAAGTCACCCTCCTCACCAAGAAACCTTGGTGGGTGGCCAGTTTAGTCGCCAACGACCCGACCATGGGACAGGTTGTACTGGGATACATGTTACCAGTAGCACCAACTGGTGACCTGACATATATATAGATACATACATATATACATACACACACACACATATATATATATGTTTTTTTCTGTTTCACCAACTATATAGTAGTCATAGTTTTACTATAATAAAGATTGCTGTGTAAGTATATGTAGAAGTATGTGTATAAGCAAGTAATAAAGATTGTTATGTAAGTATGTGTATAAGTAAGTATGTGTATATATATATATATATTGAAAATATTCAAAACATAAATATGCATCAACATAAATCGTTCAAGATAAAGTAAATAATAAAATTCAAGAAAAGCGATTTTAGAACCCCTACAGAACACTGCTTCCCCTCCACTTCTACAGAATACACTGCCTCTCCACCCGTACAGAACACTGCTTCCCCCCACTTCTACAGAATACACTGCTTCCCCTCCATTTCTACAGAATACCCCCCCCCCCGTACAGAGTACTGCACCCACCGTAAAAACCGAATAAAATCAATAGACATAAAAATATAAATAAAATGGAAGCTGAAGAAAGTGAGACATATGAAAATCCTGAATACTAAAATTTATTTTCACGATGAAAATAATTAAAGAGTGAAATAGAATAAAAGACATTTGTAAGAACCAACGAAAGTAATTCGAAAAGAAAAGAGATAAAATATCAAATAAAATAGAATTCTTTCCATAAAAGTCTTAGAAAAAGAGAAGACAAACATGAATATTATCAGATTTAAACAAACTAATATATATATATATATATATATATATATATATATACACACATACATATAATATATATATTATCAGATTTAAATAAACTAATATATAAACCAGCCACCGTAATTACAAATAAAACGAGACATTTCTTCAGACGTATTGATATAGGAATTCTAAACTCTCAGGAAGCAACATGATATGCAAAATATACTAAAAGAGAGAGAGAGAGAGAGAGAGAGAGAGAGAGAGAGAGAGAGAGAGAGAGAGAGAGAGAGAGAGAGAGAGAGAGAGAGAATAATAGAAGATATCGTAAAGACCCTAATAAAATTTACAATAAAAGGTACATAAATTGAATATAGATAGTAATACTTCAGTAATATAATATAAATAAAGATATAGTAATATAATAATATAATAGAGATAAAGATGATAGTACTACTTCAATGTAGATAAAGATATAGTATTGTAACAGCAATATTATATAGAGATATAGTATTGTAACAGAAATATTATATAGAGATATAGTATTATAATAGCAATATTATATAGATAGAGATATAGTATTGTAACAGAAATATTATATAGAGATATAGTATTGTAACAGCAATATTATATAGAGATATAGTATTGTAACAGAAATATTATATAGAGATATAATATTATAATAGCAATATTATATAGATATAGATATAGTATTGTAACAGAAATATTATATAGAGATATAATATTATAATAGCAATATTATATAGATAGAGATAGAGTATTGTAACAGAAATATTATATAGAGATATAGTATTGTAACAGAAATATTATATAGAGATATAGTATTATGATAGCAATATTATATAGATATAGATATAGATATAGTATTGTAATAGCAATATTATATAGAGATATAGTATTGTAATAGCAATATTATATAGATAGAGATATAGTGTTATAAATTATAAAATAAAACATGAATTAGCCGGAAAAGCCAATAAAAAAGACTAAATTTTCCAGACGTTACAGAAAAAATGTTCTAAAAATCATGGTTCATGACAAAAGTAGAAGCAACATCGTAGAAAAAAAATATTTTAACAACACATCTTCAATGATTCAGCTTGAAATATCTACACACCCACACACAAACATACACACACACACAAACATACACACACACACAGACAGACACACACACACAGACACACACACACACATGATGGATGATTGCTTCATCTTGTCAGATGATAACCGTCTCATCATCGTTTCAATCTTCTCCAGGCAAGTTTACAGCTTTCCATATACAGAGAGGTGACTTTTTAATCCACCAACTGATTCACAATGCCCTTGGCACGAGTAATATTCTTACATAGACAAATACTGACAAACACACCTTTCTATACAAACGCACATAAAGGTGTGTTTATAATTGACATCCTATTTTCTTTTCCTTTTATTGCCCTGCAGTTCTGAATTCAAAGTTTACCATCATTGTATTCTCCACCCACACCAAATTGATTATACCTACATACCAGAACATGTAAAAACATGTTGAAAAATATCTTCACTTGCATACTAATATACTATTGCACTCACGCATCAGACACACACACACACACACACACACACACACACACACATATATATATGGGAACAAGTATGACCCCGACGGCAGAGCTCAGGCCGTTTCGATGGCTAATTCTGGAAACGGCTTGAGCTCTGCCGTCGGGGTCATACTTGTTCCTAATAACCACTCTACTACCCTAAGTATTGAGTACTTTGATGCGTTATGGTCCATCTGGTTCCTTACCACATTTCCCTCGTTATATATATATATATATATATATATATATATATATATATATATATATATTATATATATTATATATATATAATATATATATATATAACGAAGGAAAAGTGGTAAGGAACCAGATGGACCATAACGCACCAAAGTACTCAATACTTAGGGTAGTAGAGTGGGTAATAGGAAAATGTTTAACCCCGACGGCAGAGCTCAAGCTGTTTCGACGGCTATTTCTGGACTCATATATCTGAGTCCAGAAATAGCCGTCGAAACAGCTTGAGCTCTGCCGTCGGGGTTAAACATTTTCCTATATATATATATATATATATATATATATATATATATATATATATTTATGTTCTTCATCTACGTTTTCCTGAGAGGGCCGTGGCGTGTATATCTATATATCTATTTGTATGTAGTTGATTGTTGAGAGAAAGGAGTACTCAATACCGAGGTAGAGTTTTAATATTCATTTTATGAATAGTGAGTCTTGTTTCGTCTTCTTATCACAGGGTCATCAGATGTATGCATGTATATTTGTATATATATATTTATGTGTGCATGTGAGTGTGTGTGTGTGTGTGTAAGTGTATGCGTGTAGGTGTGTGTGTTCTCATAATACACCAAAGGTTATTCCATCGATTCATCTACACCCACTTATTCATGTTTACAGAAGCTAAGACAGACTGAACACATTCAGTGTCAGATCAGATATATTGCATTATTTAAACTCCAATATCAAATATGTGATGGAAGATAAAGCTCGTCTCATGATCAACTCTTCCATCTTTTGTTCATCTGAACCGTTACAAAACACGACTTGTAGTTTGTCATATGTCATCAGTAATGTTGGAGTATAAACTATGTAGTATGTAACCTGAGCAGGACATGATAAATGGCCTGTCAGAAAGACAGTGATCGATGACCACAAAGTTTAACAATGAATTCGTCTTTTAATACATGTAACTTAGAGTAGAATTTCTTTTACTGACTGTGTAAAGCATATCTAAAGTTTAAAGTCTGCTTCGAGCTTAGAGTCTCATTATGTCCGGCGTTTATGCCGGTGGCGTTAAGCAACTGAGAGTACAAGAATCTCCCCTGAGCAGGGCACCAGTCTATCACAGGGTTAAACCCTCAGCTATGGCTCCAATATCAGTGAGTAGGGATGTGGTCTGGTGGCGTTAAGCGACTGAAAGTACAAGGCTCTCCCCTGAACAGAACACCAGTCTATCACAAGGTTAAACCCCCAGCTATTGCTCCAATATCAGTGAATAGGGATGTGGCCCGGAGGCCAAGAACGCCGGAAGTCTCTACTGCAACTGGCTCACCCACAGACCTATCAAAATCTGGAAGTATTTTATAAACAATGGCGCAAAAACTCGCTAAAGGTTAAAAGAGAGTGCCGTCAATCACTTTATCATTCAAACGTCAATGTCTATAATATAAATACACATATCAAAGTATGGTTCAATTATCTTAATGTAATATATTTCGTTGGTGGTAGATTTATTTGAGATATGTGTAGGAGGTAAACGGTGGATGGTTGAACATGTAATACAGTCTATAATGAGAATGGCATTCAATAATGGCAAGGCCGCAAATCCAAACAGAGATGGGATGTTACTATAATTGAATGAAATTCTTATATATATATATATAATAAATATATTACACAAATAGAAGTGTGTTACAGTTACAAAATTCTCTATTCTTCTTTGAGCTAATATTATTATTATTACTGTGAACTGCGGAATACTCTTAATTCCGATCCTAGTATATATATATATATATATATATATATATATATATATATATATATTTATTAAAATAACAGATTAAAGTTTAAGCAAAGAATCGCTGCTTTCACCCTTAACGGGATCTTCTGAAACTATATTTGATATATATTTATCCTTATCGAGCCCTCTTTGGATTTTAGTCTTCAAATTGATTATTATTACTCTCTCTCTCTCTCTCTCTCTCTCTCTCTCTCTCTCTCTCTCTCTCTCTCTATATATATATATATATATATATATATATATATGTGTGTGTGTGTGTGTTCTTGTGTGATGACCCTGTGAAAAACAGGCGAAACACCACAGTAACAAGACACACTATTTAGCTTTAATAAAATGAATGAATATATATATATATATATATATATATATATATATATATATATATATATATATATAAAATCATTTTTAATTTCTTCCACATCTTTCCAGAGAGGTATATATCAAATTATTCGAAAACGTTTGGGTGAAAATGCTTCAGCCATTCCACCTTACAGGGTCCCCTTTCCCCCTCTTGATGTCCTCTCTACATTGCCCCAGCCTTTCCGCCTTACGGGAGCCACTTTCCTATTCCTGATGCCCTCCTCATTGCTGTGCCTCAGCCATTCCACCTTATAAAGGACCCTTTCCTACGTCTGATACCCTCCTCTCGATTTGCCGAAAGACACCGTGGATGTCAACAGCGAAAGCAAATTACCTTACCAACTCTATTATACAACAATCTACTTGGACATCCACATCGTTATTAACGGAGTGATGTGTGACGTGTGCAGCGAAATATCTTTAACTTTAAATCTTGAAAAGTTAATTTACTTTTAGGAGCGGTGAATGGTGAGGTGATTCGACATTAATGTTATTGAAGTATGCAACAAAAATCAATTCAATTTTATCGGTTGTCAGCACAAAAGAATTAATTAGTGGTGAACTGTTTAAAAGAAAGGAAAGAAAAGTCCTGTGTTTGGCAGAATCTAAATACAATCTGAATCTCTTGTTTAAGTTGTGATCTATTGTCTTCTAATATTCATTTTCTGTTTTATAATTAATTTTAGTTTTTTTTAAGTCACCACGCTGGTATTGTTGTTACTTAACATCAATTCGGCCCTGATAGGTGATCAAAGGAATTCCATCCATGGAGAGGGTTTCTTGTGATTTCTGAATGCTAAGTAAGACAGTAGGGTGTATTTTAAGGAAGATTAGATGAGAACGTAGGCAGTCCTTCTAGGGAAGGGGCCCCAGGAGTTGGGGAATTGCCTTTGCGGCCTTGTTCGCGGGGCGCAGCCCCAACACCGCCGAGCCCTATGCCTAGAGCTCATCACCCTCCCTCTTCCCTCTCCCATTCTTCTGTGACCCTAGAGCCCTAGCCTTTCCCTTCATTTTCCGTTTTTATATATCTGTAGTGTTGTTACTTGCCATTAGACTGGTATTTCTACCAAATCAAGTAATAACTGTTTCTACTTTTGGCACAAGGCCAGCAATTATCCCAGTACATTACTGGTACTTTATTTTATCGACCCGGTAAGGATGAAAGGCAAAGTTAACCTCAGCGGGATTTGAATAACAGCCACACTCTTGCTGGGTCAGTGTTACAATACATCAGCACCAAGATGGTTATAAAAAGGAAAAGCTCAATGGGAAAGTTCATTTAATATGATCAAATATAATCACTCAGATATTTTTAAAGCCATTTTATTTAAAAGGTTATTCAAAAGAGTAGAACATATATATTTTTTCTTTAGAAGAAACATTTCTAAATTGAACAGCAGAAAATTTATTTATATATTTAATTAATTAGATTTATTTATATAATCATTTAATTATTTGAGAGTAAAATATTAAATTAAGAATTTATTTAATAAACTAGTAACATGTGACTAAATAAATCAGATCAACTGATTATTGATTAGTGTTCTGTTAAAATAAAACAAAACAAAACAGAACTGTCGTTAATGCCAACGTTCTTTTTATTTTGTAATTCATAATTGTTTCTACTTTTGGCACAAGGCCAGCAATTACCCAGTGCATTACTGGTACTTTATTTTATCGACCACGTAAGGATGAAAGGCAAAGTTAACCTCGGCGGGGTGGTGAGGTCAGGTTTCTGCCTGTTACAGGTACCATGTAACCCAGTATAACCTCCTACATGGTCGAGGGGTCGGAGACTAAACCAGCTACCCTACAAGACCCTGGTCAGGTCAGGCTTCTACTTGCTACTGGTACCATGTAACTCAGTACAACCTACTTCATGGTTGAGTACAAGAATGTCTGCATGTATATATTTGTCTAAATCACTGTACGTCAGTGTGTATATTTGTGTAAGTTACTGTACGTCTATGTGTATGTATGAGTGTATAATACACACACACATATATATATATACATATATATAGAGAGA
>OZ024758.1:11429326-11459326 GCA_964016885.1 Eledone cirrhosa
ACATACTCAGTGTATAATATATACAAAGTGATTACGACATACTCAGTGTATAATATATACAAAGTGATTACCACATACTCAGTGTGTATTTAGACGGTAAAACTGGCTCTCCAACGCTGAATCTCTAAGAGGACATAGATATGCATGCGTTACACTAAAACAATTTACAAACATAATCGAAGACTACATCTTCATCAAATTTACAGAGGTGATTCCAAAATTATCGATGATTAAATTGCTGCTAAGTTACCCTCCAGAGATAAAATTACCATCCTTATTTCAATCAGCAAATATTTCTCCCCTGTACTAGATTTCCCTTGCATCTTTCATCATTCCACCATCCGTGTTGCTATTGACTACAACCGCCTTTCTTTAACCCCTAAACCACTTCCTTGTTTTTAAGTCTTGTTATTCTTTTTTCTTGGATTGGCATTAATCGGTAGAGCGTCGGATAACATGCTTTGCAGCATTTCGTTACGTCCCTTTACGTTCTGAGTTCAAACCTCACCGAAGTTACCTTTGCCTTTCATCTTTACGGGAGTCGATAAAATAAAGTACCAGTAATGTACTTGGGTAGATTTAATCAATTTTGCCCTTCCCTAAAAATTGCTGGCCTTGTGCCTAAATCAGAAACTATCCTTACGAGGTCGATAAAATAAAGTACCAGTAATGTACTGGGGTAGATTTAATCAACTTTGCCCCTCCCCCATAATTGCTGGCCTTGTGCCTAAATCAGAAACTATTCTTACGAGGTCGATAAAATAAAGTACCAGTAATGTACTGGGGTAAATTTAATCAATTTTGCCCCTCCCCCATAATTGCTCGCCTTGTGCCTAAATCAGAAACTATCCTTACGAGGTCGATACAATAAAGTACCAGTAATGTACTGGGTAGATTTAATTGCTGGCCTTGTGCCTAAGTCAGAAAACATTAGTTTCCCTGTCTTACCGAAACCTTCAGCATTACTTTCTTCTTACTCTCCTCAACATCCTGTTTCATCAATGTTGATACTTTACCATGGCAACTGTCTTTGATCCTGACCTTGCTTCTGCAGTTTATGTTAGTGCTGCAGCTACTCCTGCTGCTGCTGCTGCTGCTACTGCTGCTGCTGCTGCTGCTGCTGCTGCTGGCTTTACTATACACACCTGTTACTAGCATCATCATCAGCACCATAATCAGCACCACTTCACTATCTGCATTGCTACTACGACCATCACCACCACCACCGCCGCCGCCGCCACCGTCACCTCCTCCACCACCACTACTACGACCACCACCACTACTACTACTACTACTACTACTACTACTACTACTACTACTACTACTACTACTACTACTACTACTACTACTACTACTACTACTACCGACTTAGCTTCCAAAGATGACAATACTAGCCACGGTGACAACATCAAAGAAGATGACAAGGGTGGTTTAGTTGTTGTTGATGATGATGGTGATGATGATGATGGTGGTGGTGATGATGGTGATGATGGTGGTCATAGTGATGATGATGATGATGGTGGTGATGATGGTAGTGGTGGTGATGGTGGTGATGATAATGATAGTGGTGGCGGTGATGATAGTGATGATGATGGTAGTGATGGTGGTGATGATGGTATGTTAGAGTAAATGTTGCTACTGCTGATTGTGCTACATGTGTAATGTAGCTTAAAATAGAAGAGATTATGCTTCATGTGGTCTCTGAAAGAAAGACTTAATAAATTTAAAAAAAACATTAGAACAACAACTAAAGTAACGACTGAGTTGTAATAATTTTACTTCAACGAATGTTTAAAATGTTTGAATTTGAACGAACCAAGAACCAAGAAGTGGTTTAACTAGAAACCAGAATGCGTCCTTTAGAAGAGTCATGTACAATATTTATGAGACATGAATATTGAATTAGATTAGTAAATAGAGCATTCACTCCTAGATATTGTTAGACTTACTCACTCGTCATCATCACTCGTCGACTACTGTCGAGATGATGGATCTCACTCTCATGCCCCAGAATCCCCTGTCCCCCATCGCTGCCCCCAGGTCCTGTCTGCTGATTCCCGTATCCCTAGAGATAACGTCAGGGAATGACAGCTTCCTACTCCTAGTCAGGCTGGAGTCAGGGTTCCAGAGCAAGAGAGCGGATATGATTTCATTGTTGGCATCATGTCGGTTAATCAATCGAACTTCCTCATATGATACTAGAGTGGTAGACAAAGAACATGAGAAATAGAAAAAAAAATTACTGAAACTTTGAAATAAGAAATGTCGGGTATCTGGAATTGTCGTAATGTTGTTACCATCCTGATTGTAATAAAAGACTTAGAGACAGTGGAAAGACAATGGAAAGACAATGGTTAGAATATTAAATGGTTTGGTTAAAGATATGGTTTATAGAATGGTTTGATAAATATATTGTTTATAGAATGATCGGTTAAAATATTGATTATACAATGATTGCTTAAAGATATTGATTATAGAATGGTCGGTTAAAGATATTGTTTATAAAATGATGGGTTAAATATATAGTTTAAAGAATGATTGGTTAAAGATATTGTTTATAAAATGATCGGTTAAATATATAGTTTAAAGAATGATTGGTTAAAGATATTGTTTATAAAATGATCGGTTAAATATATAATTTAAAGAATGATTGGTTAAAGATATTGTTTATAAAATGATGGGTTAAATATATAATTTAAAGAATGATTGGTTAAAGATATTGTTTATAAAATGATGGGTTAAATATATAGTTTAAAGAATGTTTGGTTAAAGATATTGTTTATAAAATGATCGGTTATAGATATTGTTTCTAGAATGATTGGTTATATATATAGTTTATAAAATGGTCGGTTAAAGATATTGTTTATAGAGGTGAATATCCTACCGCTTCGTAAATCTTGATTGCTTGGCACACCAAGAATAATTTAGAAAGTGGTAAATATTCCCAATTCTACAGTAACTAGAAGTTTAAATGATTGAATGACGATATTGTTTATAGAGGTGAATGTCCTGTATTGTTTGAAGGAGAGAGAAAACAAAAGCATATTTAATGTGTTGGATATTATGGCTACAAGAGACAACTTTGATCGCTGGCAATTACAAACGTCGGTAGAAAAACAGGAAAATATTGAGCAAAGAAGAGATAATAATTATTTTTATTATAGGCGCAATGCCAGCAATTTTAGAGGAGGGGAAAGTCGATTAAATCTACACCAGTACATTACTGGTGATTATTTTATCGACCTCGTAAGGATGAAAAGCAGAGCTAACCTCGGCTGGATTTGAACTCAGATAATTATAGTAATATTAATTTCTAATCTAGGCTTAGGGCAAACAATTTGTGGGGAGGGGAAAGTCGATAATATCAACCCCAGTGCGTTACTGGTACTTTATTCTATCGTCTCAGAGCCCCATCTGGAATTGCGAGGGTTTCTGGCGTTATGATACAATGTAGAATTCCTGTCAGTGTCGGGCAGACATATTTTTGCTCTAGTTAACTGATTTAGTATAACTATCTCCTTCAGATGGTGGGTTATTTTAAAAGTAGATTAACTACTAAGATTGTTATTGTTACTGCTGTTGATGCTTCTGTTGCTGTTTTTGTTGCTGCTGTTGCTGCTGCAGTCCTTTTTATTATAACTATTATTGTTATTACTTTTTCTTTCTCTGTTTCTATTTTCTTGACTTTACAATTTTTATTTTTATTGTTGCTGTTGTTGTTGTTGTTGTTAATACAATTCCTTCCTGTTGTTGTTGTTGTTGTTGTTGTTAATACAATTCCTTCCTGTTGCTGTTGTTATTGTTGTTGTTGTAAATACAATTCCTTCCTGCTGTTGTTGTTGTTGTTGTTGTTGTTAATACAATTCCTTCCTGTTGCTGTTGTTATTGTTGTTGTTGTTGTTGCTGTTGTTGTAGTTAATACCTCTCGTTGTCATGGTGTTTGTTGTTGTTGTTGTTGTTGTTGTAGTTAATACCTCTCGTTGTCGTGGTGTTTGTGGTTGTTGTTGTTGTTGTTGTTGTTGTAGTTAATACCTCTCGTTGTCGTGGTGTTTGTGGTTGTTGTTGTTGTTGTTGTTGTTGTTGTAGTTAATACCTCTCGTTGTCATGGTGTTTGTGGTTGTTGTTGTTGTTGTTGTTGTTCTTGTTGTTGTAGTTAATACCTCTCGTTGTCGTGGTGTTTGTGGTTGTTGTTGTTGTTGTTGTTGTTGTTGTTGTAGTTAATACCTCCCGTTGTCATGGTGTTTGCGGTTACCCGTGTTCTTACAATCTACCAGCTCATGATTGAAGTGTCGTTGCTGTTGTTGTTGCTGCTGTCTGTTGCAATGGCGGTGACAACACCAGAGCGATAATCACTTTTTTTCGTGTCTGGGAGGGAAAAGGGTGTTGCCATCTTAAAATATTATTTTTTAAGGAAAAATATATATGAAAAAAGACGACGTTTTCAAATTTCTGCTTCGACAAGAAAACGTCTGCTTTTTTTAACGTTTAGTTCAAATCTCGCCGAGGTTAACTTTGCCTTTCATCCTTACGGGGTCGATAAAATAAAGTACCAGTAATACACTGGGATAATTGTTGGCCTTGTGCCAAAAGTAGAAACAATTATTATTGCAGTAATTCTATAAAAGGGGATTGCTGGCATCTTATCAAAGCCGATTGATTAAGATAGAACATCTCAAGTGGCACGCGACTATGAATTTTCTATCGACATGACGAAAGATTCTGAATAAACTACTGAAGTATAAATCCAATTCTTTTAATTAAAAATGATCCTGTCAGAGAATTTCGTTTTATATTTTTGCATCATTTATCTATTTCCTTAAATTATTTTTTTTGCTTAAAACGTGTTAATATGATTCCTTTTAGTGTGGCTAAGCGTTGCCAAGTGATGTTAAAGAAATATATTCATGTTTAAGAATCGCTGGACAGATTTTACGGGCAAAACCAACCGGTAGGGGACCCAAGGGTAGACTTCCGAGCAAGATGGTTGGATAACATCCATGAGGCTGGTTGGCCTCACTTGGGGATCCAGCCGGATCGATTGGAGACGGTTGCTTCTGACAGGACCCGTTGGAAGGAGTGTTTAAGGACTCTGCCACTACGACCCTATATAGAGGGAGAATTGACTTCAGTACTAGATTCGTACTTCTTTATCGATGTTGAATGGATGAAAGGCAAAGTTGATTCCAGTGGGATTTGAACACAGAGTACAGAGAGCCGCAACAAATGTCACCAGGCTTTCTATCAGACATTCTAATGACTCTTCCAAAGCGTCATACACACACACACACACACACACACACACACACACACACACACACACACACACACACACACACACACACACACACACACACATATATATAAGTTCAAAATATTAATAAATATAGACATTCATGTGATCAAATATATTTTATTATATATATTTCAGAGGTACTGAGCTGTTTCCTCAGTACGTCCTCATCAGATAAAATAAATTGATGTCTGACATACCTCAACTGTGCTGATCGTTCAATTCCAGTCTTCATGATCACATGAATGTCTATATTTATTAATATTTTGAATTAATATTAATAACTCCAGAAAACTTCTTTGTTGAGTGCTTCTAATCTATTGTAAAACTATATTCATTGATTAATCAATGAACCTTGTTTAACTTTTGGTTATATATATATATATATATATATATATAAGAAAGTAAGTTTTACTATCCACCTCACCCGGGTAAAAATATATAAAACAACGGATACATAGAGAAGTAGAGTGAAATAATGAAATAATTGTTTCTACTTTTGGAACAAGGCCAGCAATTACCCAGTGCATTACTGGTACTTTATTTTATCGACCCCTAAGGATGAAAGGCAAAGTTAACCTCGGCGGGATTTGAATTCAGAATGGCAAGGGCCGTAACTCTATGCCTCAAAGCATGGCTTCCGACCCTCTACCGATACTGCCAATTCACCGCCCTGTAATAATGAAATAATAATGAAGTAATGAAAGCTTTAAAATGTCAGTAGAAAAATCTGTGTGATTCAGTGTACTTCAGTAGAAATCAATCGATTTTTGATCATAGGCTTATAGAAGATTTGTATTGGTGGAAAGCTATATTTCGTCATCAAATCTTTCTTTCTGCGTAGGCGGTTGTATTTGCGTAGTTTTTTGGATCCGTGTCAATCTTTTTATAGAGTTTTATTGTCTTTTTAATATTGCCACGTTGTTTTTTTCTACACGTATGTATATTTGTGTGCATTCATGTATGACGGCTGTAGTAGACACACACACACACACACACACACACACACACACACACACACACACACACACACATGCCCACACACGCTCACATACACACATAAACATATATACAGGCACTTGCACACACATGCCATTCAACCTTATCTGACCATCACAACAAAACTTCCAATATCATTCTCACACAATCACCTTTTCGTCTTCATTTTCACTTTCCTAACATCAGAAAATGACATGTGTCCTCTTTTGATTTACACTTCATTTGTATATACACTCTTACTGCTCTACACCTAGTCGTTTGAACGTCGGATAGAATACTTTATGGTATTTGTACCGACTCTCTGCCCTCTGAGTTCAAATCCTGCCGAGGTCAACTTTGTCTTTCATCCTTTCGAGGTCGATAATAAACTGGGGTCGATATTCTTCTTCTATATCTCTTTCCAATTTCTTCTCTCTCACTTTCAATCTTTCTCTGGAAGAAACCTGCTGTACTCAGGCTTAAAATGACCAAGACACGCCGTATGTCAATACAGCCTCCCTTCAACTCGATCCAGAGTTACAGGACCATAAATACATACACATATGTATGTATGTATGTATGTATGTATGTATGTATGTATGTATGTATGTATGAGAGATGACCCCTTAGCCTTTGTCAAGGCAAAATTCTAGTAGAAGGAAAACTCTGATATAACACCTGCAACCCTGATGGTATCCAATGATGTTGACTTGTTCTTCCTTTTGGTAAATATCATCTTGGTTAAGAGAGTGGGACTGGCTTTGTGCGGTGCCTTTGCTCACTATAAAAGCTTCACGGCACAGGCATTGCTTTATATCTGGAGATCTCTCTGCACTTGTCGTCACATGGTACCATGGGCCCAGCACTATGTGTCAATAATTGTCACAAGTGTAGTGTTTGTACCAGAGTTTTCATGTCGCAGGCTGGACTAAAAAGTCACACTCGTTCAGCGCATCGGTAGGGGTTCTCCTACATGGATATAAAGTAGTGGTCGTACTCGAAAACGAATTGGCAGCCACCATGTATGTATGTACGTGTTTCTATATATGTATTTCAAACTTATAGTGGACGATTAAATGCGAACCAACAAAAATATATTAATAAGAATTTCCCAACAGTAAATTTAATAATGATAAATATAACCTCACTTAATAGAAAAATAGGAAGTTACCTCCAGGCGTATAAATTATTCCTTTTTATAATAGTTTAATTAAATCAATTTTGTCTTTGATCACTTTTAAAATACACATCAATGTACAATGTTTGTGGTTAAGATGATTTTGATGGACAAACAAACGCAAGTTTAGCATTCCCGTTTGATAAAAAGTAATATTTGTTATCTAATAATTTTAATTAAGGTGAGGATAATGAAGACAACGTTGATATTGCTGACGGTGATAATTAAAGTTATTAAGTTTATTTTGGTTCTAATTATTGCCAATGTTTCACTTATTTTATTGACGAAAGACAAGAGGCTGAATTAAATGCAAGTATTGCTGCAGCTGGCGCAGTAATGCGCCAATTATAAGCACTTGGTCCTCAAAACAAGGGAGGTAGGTGCAAAAGCCAAATTTACTTTCTTCAATTCGGTATCCATGCCAACTCTTACTTATGCTCATGAATCTTGAGTAATGGCCGAAAGAATACGATCGCGAATACAAGCGCTCGAAGTGTGATACCCACGAAGGGGTCTTTGGAGTAACTTTACACGATATCGGGCCTAGCTCAGAGATCAGGGAGTGGAACCAGGTAGAGCCGCTATCTCTGAGTTGAGAGATCACAGCTCCGGTATTATGGACATGTGGTTAGAATGTCTCACTGAGCAGATAACTAAAACCAATACCACAACGTATTCTATCTGATGTTCTAACGACTCTACCAATTCACCAGCTCCCAACAATCTTAGTTATCAAAATAATGGTGAAATTTCCTCCGGGTTATGATTATGAGTTGTATCAACACTTCATTAGACATTAGTGATGTATAACTGTAACTGTTAATACTTCAAGTTCTGGGTTTATATCTAGCTAAGATTGAATTTGCTCTTTATCCTTCTGGCGTCGATAAATTAAGTATTTATTTTATACAGAAATTAAATTATTCCACTATTCCTTTCTCCCAATATTTCTATTTGAATATTATTATTTTGGTGTAAAGGGCGGTGGATTGGCAGTATCGGTAGAGGGTCGGACACCCATGCTTTGCAGCAAAGAGTTACGGCCCTTTATGGTCTGAGTTCAAATCCCGCCGAGGTTAACTTTGCCTTTCATCCTTATGGGGTCGATAAAATAAAGTACCAGTAATACACTGGGATAATTGCTAGCCTTGTACCAAGAGTAGAAACAATTATTTTGGTGTAAAGACCACATACTGTTGAAGGTGAAGTATCCATAACCAAAAATATGTCTAAACAAAAACACATTTCACCAACTCCCAACTTCTTTCACAAATATCTATGATTTAGATCAGGGTTACCCGAACATTTTCAAACGCGGAAGCCTTTTTAATTCAGAAACCTTTGTGGGGACCCCAAAGTCTAATACTGTTATATGGTCGTAATACAAATATCTCTACATTCTTTTCACGGAATCCCAGACACTCCTTTGAGTAACCCGCTTTGGGAACCACTGCTTTAGATTAATAACACAATCCAATCCAATCCAGGACCTTCTCCCCCCCCCCCCTTGGAGGAATCCCTCCCTGGTTGACCGCTACTTCATCCTGTTTGGTTTTGGTCATGTCAGGGTTGAAGCTGTAATCACCATATTTGACCAGTTATGGGAAGGTGAGGCTATTTAAGCGCATGGTTAAAGTGGATGGTTGTTGATTCTAAGGAGTTCATCCAACCGTTTTACAGCTCTTGTCTTTTGTGCTGCTGGGGTTCCATTTATCCCCTTCACCAGACCGAGGACTGGTGGGGGAGTGTGTTTAGTTATTGACCATCTGACCATGATTAACGATACAAATAATAGTAAATGAATGGCTGACCATTCCGAAAATAATTCTCATATTTGATCTATAGACTCACTCAATCATAGTACACATGACTGAATATTCAACAGACAATTGTAGCTTTAATTCAAGCCCCAAGAGGAATCAGCGTAACAAAGTGAGTGTATATATATATATATATATATATATATATATATATATATATATATATATAATGGAAAAATTTGAACAGGGACAAAACAGAGAGGCAGTACAACGAATGTTTATTATATATATATATATATATATATATATATATATATATATATATATATATATATATATATATATATATATATATATATATATATATGTATATATATATATATATATATATATCTATGCATTTGTATATACATTTATAATTTATACATAAGTATATGTCCATATGAATTGCAATTAAATTAGATATACAAGAAAGTGCGTTCACACGAAAGATAAATATAGCATATTGATCGATAAGGAACGGTGGAATCACCCGCAGTAACAAGCTTAGTTATCGAGCCGTAGAGGTAATACAATTCTGTTTGCCTGTTATTTAATCGTACACGTTTGTAACAGATAACATATATTGAACTGTAAAGTGTCTTACAATATAATTTACTTATGATATACATATATATATATATATATATATATATATATATATGGAATAGAATGAAACGAAATTTCATTTCTCACTCTTAGTACGGCACTTACTCAAATGTATACATGCTACTGTACGTCTGTATACATATATGTATGTACGTATACATACATACTTCCATTTGAGTAAGTGCCGTACTAAGAGTGAGAAATGAAATTTCGTTTCATTCTATTCTATTTATCGTTTTCGGTGCGCCTGGCCGACTGAACTCACTCGATATGCAAATTAGGCTGCTCAGCCGTTAATTTTCATAAGGAAAGTATATACTTTCGAACGTTCAACCATCTGGCAGAAAGGTATACGGTGCTGACGATAGCTAACAAGCTTGAAACTAGTACATCGTTCCTGTGTCAGTGTTGAACAAAAAGGTGACGTGGTTGCCTGAACATTATACGGCGTAAATCAGGCTGTTCGTTTGTTTACAAACGAACAAAGCGAACATTATAATAAATGTTCGGTAAACTGATACGTGCATATATATATGTGTGCCTGTATGTATATATATATATACATGCTACTGTACGTCTGTATACATATATGTATGTACGTATACATACATACTTACATTATATATAAATAGGCATATATATATATAAATATGCCTATATATATATATATATATTATATATATTATATATATATTATATATATATATATAAAAAGATGAAATCGAAAATGCAACTGGAGTCTTATTTAAAAAAAATATATATATTTATTTGGTTCCAATATATATTTAAAAAAAAATAAGACTCCAGTTGCATTTTCGATTTTATCTTTTTTTCTTTATACAAATCCCGCCGAGGTTAACTTTGCCTTTCATCCTTACGGGGTCGATAAAATAAAGTACCAGTGATGCACTGGGATAATTGCTGGCCTTGTGCCAAAAGTAGAAACAATTATTACCCGCCTTTTGTTTTATTTTATTTAGTTTATGCCAGTAGGTGGAGAGATCAAATACACTTTCTTGTTTAAATGAGAAAGAGTAGAACACACGTCTTGATCTCTGCCTTACATAAAGTCTTAACACAACTTGATAATTGCCTTACATACATATAATATAAATGAAGTATTTCCGTCGGAAAGGTACAGGAAAAAAGAGTGCTCTATGTAGGCTACAGAGCTTATTAGTTATGTAATAAACAACATAAGATAATTATTTCATTTACCAGTGGTTTCTTAAAGGCAGATGTTGTGTCTGTCTTCAGTCGTCAGAATGAATAAATAACATGGTGTTTTTATTATATATGGATTAGAAAACAAAATTTACGAAATATGAAAGTGAGGATGAAAAAAACGGGCGAAAAGGAAATAGGCGAAAAATATAAAAAATATATATATAAAAAAATAAATATCCAGAAAATAAACATACACACACTCAACTACGCGCATATACTTAATAGTACGTAGACTTGTTTATTACATTTAATATAATACAGTTTCCATTTAAGAAGTTAGAAGTATTTTATTTAGTTATATTGTCTCTAGTAACTTGACTGGTACTTATATTATCGATCGTAGAAGGATGAAAGCGAAAATGGATCCGGGGAATTAAATGAAATATTCCAGTGACCTTTAATTATTCTAGTTCGTGGTATTAATGTTGCTAGAAGGAGGCGCAGGCAGACCTGCTAATAATTAAAGTAAGATCTGTTCAATTTGAACAGTGTAACTTGACTAGTTGTAACATTTCCTTAACTAAAACACGAATACCGTTAATTGGTCCTGTATTATGTGAGGTTAATTAGAGAAGTTGAACAACCTTATGATGTCTAAGACTTCAATCTCTTTCAAGCAATATTTCCAGAATATATTTTTTGATATTCGACAAATATAAGTTCCCTGTACAGTTCTCTCCCCCTGCTTACTTCAACATTACTTTCTCTTTCAATCTGGTTCTTTCTGCCTTCTAATCTTCCAATTTTCCCTCACCCCAGTGTTTTACCTTACTGACCCTCTCACGAATTCTTTCTGACAGTCTTGTCCCCCCCCCCTTCGATGTCACCCTCCACACCACTCCTTTGTTTTAATTCTTCCATCTTTCCTGCAACTAAAACAACACCATCTCTCTCTTGCAACACTATTTCTCTCTCTGTTTTAGTTTCTGTATTTCTGTGTCAGTCTCTCTCTCTCTCTCTCTCTCTTCTGTAAGAACCAGAAAAATTAGGTTCTTCACTTTTCACGGCACTTGAACTCACCGAACTCTTTCCCGACACTACCCCACCCCTCTCACCCGAGAGCTAAGTAAACTACTTTTCTCTGAGACAAAATCTGACATTTCCAGCAAATATGAAGTTGCTAATAACGAGAAAAATAGTGGAAAATTTCTTTAACTAACGATTTTTTTTTTCTATGTTTCCGAGGCATTTTACAAAATTTCTCACACTGGAGAAATATCACAAATTTGTAGTGTAGAAATATATTCGATTTAATCTATTATATCTGGAATTTGTTTTATCGATCGCAGAAAAAATTCAAATGAAACTTCGATTTGATTTAAACAGAATAAAAATACCTTAGGATAAAAGACTGGATGTATTTTCTGCCATTCCAATGCCAAACCTTTCTATAAATAATGGCTATAAATCTTTGCTGTTTCAGGTTTTTGTGAACTAAGTCAACTCGAATTATTTTATGGATTTCGGAACGATGCAAAGAAAAGAAAAAAAAAATCGATCCACGTAAATATCATGATTGATTTTCTCTGTAGCTCTATTTATTTTGTCATTCAACGACCTATTAAAGACTTGCAGAAATAATGCTAACTTTGAATACACAGTATTATTTTAATCAATATGTTACTTAATGTACATTAGATTGTTCTTAAGAAAAGATACACAACATCTTTGATACAGACGAACCTTCTGTTCATGTCCACGGTCTGGTGATGAAAGGATTGCTAGGACCGCAATGTTAACGAGGGTTAGATCCTTCCTCTAAATCGATAAAAGATAAATCGATCCCTATAATTGATACTTTATTTGCTGACTCCAAAATTAAGAAATCTAGTGCTGGTTTCTACGAAACTTGAACCGAGAGCAGAGAGGGACGGAAGAAGTACCGCAAGGTATTATATCCGATGTTCTAATGATTACCAATTCATCGTCTGATACAGTTAACAATAGGCGACATATCGATAGAGTCGTTAGAACGTCGGATCGACTGCTACGTATTATTCCTCCCGGCGATTCGTCTTTTATATCTCTTTCTCATTACATCTCTCTCTCTCTCTCTCTCTCTCCCCCCCCCCCTCTCTCTCTTGAAAGAAATCGTCTGTGTTCAGACTCATCAGACTCAGAGAAAGAAGAGGTTTAAAATCTGATCTGTCAAGTTAAAAATGGTCGTGGTATTTATAAACCTGACAGAAATTCGTGAAATACGTAAGCTAATTCTAGGGAAAAAATTACATAAAGTTTATATTTAAATATTTTTGTGATTTAAATATTGTGCATATATTTCTATGTTGAATGTGTAACTATGAAGGTGAGCTGACAATTCATTTCTTTAATAAATAAATTATTAAGAAACAAATCTATGCAAATCTATATCTATTCTTAATACTCTTCTAGTAGCACGTATCTTATATATTCCGCCCAGTTATAATGAAAATTGAATGCTATGTAACACAGTTTTAATCGAATTTTCACCTGGACAACTAAATTCCTGAAATTTTTGACACGTATTCAAATACTTCAAATCTTCTTAACTGTTATAAGCACCTAGGAGTTAATATCTTGCAAATTTAATTACATGTAATAAATTATGGAATTTTACATGTCTTGTAATTATCAGAATATAAGTGTTATTATAATTAAGTCAAGAGAAGGAACTAACCATGACTTTCGCAGGCGATTCTACACTGAACATCACTGAACATTGCAAGAAAACCGTTGGCACGGAAAATAAAGCACACCACGCATCTATATGGTGCTACTAAGCATGTTGTCCGACGCTCTACCGATACTGCTAATCTATCACCCACTCTAATATCATTTAATAATTGTTTCTATTTTAGGCACAAGGCCAGCAATTACCCAGTACATTACTGGTACTTTATTTTATCGGTGGATTGGCAGTATCGGTAGAGGGTCGGACGCCATGCTTTGACGCATAGAGTTACGGCCCTTGCCATTCTGAGGTCAAATCCCGCCGAGGTTAACTCTGCCTTTCATCCTTACGGGGTCGATAAAATAAAGTACCAGTAATGCACTGGGATAATTGCTGGCCTTGTGCCAAAAGTAGAAACAATTATTAATAATAATAATAATTGTGCTAATTTAAAAGATGAAGAAATAGCAAATTCTTGAAAAGTCTAAAATATAGTTTACTAAGAAACATCAATCTTTAAAGTGGCGAGTGTATATAAACCAGAGAGTGTATATCAACTATAGGAGGGTGTATATCAAACTACAAAAATATGTTTCTGTCATTTATTTTTTATCGATCTGTGATCTAGATTAGAATGGAAAACTCCACAACGGTGGAATTTAAAGAAGATAAAACTAAGTTTATATAACAGCTGATGTTTTTCAAGTTAAACACTGAAACTTCAATATATTCTCCAGTTTCCAATAATTGTTCCCACCCCCGCTTATTTTTCAGATTTTTCCAACCACACCACTATTATCCCCCCGCCGAACTTATTAACTTATTAAATTTTGCTAAGCTCTCTCCGGCGAAATTTTGTTTTAAGTGGAAGTATTCGTGCGAAAATTAATATTCTTTAGACATTAAAAAACATTGACATATATTCATCGATAGAATTTTTAATATCTAGGCCTCAACAGAATTTCACATACTTTCATTGTATGTTTATTCTTCGGCTGGGGAAACCATTATGAAGACAAATATTTAACAAAGTAACACAAGCTAAGGTTAGAATCTCTACGTAGTCGTTCCACCTATTAGAAATAGTAGCTATATCTCACTTAAATCACAGTATTCGTTTTAAAAGAAGGTCAAGGTGACATTACATAATGGAGTCATAGATATTTCTATAAAAAAACGCAACAAGATAATATTGGTTGGAATACCTTTAATCATATGTATACAGAATCAGCGTTTTCCTGGAATTAAAAAGCAGCAACAACAACAGCAACAAATCAACAACAACAGCAGTATCAACAACAACAGACCGTGTTGAAAATGAAATTTAAATTGTGAATAGTGAAAAATATTTCTTATCTTTTCGTTCAACAGAATTATCGAGCTTCTGTATGTCATTCCTTTTACTAAGAGATTGCAAATCTGTCATAGCTGAATGAAACGAAGCCTTAAAAGATCTCATTCTGTCACTTCCATCGAATGGTACAGAAGTCAAGAAAGTAATATATACTAAATAGATTATATTCTGTAAAGGGGAAAACTTACAACGGAAATTAGAATTAATGAATTAAAACATCACATATCCCCCTTTTTCGCCAGTGATAAACTGATAGAGTTTCGAAAATAAAAATAAAATAAAAAATGAAGAATGTATAATAGATATTGATAGAAACAATATATAAATGAGAAAGAGAATTAAAGAGAGGATAAATAAATGAAAAATAAATTCTGAAAGAGATATGAAAAGATAAGATTTAATTAAACTTCTTGATAATTCTCAGAGTTCGTGATAAACTATATATATATACATATATATATATATTTATATATATAAAAATGAGGTAAATATCTCACTGAGATATATAGGGTGTCTATAATATAATTGTTGTTCTATGGTACTAATTCGAGATACCAGAACTATAAACATTGATGAGCAGAACAAACAAACATTAAACAATCCTTTAAATAAATTAAAAAATGATTTAAATATCTACCTGTTCATAATGCTATTACCGGCGGTTTCCATTTACAAAAGATTAGAAATTCGGAGAATTTCCAACGAGCTGGTAGTTGGCATTATATTTGCAGACCGTGGGACTTAGGTCCTATAGGAGGAAATAGCTATCTGATGAAATTTACTTTCCGTTGGAAATTCTCCGAATTTCCAATCTTTTGTAAATGGAAACTGCCGGTAATAGCATTATGAACAGGTAGATATTTAAATCATTTTTTAATTTATTTAAAGGATTGTTTAATGTTTGTTTGTTCTGCTCATCAATATTTATATATATATATATATATATATATATGTTTGTTTTGGTAATATCTATCTATTTATTTACCTAGCTATATATCTACATAAAGAAAATGGTGTATTATATACAATATCGGGTTAATAATGCATATCTATATTATCTATAATATATATTTTGAAAAGGCAAAATAACAAAATCAAACGAAAGACACAAAACTCCAAGGTCTTCAGCCGTTGAAATGGACTTAGGCAGTTTCGATCACTGCCAACGGTAGTGCTGCTAAAGTAAGGGATGTGACATTTAATCTAATATATATTTTTATATATCTATATAACTAAATACAGAGTGATACATATCAATGATGTTAAAAAGTAACACATAGGAATCTATATATATACATACATGCATACATACATACATACATACATACATACATACATACATACATGGTGGCTGCCAACTCGTTTTCGAGTACGGCCACTACTTTATATCCATGTAGGAGACCCCCTACCGATGCGCTGAACGAGTGTGACTTTTTAGTCCAGCCAGCGACTTGAAAACTCTGGTACAAACACTACACTTGTGACAATTATTGACACATAGTGCTGGGTCCATGGTACCATGTGACGACAAGAGCAGAGAGATCTCCAGATATAAAGCAATGCCTGTGCCGTGAAGCTTTTATAGTGAGCAAAGGCACTGCACTAAGCCAGTCCCACTCTCTTAACCAAGATGATATTTACCAAAAAGAAGAACAAGTCAACATCATTGGATACCATCAGGGTTGCAGGTGTTATATCAGAGTTTTCCTTCTCCTAGAATTCTGCCTTGACAAAGGCTAAGGGGTCATCTCTCCCGGTGATTTTGGATGGCCATTGACTATTAAGAGCTCCTTTGCCCTTCGACAGGTTTTGTTTTTTAGTCCTGCAGGATGTCCAAAGTCACCCTCCTCATCAAGAAACCTTGGTGGGGTTGCCAGTTTAGTCGCCAACGAGCCGACCATGAGACAGGTTGTACTGGGATACATGTGACCAGTAGCACCAACTATATATATATACATACATACATACATACATACATACATACATACATACATACATACATACACACACACACACACACACACACACACACACATATATATATATATATATATATATATATATATATATATATATATATATATAACAAAGGAAATGTGGTAAGGAACCAGATGGGCCATAACGCACCAAAGTACTCAATACTTAGGGTAGTAGAGTGGGTAATAGTCCATAATTAGCCGTCGAAACTGCTTGAGCTCAGCCGTCGGTGTCCTACTCGTTCCTATATATATATATATATATATATGCAAAAGTTATATTTAATCTGTTGGGATTCAACAAGCTTAAAAGTTTTATAACTGATATAAACACTATCCAGAGAACCTTCAACTGTCAAGGTTGTTTTTCTACGGGTATATCAACATTTATAAAACAAATTTTGCATTTTATCTGATGAAAGTGCACCAAAATTTGCCTTGGTTGCCCTTGAAATATATATAATAAAATAATTATGGTTTTATAAATATAGTTTCCATTTATTAATATATTGAATTATATATAACGAATAGTTATATATATATAACGAATAGTTATATATATATAACGAATAGTTATCGAAGAGCAAGAATGAGGGGCTCATTCTACTGCCATGGCTTAAAAGAGGCTTGAATGAATCGAATATTATTATTAATATTCGAAAAACTTCAGATTACATACACACACACACACACACACACACACACATATATATATATATATATATATATATATATATAAAGGACGTAAAATAAGAAAATATTTTTTTATAAAAAAATTTTTAAAAAAAATTTTTTTCTTACTTAAATTTTCACTCCAACTAATTAGTTTCTGCAATGGGATAAAGACAGTTATGTAATCCAACTGTCGAGAATTCATTGCGTCATCAGGAAGTCTATTCTCAGTTAAGTCTCCAGGCAATGCGCGGACACTGGCGGCTCATATAAAAATAATAATAATTCGGTAGATCGAACAGCTTGCGAGGACTGGATTCTATGTACCGAAATTCTCACTGCTTCAAGTCAAATGGCCGATTCTAAAGAATCAATCACGTGACACAGAGGCTAGTTAGAAGGAATGGGATGGTAAGATGACTGACGCCTACTAACACCCCAAAAAAAATTTTTTTAGAAGTGGTTTTGACAAGTTTGCTCGACAAATCAGTGATTTGGAGATAAATATAGATAATTTAATATATCAACTAACATAAGCGCACAGATGCACGCCCATGCCAGCAAATACACAGGTTATGTCATAGTACCTAGGTGGTTCAATGCAGGAGAATGCAGAACAATAATATAAAGGACGTAAAATAAGAAAATATTTTTTTTATAAAAAAATTTTTAAAAAAAATTTTTTTCTTACTTAAATTTTCACTCCAACTAATTAGTTTCTGCAATGGGATAAAGACAGTTATGTAATCCAACTGTCGAGAATTCATTGCGTCATCAGGAAGTCTATTCTCAGTTAAGTCTCCAGGCAATGCGCGGACACTGGCGGCTCATATAAAAATAATAATAATTCGGTAGATCGAACAGCTTGCGAGGACTGGATTCTATGTACCGAAATTCTCACTGCTTCAAGTCAAATGGCCGATTCTAAAGAATCAATCACGTGACACAGAGGCTAGTTAGAAGGAATGGGATGGTAAGATGACTGACGCCTACTAACACCCCAAAAAAAATTTTTTTAGAAGTGGTTTTGACAAGTTTGCTCGACAAATCAGTGATTTGGAGATAAATATAGATAATTTAATATATCAACTAACATAAGCGCACAGATGCACGCCCATGCCAGCAAATACACAGGTTATGTCATAGTACCTAGGTGGTTCAATGCAGGAGAATGCAG
Organism: Eledone cirrhosa; assembly: GCA_964016885.1. NCBI lineage: Eukaryota > Metazoa > Mollusca > Cephalopoda > Octopoda > Eledonidae > Eledone > Eledone cirrhosa. The sequence continues at coordinate 11,448,236 of OZ024758.1, forward strand.
AACAATAATATAAAGGACGTAAAATAAGAAAATATTTTTTTATAAAAAAATTTTTAAAAAAAATTTTTTTCTTACTTAAATTTTCACTCCAACTAATTAGTTTCTGCAATGGGATAAAGACAGTTATGTAATCCAACTGTCGAGAATTCATTGCGTCATCAGGAAGTCTATTCTCAGTTAAGTCTCCAGGCAATGCGCGGACACTGGCGGCTCATATAAAAATAATAATAATTCGGTAGATCGAACAGCTTGCGAGGACTGGATTCTATGTACCGAAAATATATATATATATAGAGAGAGAGATAGGTAGATAGATAGATAGATAGATAGAGAGAGAGATAGAGAGAGAGAGAGAGAGAGGGGGGGAGAGAGAGAGAGATGTGGGTAAACAACATATATCATTTCTTACATTTTTACGAGACCAAAACAAATTGATAAAGAAAGAAGAGCTAATTTGTTTATGCAGGGAAATCTAATGGGAAAAATACATTAAAAATAAAACTAGGCTTGAAGGAATCTAAAAAGTGAACATGAAGCAGAAATTGTAATTGGTGATATTCTTACTGGATATATTAGCTTAAGTTTAGTAGGTTTTTTTTTATTATTATTTGAATAGCCATATTTCCAAGCGTGTTCCTTAACGAAATTATAGAAAACACCACTACACTGGAATGGAAGTGATAGACGCTAGCATAATGGCTATGTGGTTAAAATATTTACTTCGTAACCATGGGATTTCTGGTTCAATTCTACTGGAAGCACCTCAGACAAATGTCTTCGATTATAGACTTGTGTTAACTAATGCCACGAGTTAAATATTTCCTAAATGGAAACTCTACGGAGACTATCCTATATATATATATATAGTGTGGCAGAAACTCGAGTCCGGGAACCTTATAGGCACCCGTTTTACGTGTGTTGTGTTGAGGCAAATAACTATGTGTATACTCTGGTAATGTATCTTACATTGCCCATTGAGTGCGCTGAGATACAACCGGTACTGGCATTGATAAATATGGTGGGTCCGTCAACCCTTATTATATATATATATATATATATATACATATATATATAAATGAAAAGTATAGAAATGATTGTAGCAAGAAGCCAACAGTATTCCATAGTATATAAGTGATTATAGCGTCAAAATGGAAAACTAGTTAACGTAAGATGTGGGAAAATAATTCAAACTCAATTCCACCACCTCCACTCCACTCTCCACCACCTCCACTCAGCTCTACACCACCTCCACTCCTACTCTACACCACCTCCACCACCATACTCCACTCTACACCACCCCCACTCCGCCTTACATCACCACCTCCACTCCTACTCTATACCACCTCCACCACCTCCACTCCACTCTACACCACCTCCACTCCACTCTACACCCCCCACAATCCACCTTACACCACCACCACCACTCCGCCATCTTCCACCGTTTATAGCTAAGTCGTTATTAAATTATATTCCTTATATTAAATTAATTTCCAGAAATAAACCAAGTTTTCTTTTTAAATGTTTTCTGCGCGTATCTGAAATCAACTTTAGTGTCATATACAGTGTCCCCCCAAAATGTATATACACTTTAATTACCTGTACAGGCAACATTTATTAGAATGCTATTGAAGTATGTATACATTTTGTGGGACACCCTGTATATATAAGAGATAGAGAGTGAGGCGGAGAATGAGAGAGAGAATGTATACAGAAGAAAACGAGAGAGTGAAGAAATGTATTAAGAAAGATAGTGATGGTGAAGTATGTATACATTTTTGGGGGACACTATATTTCACACATTTCCACCACATCGCCGGACAACTGTTGAAGTATCTATACATTTTTGTGGGACACTATATTTCACACATTTCCACCACATCACCGGACAACTGTTGAAGTATGTATACATTTTTGTGGGACACTATATTTCACATATTTCCACCACATCACCGGACAACTGTTGACGTATGTATACATTTTTGTGGGACACTATATTTCACACATTTCCACCACATCACCGGACAACTGTTGAAGTATGTATACATTTTTGTGGGACACTATATTTCACATATTTCCACCACATCACCGGACAACTGTTGACGTATGTATACATTTTTGTGGGACACTATATTTCACACATTTCCACCACATCACCGGACAACTGTTGAAGTATGTATACATTTTTGTGGGACACTATATTTCACACATTTCCACCACATCGCCGGACAACTGTTGAAGTATGTATACATTTTTTGGGGACACTATATTCGCCCGATGTTGAACAGCCACATATTAAAGATTAACTGATATTTTTGCCTGGAAGCAGTTTTATCAATTAATTTGAACTAGCAAGAAAATATTTATTTAAATTACAATAACGAAGTAAAACAATAAACATGATAATAATAATTGTTTCTTATATAAGCACACGGCCAGTAATTTTGGGGGAGGGGAAAGTCGATTAAATCGACCCCAGTGCGTGACTGGTACTTTATTTATCGACCCCCGTAAGGATGAAAGGCAAAGTTAACCTCGGCGGGATTTGAACTCAGACTGTAAAGGCCAATAAATGAAATCATTATTGTTATCATTCAACGTTGACTTTGCCTTTCATCCTTACGGGGTCGATAAAATAAAGTACCAGTAATGCACGCGGTAATTGCTGGCCTTGTGCCAAAAGTAGGAACAATTATAATTATATATATATATATATATATATATCTTCACTTGAAGTTTCTTGAGTGGGGCAGGCAATTGGATATTGATCTTGGAGACATCATTAAATAGCAGTTCAATATCATATAATGATATATAACATAATTATATATCAATTATGTTATATATCCTAACTGTTTTTAATGAATTATTGTTTTGCTATTATTAAATAATAACTATGGTGTTGTATCGACAGTAATCGGTAGAGCGTCGGGTAATATGCTTTGCAGTATAGAGTTACGGATCTTTACGTTCTGAGTTCAAATCCTACCGAGGTTAGCTTTACTTTTCATATTTCCGGGGTCGATAAATAAAGTACCAATCATATATTGAGGTCGATTTAATCAACTTTTCCCTCCTCCTACAAATTGTTGGCCTTGTGCCCAAATCATATATTATTAAATGAAGACGAACGGAATCTGACCTCTAGATCAAAGTGTGTGTGTGTGTATGTGTGTGTATGTGTGTGTATGTGTGTGTATGTGTGTATTTGTGCAGGATTTGTATATGTGTAATTATATAAATAATTTCGAATACATGTTTTCTCCCAAGTTTCCAACTTAGTATTAACGATCTCCACTCAGGTGTATACAATGCTGGTTTGGATATAACAGGTCAGAGAACAACTACATATTACGAAACATCTTGTTAGTTTATGATAACGGGCATTTCTTTTTTTCTAACCAAATTCCGTATTACCCATTCCCTGAAGCTAAACCTTCCTCTACAATATCTTTTGAAACATCTGCTGCAGATTTAAACACACATTCAATGTATTGACAGCTAAATAATTTAACGCTTTTTCATTTATCTGTTAGAATTATATGGAACTGTTCCAAGGAATCTAAAGCTATTGGAATCAGCCAGGATGAAGAATCTGAACTGAAAGCAAAGAAACTAAATATTGTCATTTGTTTGTTTGTATTCTCTACTTTTTCGGCCATCTTTGCTGTCTTGTTCATATGCTTGAATGTTTTATATGTATGTGAATATGTGTGGGTTTGGAGATGGTGTATAGGTGTGTGTGTGGAGAGGGAGATAGATAGATAGATAGATAGATAGATAGATAGAGAGAGAGAGAGAGAGAGAGAGAGAGAGAGAGAGAGAGAGAGAGAGAGAGAGAGAGAGAATTGTTGTGTAGCCATGACAACTTTCCCCATGCGTATATCAACATAAATGAAGTTAAATAACTAGAAAATAAAAGCGCACTTTACATTTCCTAGAGTTCCCTCGACTCAGTATAACCACAGGGTTGTGTATAGTATAGACGTTAGAGGAATATTCACAAATACAAGATGAGAATCATCTTACATAACATCCACTTCTTTAGTGGAGGAAACCAATTACAGTAAAGCATTCTTAGCACCTTTCAGTATCCTAACTATTTGTCTGTAATACTTAACTGTTTCTACTTTAGGCACAAGGCCAGCATGTAATACTTAACATTGAAATATATTATATTATACCAGACCTGTAACTCTCCCCATCCAACGGGGAGATCTCCCATCCACTTTGGGTTGGGTGAGAGATGTCTTCTCTGGTGAAAATAGGTATAGCTTTCATTATGTAAAATCTCCCCATTTTGGGGCACTTTTTTCATTGTATTCTCCGCTTGGGATTTTAGAGGTTGGCAGGTCTGTTTCTATTAACGAGAAATCGTGATCCTATTAACGGCAATATAAATATATAGTTTTACCTATTAATTTTTAGTAGAAAAGCTTTTAAAGGGTATTTTTTAGTTAATTAATGTCACATCTGCCATACCTTAAAAACCCAAACGGGGAGAACCATGAAAAAAATGCCCCAAAACGGGAGAAATGGGACAAAATAGGGAGATTTTACATAATTGTTTCTACTTTTGGCACAAGGCCAGCAATTACCCAGTGTATTACTGGTACTTTATTTTATCGACCCTGTAAGGATGAAAGGCAAAGTTAACCTCGGTGGGATTTGAACTCAGACCATAAAAGGCCGTAACTCTTTGCTGCAAAGCATCGCGTCCGACCCTCTACCGATAATGCCAATCCACCGCCCTAACATAATGAAAGCTTTACCCATTTTCACAAGAGACGACATCTCTCATCCACCCCCAAAGTGGGTGGGAGATCTCCCCGTCGGACGGGGTGTGTTGACAAGTCTGTAATATATTTGATATCTCTTCTAACTTATTGCTCTCTTGTATATTTTAATGCAATATGAATCGAAATCTTTAACTTTCTATTTTCTTTTTTTATTCCAGAATGTTGATCCGCAGTTAATGCTGCCAGTTGATGATAAAACAGTGGGAATTCTCCAGAAAGGGACAACGACCTGATATTTAAATCAGTAAACGGGAGAAAGTTTCCAAAACAATCTACCAAAAAGAATATTTTATATATAATACTTCAACAACGCATCTCCATGATCGGAATATTTCAATTGTTAATTTAAATATTTGTTGTTTTCTTCCATTAAATACGCTGTCGAATTATACACAAGTATTGCACGGAATATAAATAATCAATTAAAATTTCGTCCTCAATTACCAATATAATTAAAGACACATAATTACTTCATTTTACATTTAAATATTTCTCATAGAAAACAGAAAAATACCTCCCAAAATAATCAAGTAAAACAATAAAGAAAAAGAAATAATTTTTTTATTTCAAATTGCACGTGGTAATATCTTCAACTAATTCTAGTGAATGAACACATTATGGAACGTATTGAAATGAACCATTTGAATATACCAAGCCCACATTCAGATGAGAATGGCGACGGAAATAGCAACACTTTGTATGGAAGTACAATGACTCTGGGTGCAAGTTCTCCCGGTGTTGGAGCATCCACAGCCAATTTACTGAAGATTGATTTAGAGAAAAAAATCGATCGACATACGGGTGAAGAACGAGAAACCTGGGATAATCGTGTCCAATTCATTCTCTCGTTGGCTGGTTTTGCTGTAGGTCTTGGAAATGTTTGGCGTTTCCCATATCTGACACAGAAAAATGGAGGAGGTAAGTTACAGCATTTTATTAGTATTGCAATGGACCAGTGGTTTAGCAGAACTAGTAGAGCATCGCACAAAATGTTTGTGGAATGTCTGCCTATTCTGTAATCCTGTTTGGGTTACTTTTGCCTTCAAGGGTTCATAATATATATATATATATATATATATATATATATATATATATATATATATATATATATATATATATATATATATATATTATGAACCCTTGTTTCGTGTCGATAATTTATTGTAGCATCATCAAAAAATGGAGTGTGAGAAGAGCAGAGGTATTAGAAATTCAAATAATAGAAGCAATTAAATAGTGCTTGCTCATATAATCCTTTAAATCTGTTATTAGGAAGAATCTCACATCGTCACTTATAATAAATTACCTTAGAGAGAGGAATGCCATGATTATATCGTCGTTATAGAACCAATTACTCTGTAACGAAGACAGCTGCAGGCAAACTGATGCTTAAATTTTATTTTATTTTTTGGCTAAACATGATTTGTTTTTACACGAAATAATTTACTCAGTTGTGCAATGTTTCTCCTTTAATTTTGAGAAAAATAATTTTTCTTTTTAGAAACTATATTGCAAAATTCAAACAATTTATGTTTGATTTGAAAAAAAGATGTGACACAAACTTTTAAGCCCACCACATGCAAGACTGTGATCCACAACTTGGCACATGTATACATTAAGGCATACATATATAACGTTTATATATTAAGAGGGAAGGTATGATGGGAAGGGTGACATACAATATATTAAGAACAACAGCTATTATATATATCTTCATATTATATTGTCTAAATGCACTAACATATAATTGGATACTTCAATTAAATAGAAATTTCCATGTGAAAAATTGTACTAATTTCCGACAAAATTCCACACCATTGTATAGGCAGTAAATTGGTTTAACATATTTGGAGGATCTGGTCTTTTACTAATTACAATATTTTCTAAAGAAATGTTTGTTACTACTAATGTAAGAATCAACACCTGTAAAATAAAATACCTGGTAAATCCTACTAATCGATATGTTGCTTAAATGAAATGACGATATATGAATGGTTGAATTCTCGTTGGAGTATATGACATCGTGTGATATCGGTCAACTTCAAGTTTGAACGAAATACATCAATTTGAATTCGAAATTTCATTTGAGATTCATAATTACTATTTTACCTTTTTAAACCTATTCTTACCTACAGAAAGGTGAGCATATACCAGACCTACCAATCTCTAAAAACACAAACAGGAAATACCATGACAAATGAGGCAAAATGGTGAGATTTTACATAATGACAGCTATACCCATTTTCACAAGAGTAGACATCTCTCACTCTGCTCAAAGTGGGTGAGAGATGTCCCCACCGCAAGGGAGAGTTGATAGGTCTGATATAACAAGCAATTGCATTAATTGGAATGAATTTCGTACAGGGTGGACCACGTGAAGATTGCCATTTCCCACCCCTTCGCATGTCAGGACTCCATCAATCCCCATTGACAGTACTACATGTTGTTCAGGATTGCCCCCCTCAGACATTTTCTTGGGGTCCTGGAGCCTACCCATAACGCTGCAAATGACGCCTGGGTTTGTCTCACAGTTTTCGATCTGCCTTTCTAGCTACTGACATGTCATACGACAAGAAGACCATAGTGAAATATTTCACATTAAAAAAATATTAACTTCATTACACCTGAGAAATGTTTGTTTGGCAGAGAATTAGAAAAGAATAGCCTTTTTCCCACATCCGTGTTTGGTGTAATATTGATTTTTTTACATTGGCAGAATCCTAAACATTTACAGGTCAGGGGTTCACTATATTAGATCGATATCATGATATGATTACTAATCATTATCTCCACCTCAGAAGCATGTATTCGCTCCAGCTCAACTTGAATTTAATTTAAGATATTCACGAGTGAAATATTATTGAAATCTATAAGGTCCTTAGTGGAGGGCTTTACAGCTTTTGTTGTTTCACAGCTTGGTTGTTTCTAAAGTTATCATTTCTGCTATATAGCAGATCTGACAAATATCCCCGGCGATGTTTTCTCTTGTGAAAATGGGTATAACTTTCATTATGTAAAATCTCCTCATTTCGTCTCATTTCTCCCCGTTTTTTCATGGTACTCTCCGTTTGCGTTTTAGAGGTTGGCAGGTCTGATATAGTGGAATAAACAACTTTTTGCATATCTCTAATGGACGATAAGCAACGATAACATTAAAATAACTCACGACAATACTAATTTTATTTCGTTTCATTTGTCCATCTACAACCTAAATGTCTTAAAAGGTGGGCTAATTGTAGCTAACACTTGTTTCACTATTTAGCCTTAGTTTAGCTTTAATAAGATGAATATTTAGTATTGAGTACTCTTTTCTCTCGGTTGTCGTCTACATAGTTACCAAGCTTGCGGTAGATCCTCTACATTTTCTACTTTTACTAATATAACCACCACTCTGCACCATACCATGTATAGAGTACTTCTTTGTTCTTTGATTGGCCCCAGTATCGCAGACTACTAATATATATATATATATATATATATATATATATATATATATATATATATATATATATATATATATAACAAAGGAATCGTGGTAAGGAACCAGATGGACCATAACGCACCAGAGTACTCAATACGTAGGGTAGTAGAGTGGGGAGTGGGAAATAGGAAAAAGTATGACGCCGACGGCAGACCTCAAGCCGTTTCGACGGCTATTTCTGGACTGAGACCAGAAATAGCCGTTTAAACGGCTTGAGCTCTGCCGTCGGGGTCATACTTTTTCCTATATTTATATATATATATATATATATATATATATATACACGTGTATGTGTGTGTGTGTCTATCAGTCTACCAAGTACTAGGTTTCCTTTAGCAATCAATAAAACTTGATGTATTTCATTTCTCTTTTTGTCCAGCAAATCACGCAACAGATAATATTTCAGGAGGAGGAAGGGGAGGATAGGAAGAAGGGAGGATGGAGAGGAGGAGGAAAAGGAGACATAATTATATCTGCTGACTATTGTGTCTCGTATTATGCTGCCTCTTTGTTAAATTACTTTAAGCAACATAAGTCACGTGATTCTTACAGAGCCTCGATAGAATATTTATGTATTTAAGTCCACAATGAAAACTGAGTCGTTGTGGCTTTCATTTTGGATACTTTCAATAATAGGAAATTGGAAATAATATATATACAACATATACAACATATATACAACATATATACAACTTATATACAACATATATACAACATATACAACATATACAACATATATACAACATATATACAACATATATACAACATATACAACATATATACAACATATATAACATATATACAACATATATACAACATATATACAACATATACAACATATACAACATATATACAACATATATACAACATATACCACATATATACAACATATACAACATATACCACCTATATACAACATATATAACATATATACAACATATATACAACATATATACAACATATACAACATATATACAACATATACAACATATACAACATATATACAACATATATACAACATATATAGAACATATACCACATATATACAACATATACAACATATATACAACATATATACAACATATATAGAACATATATACAACATATATACAACATATACAACATATACAACATATATACAACATATATACAACATATATACAACATATATACAACATATATACAACATATATACAACATATACAACATATATACAACATATACAACATATATACAACATATACAACATATATACAACATATATACAACATATATGCAACATATATACAACATATACAACATATACAACATATATACAACATATATACAACATATATACAACATATATAACATATATACAACATATATACAACATATACAACATATATACAACATATACAACATATATACAACATATATACAACATATACAACATATATACAACATATACAACATATACAACATATATATAACATATATACAACATATATACAACATATACAACATATATACAACATATATACAACATATACAACATATATACAAATATACAACATATATACAACATATATACAACATATATACAAGGGTAATCTTATAGAGGTCCTCAGTCATTAGTATTATCAGCTATTAATAACTTGAGCCAATGTTCACTTGATGCTTATATATATATATATATATATAGAGAGAGAGGGGGGGGGGGAAGCGAGAGAGGCAGAGACAGATGTAAATCCCGACCGCGGCACCAAGCGGTTTCGGGATTTTACAATCTTTATATCAACTCTACATCTCCCCATATATCAAGTACTCACATGATTAGTGGTCTCTTCAAAATATCCTTATATAACAAGGGGTAATCTTATACGAAGGGGCGTTCAATAGGCCAGCAAATACGGTATCCCTATTTGCCACAGTGTAAGTTTAGAACAGCAGGGTAACCACTGATACAACGATGCAGTCTAAGGGTTAAAGGTCGAGGAATTCACTTACCTTTCTTAACATATCAATTAAATGTTTCTAAAATGAGTACCAGTAATAGCTGGAGGTTTAACCCTGCGATTGACTAGCGTACTGTCCATGGGGAAGTCTTTTACTCTCAGTTACCCCCACGTCTTGTACTTCCAGTCGCTTAATACCATAGAAACCCAGATAAACACCAACCTGGTGAGCCTCCGAGCTCGAGAGAGACTTTAGACGTTTCAGTAAAGTAGGGTCTATGAATAAAACAAGCTATTAATTTTACTGCAGTTTCATTACTTAATATACGCTGGAATAAGTGATAGAATGGCAATACATCAGGTGGATTTGATATAAATTAAGATATATATTTGTCTTTTTAATTTCAGAAGAGCTAAGCTTAAGCCTATTCACATGGTAACATATGACGCAGAGAGACAGTTATAGAAAATTTTTAGCAGGGAGACGTTATTAAAAGCTAACGTTTAACAAAGGGATTTTATATATTGATTCGATGCTAATTATGTTGAGAAACATGTGCAAAATAACATAGAAATATTAGTTTAATATTTCTGTCACATTGTTGAGACTTTTCCTTGGAATAATAGCATAGCTTTGAGGTAGATTAAACAACATGACTATATCTCACAGAAAAAAAACCTCTTGAAGAAAACGTACTCAGAAAACACAGTCGTACAAATAGTTACATATGCCGATATACCCCCTGGTACACATGTCAAAACAACTTATACAGATGTGTATAAGGAAAGGATGTTGTTTAATTTCAACGAATCTGTTCAACACTAGTACTATTAGCATTGTTCGGAAGAGCACCGGACACCATGCTTCGCGGCAAAG
>OZ024758.1:11464326-11474326 GCA_964016885.1 Eledone cirrhosa
AGTATTGTCTTCTTGTTTTTATTACTATATATATATATATATATGAGTGTGTGTCTATATATATATATATATATATATATATATATATATATATATATGAGTGTGTATGTATGCATATATATATATCTCTGTGTGTGTGTGTGTGTATGTGTGTGCATGTATGTATGTGTATGTATGTACGTATGTGTGTGGGCGTATGGAAATAAGTATATATTCACCCACGTATACGTATATATATATATATATTATTTCAAGTAATCAATGCTCTAATATGGTGTAAACAGACATAAGCACTCCACGACATAGGTAACATAAGGTATTACCAATATGATATCAGACGAAGTGTCAGTATTATTACAGACGCAATTTATAATCATCTGGCCCTTGAGTCCATTTTCTTAACAGCATTTGGGATATCTCCCAGGGTTCTGGCTTATCTTCTTCCATCTCTCTCATCAGCTTCGAAGTCCCTAAAAGTACCAATGAGCACTGTTCTTCGCTTCCTCACGAGAGAGAAACAAAAAAGCCCTCATCATTCTCTAATTAACTACGGATAATACATTGGGTCAATTCTATAGACTATACACCTTATTTCTACAAAACTAAACCTTATTTATACAAAAATAAACCTTCTTTATAGAAAACTAAACCTTATTTACACAAAATTAAACCTTTTTTATACAAAATAAACCCTTATTTATACAAAATAAACCTTATTTATACAAAATAAACCCTTATTTATACAAAAATAAACCTTATTTATACAGAACTAAACCTTATTTCTACAAAACTAAACCTTATTTCTACAAAATTAAACCTTATTTATACAAAAATAAACTTCATTTATACAAAAATAAACCTTCTTTATACAAAAATAAACCTTATTTATACAAACTAAACCTTATTTACACAAAATAATGTTGAGGTTTATCTAAAACAACATTAATACACGAAGAATATAGAGATTTAGTTTCAAAATGATTATGAAACTATCGTAGCGATTGGTGAAATTCTATATCCTTCCATATTCATATAGTGTTCAATAGTGTTCAATTATTTTAGATTATTATTTTCTTTGAATTATACGATTCCTCTACACAGTGATTATTTTGTTGGAGGTGTCGATTCATAGCAAATATATAATGGATGATATTTTTTCGTTGTCCGCCATTGTCGTTTCCACATTTACGTATTACTTGCAGCAATTCTCCATTCAGATTATATTTTCTTTGCATTTGATCGATGGATTTTCTAAGTTAACCATAATGCTGTTCACTCAGTAGATTTATAATTTCAGCAAAAAAAAAAAACACATAAAAACTCAAAACAAAACAAAACAAAATGAAACAAAAATAAAAGATTCAATGCTGAAAGAATGAAGATGTTCATGAAAGAAATATGAGATAAAACTCAATAAGATAACTACAAAAGACAAATAAGTTGTAATGAATTGCTTGAAACTAATCTAAATAGTCCGAATAAAATAGCTAAACAGAGAAATGAAATATTTATATTCAGTTAGGCAATCTTTAGAGTAAAAAAATTACAAGTTTTCTTAAAATATGTTTTATATAAAATCATGAAAGGAATTTTAAAATATTCCTCTACCAATCATTCTTAACAAAGTTTATCGTTTCTTCTATCTTCTTTCATTAAAAAAAAAATCTCCATTAACCCCCCCCCCCCCCATCTCTCTCTCTCTCTCTCTCTCTCTCTCTCTCTCTCTCTCTCTCTCTCTCTCTCTCTCTCTCTCTCTCTCTCTCTCTCTCTCTCTATCTCTCTCTCTCTCACTCTCTCTTGCTACGTATACGTGTGTGTATATGTATGTTTTTTGTGGGAGGGTCAATCTGATGGTATTTAGTTTTGTGAATTCAAACTGATATTTTAAATGTTTTCACTCCAGAAACCTTTCTTATAAAAAAATATACATTTAATTCATTTTTCTCCTTTTCATTTCAGGTGCATTTCTTATACCATACGTAGTAATGCTGTTTGTGGAAGGAATTCCTATATTTTATTTGGAATTAGCAATAGGTCAAAGATTACGTAAAGGCGCTATCGGTTGCTGGAATCAAGTCTCACCCTATCTTGGAGGCGTTGGTATCGCCGCTGCTGTTGTTTCTTTCAATGTGGCGCTGTATTACAATACAATCATGGCCTGGTGTATGTATTATCTAGTAGAAAGTTTTCAGAGTCCTCTACCTTGGTCTTCCTGTCCATCTACAACAGTGGGTAATGTTACAACAGTTAATCAGGAATGCGAAGTAAGTATGAGAACATTTTATCAAATCATTATAGCATTATTTATATGTTTCTATATTAAATATATAAGACTGCGAATTGGCAGAGTCTTTAAAACATAGGGTAGAGTGCCTTTTGGTATGTCAATCAAATCCCGCCGAGGTTAGCTTTACGGTGGTGATAAAATAAAGTACCAGTAAAATACTAGGGTCGATTTAATTGACTTTCTCCTTAATACACTCAAATTGGTGGCTTGTGCTTAAATAAGAAACAATTATTTATTATAATCATTAATATATATATATATATATATATATATATATATATATATATATATATATATATATATATATATATATTATACCTTACTTACTGTGGTTACCCCCGATTGAACCCGGGATAAGTTATATATATATATTTCATTCAGTCCAGAATTAGCCGTCGAAACGGCTTGAGCTCAGCCGTCGGGGTCTTACTTGTTCCTATTACCCACTCTACTACCCTAAGTAGTAGAGTGGGTAATAGGAACGAGTAGGACCCCGACGGCTGAGCTCAAGCAGTTTCGACGGCTAATTCCTACTCGTTCATATATATATATATATACATATATATATATATATATATATATATATATATATATATATATATATATATATGTTATATATTCGGAGACGAACTCATATACTAAGCATATCGGACGACCTTTCGATTACAGAGTCAGGTTCGATCTATAATAGATCTTGCCTCAAGTTGATCAATTGAGAAACATGTAATATGTTAAATATATTATGATGCAACACTAAATCCTTGTTCTAATCCTTATAACACACACACACACACACACACACACACACACATACACTATATATATATATATATATATATATATTAAGATGTGCGCTAGCAGCCGAAATGTATGATAAAGCTATATCTGTATAAATACAGTATTTAACCCAGATTGCAACACATTAGAATCTCAGTTAAACGATGTATATTTATATTATATTATAGACTGTATATTATAGACATTAATATCTCAAACTGGAGTTTATAACTTCAGTTGTATTGATATTATGAAATATTACATTATTTATAACTCTAAGTGTTTCTATTTTACTAATCCATTAGATTTGTCAATATGTCAGTTTTGACAGAACAATTTCCACGATGCATTTCCCCGAATTCATTGAGTTAACCATAAAATTCGTAGAGAGAATTCACATATTTACTGAATAAATTGCTATTCAATCCATGTAGAATCATTTATCGTTCATTTGCTTAATGATCCAGAAACCAGTTTTTAGAACAATCTAGAAACCGTGAAAGGTTACACAGCTTTGCATTATTCTAGTCTAAATTTGTGTGTCGTAAAAGCATACTCATTTGACGTATACAATATTTTTACTTTCACAAAACAATTATTTTTGCTGTCATTTTCTAATAGGTTATTAAATGTGAGGTGTCCATCTATCTGTGAAAATTATTTACAGAACATAATTAGTTCGGGAGGAAAAAATAGAATCATGAAAGCTTGCTTTAAGAAATGTCAAATACTCACAACGGCTTTTTTTAAATTCTATATTCTTGTGGCACATCAATAGAAACTTTAACAACTACACTTGACTTGCAGGAAATAACAGCTTAATCTAGTTCGAATTACAATCTACTGTTTTAAATTTGAGATGAACACATACTGTTTAGAACGATGGAAAGAATGCATGATTTTTTTTTGGGGGGGAGGGGTCTCTTTATATACCAGGGTCGATAAATAAAGTACTTGTCCATTACTTGGATCAATTCTTCTCTTTCTCACATTTTTCGGTAGGAAAACAGGTGTGTTCTTTCTGTTGTTCTTTCTATCTCTCTATCTCTCTCTGTCCTTTTCCTTCCCTACCCCCCACCTTTCTGCCTCTTCTCTTCCTTATTCCAATCTCTCTGTCTCTTTCCTTCCCTTTTTTCACCTGTCTGCATTTCCATCTTTTTTAAAAAATAGTTTTAACTCTCTCTGTATATATATATATATATATATATATATGTATATATGTATATAGATCGCATATATATGTATATATATATATATATATATATATATATATATAAATATATATATATATATATATATATAAATATATATATATATATATATATATATATATATAAATATATATATGTATATATATATATATATATATATATATATATAAATATATATATATATATATATATATATATATATATATATATATATATATATATATATATATATATATATATATTGGTAAACGGAATAGAAAATGCTGACAAATTGTTCACAGTTGAAAAATGGTTTAATTAGGAATAAAAGAGTATTAGTGATTGTATGGGTTAGTATTCAGTTGTGGTTTTAAGTTTTTAAGTTTTTACCGGTTGCGCATTTCTAAATGCTTTTCAAAAATAATTTTGAGATAGAGTGTCCGTGCTGTTTGCTCTGATCTGAGCAAACAGCACGGACACTCTATCTCAAAATTATTTTTGAAAAGCATTTAGAAATGCGCAACCGGTAAAAACTTAAAAATTTAAAACCACAACTGAATACTAACCCATACAATCACTAATACTCTTTTATTCCTAATTAAACCATTTTTCAACTGTGAACAATTTGTCAGCATTTTCTATTCCGTTTACCAATATATAATAACTTGTGTGTTACACCTCTATTCTTTTAACTATATATATATATATATTTCTTGTTTTAATCGAAACTTATTTTCATGTTTTTCTCTCTTTCATGTTCTTTTACAAGAAAAGTGGTTCGACAACCTATTTCTGGTTCCGGGTCGCCCTCAACAGTGCACCTGCGATTGATTCTACACCTGTAATAAGCTGGAAGATATCGGCCGCATTAATATGTGCTTGGATATTGGTTTTCTGTTGTATGATCAAAGGAATCAAATCTTCCGGAAAGGTAGGATGAAATCTGATGATCGATATATGTTTGAGGTTTAATTAAATAAATAATTATTAGAAAAAAGTTTTATATTTATAATAAAATTAAATTATTCATGTTTTAATGTTCAAGAACCTTAAGAAGCCATTTATCGGTAGAGGGTCGGACGACATGCTTTGCAGCATAGAGTTACGGCCCTTTATGATTTGAGTTCAAATCCCGTCGAGGTTAACTTTGCCTTTCATCCTTACGGAGTCGATAAAATAAAGTACCAGTAATACACTGGGTTGATTTAATCGACTTTCCCCTCCCCCAAAATTACTGGCCTTGTGCCGATACTAGAAATCATTCTTTTAGCCATGATAAACGAATATCTAAACTCTCCTTCGGCATTGAGTACTCTTTTCTCTCGTCACTCAACTACACACGGACTTCAGCTACGAAAACATCTTTTCTCTCCACCCTCTTGTCTTTATATTGGGTAAAATAAAGTACCAGTAACATACTGAGGTCGATTTAATCGACTTTCCCCTGCCCCAAATTACTGGCATTATGCCATACTAGAAGTCATTATTATCATTAATAATAATTGTTTCTACTTTTGGCACAAGGCCAGCAATTACCCCAGTGTATTACTGGTACTTTATTTTATCGACCCCCGTAAGGATGAAAGGCAAAGTTAACCTCGGCGGGATTTGAACTCAGAATGGCAAGGGCCGTAACTCTATGCGTCAAAGCATGGCATCCGACCCTCTACCGATACTGCCAATCAAACCATCAATACTATTACCATCTTCAAAATTGTGAAAGCAATATCGATTAAATTCGAGACGTTTATATAACATTACTAAACGTCGGCTTTATCTGATTCTACGTAAACAGTCATCGTTTCTCTAACTCCTCATTGTAATGTTCCGTCCATTGGATGCTCTTGAGGCCAATATTAGAAACTATCATTACCATCATGTCAGTAATTCTATTTCTATAACGTGCATTCGCAACAAAAACCGGTAAATCCATGCGGACTTTAGCTACATGCAAATGTGTAGAGTACGTTCTAATGATGTATTCAGTAGATTATATACGGGAATTTTTACACATTCATCTGCCTTTTTATTATCGTTTATACAGCATCTATTACTATGGTGATTAAATTCTGTTTGCCAATCCTCCATTCAAAATATTTCCATTTCCAAGTGTTTATATTTGGATCATACGATTTATATTTAGAAAAGTTGTTTTATTAAACAAATATTTTAAAATCAACTGCACCCTTTATTTTCCTCACCAAACACATTATATATATATATATATATATATATATATATATATATATATATTATTAATTCTGGAAATATTACACAAATATGACCCTCCCCAAGTATAACAATATATATATATATATATATATATATATATATATATATATATATATATACGATTGTGTTTCTCTCTCAGCTCCCCTCTCTTTCACTTTCTCTTTCTTTCTTTCTTTCTTTCTTTCTTTCTCCCCCCCCCCCCCTCTCTCTCTGGAAGAAATCTGCAGTTTTCAGGCCTGGAAAGAAAATGGAGTCTAAAAGATTCTAAAAAAGATGTCCCAGAAACGCCGCACTTCAACACGGCGTCCCTACGGCTCCCCAAAGTTTTACGGGTCCATACATACATACACCCATACATCCATCCACCCATACATACTACACCCATCCATCCATACACCCATCCATCCATCCATCCATCCATACATACATATCAATATGGCGTCCCTACGACTCCCCTTAGAAGTTAAGTGACCATTCATGTGCTATATTTCATCTTCTCTCTTTTCTCTTACATTCCAGGTTGTTTATGTCACAGCCACTTTCCCCTATTTTGTTCTGGTCATATTTTTCTTTCGTGGTGTAACTCTCCATGGATTTGAGGAAGGAATCAAATACTTATTCATTCCAAAGGTAAACATTTTAATCTTAATTTTGTTTTCACAGACGCATTCAAATTATATCGGTTTCCCTCTCTACACTGGGGCCGATTTAATCGACTTTCCCCTCCCCCAAAATTGCTGGCCTTGTACCAAAATCAGACATTGATCTCACGGCAGTTGCAAATCCTTTTTGACTCCCACTTTAAATCCTGGTGTCGGTTAATTTTCTCCCTCTCCTTTTCTTGCACTCTCGTGTCAAACGGGTAGACTACATCTACAATCAGGCACGATCTTTTTTCCTTGTCAAAAACCACCAGGTCAGGCCTGTTGTGTTCTAATTTCTTATCCGTCTGTATCGCCAAATCCCATATTATTATTGGAGACTGGAATGTCTTCAGGCGCACACAGCCCTCGACCAATCGGGCAATGTGATCGGTGGAAACTCCACCTTGGCGTTCTATAGAGGATTACATCCTCTGTTTTTGTTTTTTACACGCAGAAATACCCATTTGTACCGTACTGTATTGTCCTGCACTGTCCTTAATGTCTACTTTATGTAAACCCTTGTGGTTAATAAAGAAAACATTATTATTATTATTATTATTATTATTATTATTATTATTATTATTACAGTGGGACAAGTTATTCGAACCCGCCGTTTGGTTGGATGCAGCAACTCAAATATTTTATTCATTTGGCTTAGCATTCGGATGTTTGGTAGCTTTGGCCTCATATAATCCTGTTCGCAGTAACTTCCTAAGTGAGGCTCTTATGGTCAGCGTTGGTGACTTCTTTACATCTATACTGACAGCTACAGTGGTTTTCTCAGTTCTCGGTAAGTTCTTTGTACTCATCACATTTACCACCATCGTCTTCACTAACATCACCATTACTACTACATCCATCATCACCACCACATCCATCATCACCACCATCATCACCACTACCACTACATCCATCATAAGCACCATCATCACCACTACCACTACATCCATCATCACCACCACATCCATCATCACCACCACCATCACCACTACCACTACATCCATCATCACCACTACCACTACATCCATCATCACCACCACCATCACCACTACCACTACATCCATCATCACCACCACATCCATCATCACCACCATCATCACCACTACCACTACATCCATCATCACCACCACATCCATCATCACTACCACTACATCCATCATCACCACCACATCCATCATCACCACCACCATCACCACTACCACTACATCCATCATCACCACCACATCCATCATCACCACCATCATCACCACTACCACTACATCCATCATCACCACCACATCCATCATCACCATT
This sequence comes from Eledone cirrhosa, assembly GCA_964016885.1. NCBI lineage: Eukaryota > Metazoa > Mollusca > Cephalopoda > Octopoda > Eledonidae > Eledone > Eledone cirrhosa. The sequence continues at coordinate 11,472,750 of OZ024758.1, forward strand.
ACCACTACATCCATCATCACCACCACATCCATCATCACCACCACCATCACCACTACCACTACATCCATCATCACCACCACATCCATCATCACCACCAACATTCTTCTCGCAACTAACACCAGTTTTATTATCACAGACATCACCATCACCATCACCATCACCAGTATCTGCCAATGTCTATTTTAGATGTCTATCGATAAATCGATAAGCTACTAGACCTCACTCGCTTACTGAGCTGGATGGAACTCATCAAATCGGACCAAGGAAACAATGTTTCCATTGGTATCTCCAATAGCTGATACTATCTACCAGTTGCAACTCTTAGCAGAAAGAGCAACGGGAAATAAAGTGTCTTGCCCAAGGACATAACACATCACCCGGTCCGGGAATCCAATTCAAAACCTCACGATTGCAAATCCACTCTGCTAACCACTCAGCCACATTCTTTCACTTAGATGTTCTATGTGTCTGTGGAGTGCTCGGCCACTTAAATGTTAATCTACAAACAGTCTGTTCTGTTCATCAAACAACTAACTAGAACACATATCATTTAGCATTTAAACCGGCTATATCCGGCCAGAATTCTCTCACCTCTTTCTGTTCAAACTGGCCGTAACCAGTCACTCATACTGATGTTAAGGTATTGTTCTCAAAATACCGCTAACCACTCAGCCACATTCTTTCACTAAGATGTTCTAGATGTAGAGACTCCAAACCAAAAACTCTGTTGGAAAGGAATAACATATGATTAAATGGAAATTCAATTGAAGAATTTTAAAATGTAATCAATGTTTATTTACAGCAGTTGAAGAAGAATAGAAGAAATTAGTGCCAGAATCATGAAATGTTTGCTAATTAGATACGACTGCGAGATGCATTAGAGAGGCGTTTTACGTTATTTAGACTTTATTTAGAAAGGAAAAAATATATGTAAAAACAAGTTCTTGGCTGTATTTAGAAAGAGCACACACACACCCACACACATATTTATGTGTGTATGTATATATATATATATATATATATATAAATATGTATGTAAATATATATATATATATGTATGTATGTATGTATATATATATATATATATATATATATATATATATATATATATATATATATATATATATGTATGTATATATATATACACAGACACACACACACACACACACACACACATACACACACACACACACATATATATATATATATATATATATATATATATATATATATTAGGAAAAGAACTGAAAATGCAACTGGAGTCTTTTAAGAATATTTATTTACCGGTTTCACAAAAAAGTAATATTGAGATCGAGAGTTTGTGATTCTCTTGTGGTTTGTTTTTTTCTTATAAACATACAAACATACATACATACATACATACATGCATATATATATGGAGTTGCGACCGATAGATAGTATTAGCAATTGGAAAGACCAACAGAAACATTGTTCCCTCGGTCCGATTTGACGAAAGTCGATCGTTCCTTATATATATATAATTATTATTTCCGATTTTATTGTTATATAATTGCTTGAAAATAAACAACTTTTCTTTCTAATTTATTTACATTCGT
>OZ024758.1:11479326-11484326 GCA_964016885.1 Eledone cirrhosa
GGGTTCCATCCCATTCGATAAGCGAATGAGGTCTGAAATCGATAGTTGATAATTCCCAATCTAGTATTACAGTATATTGAAGTATTGAACAACGTCTAAATCCCGTACTCTGACGTCTAACGTCTGTCTCAAGTCGCGAGACACGTCTTGTCGGTACTTATCATGGATAGGATGCTAGTCTATCGCATGGTTAACCCCCCCCCCCACAGCTAATGCTGGTACTCCTTTTCAGTTGAGTATACTGGAACAATGTTAAATGAAGTGTTTTGCTCAAGAACACAATACACAACTCAGTCCAGAAATCGAAACCTCGACATTATTATCATAAGTCCAACACCCTTACCACTAGGTCACGCACCTCCATTGAGTATATGGGAATAATGTGAACTGAAGTGGTTTGCTCAAGAACACATTACACAACTCAGCCCAGGAATTGAATCCCCGGCATTATGATCATAAGTCCAATAACTTACATTATGATCATGGCGGTGGATTGGCAGTATCGGTAGAGGGTCGGACGCCATGCTTTCCAGCATAGTTACATCCCTTTACGATCTGAGTTCAAATCCCGCCGAGGTTGACTTTACCTTTCATCCTTACGGGGTCGAGTCAGTATCGGTAGAGGGTCGGACGCCATGCTTTCCAGCATAGTTACATCCCTTTACGATCTGAGTTCAAATCCCGCCGAGGTTGACTTTACCTTTCATCCTTACGGGGTCGATAAAATAAAGTACCAGTAATGCACTAGGTAATTGCTGGCCTTGTGCCTGAAGTAGAAACAATTATTATCATAAGTCCAACAACTTATGATCACAAGTCCAATAACTTACATATTTATCAGAACCAGAACCAGTAGGACACGCACCACCACAAATCTGGTCCTGATTCTGATAAATATGTAAGTTATTTCATTGAAGCTTATTTCCAAACCTATATTTTAATATATCCTTTGTCTTTTTCTTTTATTTCTTCTCTCTTCAATTCTCATTGTTAGGGTCACAATGTAAAACTACCACGACCCTGGTGGGTACAATGTATAGCAGCACTTCTGATCCTATCATCAGTTGCATGGATCCCATTTGTAGCCATTACACGTTATTTCAACTTAGTAAAATGGGAACCTGAGACGCCAGCTTTCTTTCCAGCCGAAGAACTACGAGAAGAACGAAATATCAAACCTCACCAATCTACATTTATTGAAAGATATTTCTTTGGATTTAAAGACTGAATAGTGATGTGATCCGCATTCAAAGAAACACGTGTACGATGGACAGACTATGAGTACACACATGTATGTATGTAAATATATACACGGATATCAATCATATATATATATATATATATATATATATATATATATATATATATGTATACATTTGTATGTGTGTGTGTATATATATATATATATGTATATATATATATAAATAAATATATATATATATATATATATATATATATATATATATATATATATATATATATATACATACATGTATATATCTATGTACATGTATATATGTAAATATATATATATACACACATTTGTATGATATATCTACGTTTATCTCTACTAAGGTAAAACGAATTTTAAATCATCTGTTATCATATATAAATGTCTCGACAAGAAATATTTAAAAATACTTAATTTGGCCACAAAAATAACTGTAGCTACCTGCGTCATTTTAACGAGCATGTATATATAAAAAAAATTGTGAATATATATATATATATATATATATATATATATAAATATACGAAAAGGTTATACATACACACACACACACACACACACACACATATATATATATATATAAATATACGAAAAGGTTATACATACACACACACACACACACACACATATATATATATATATATATACACACACACAGTATACACACACACACATATATATACATATGTGTGTGAATGCGTATGTGTCTAAATATACACACACATACAAACATACACACACACGTTTTAATTGATATCAGAAAATCTTACAAATTCATTATTTATTTCTAGTCCTACTTTCGTAAGCTTCTCAATATTGGATCAAAGTGTTAAAGATCGATTATATAAAGTGATTGAATTATTTATGTCTATTAAAAATATATTTATTTATAAAAAAATCCCTTCCTTAAAACTTATTCGTGTAATATTTCACTTGGTAGGGTTATTTTCGTAGTTAGGAAGATTAGAGTTATTCCCCCTAGAACGGCTATCATACACCGTGTAAAGAAATATTTAAGAAACTTCTATGATTTTTAAATATGCCTGGAGTTGTGGATTAGCAAAATCGGTAGAGCCTCGGACAACATGGTTAGCGGCATAGTGTTACAGCCCTTTACGTTCTGAGTTCAAATCCAGCCGAGTTTAGCTGGGGTTATGGGGTCGATAAAAGAAAGAACCGGTAATGCAGTGGAGGATCAATTTAATCGACTTTCACTCTTCCTCACAAAATTATTGACCTTGTGTCTAAATCAGAAACCATTATTTTTAAATATCCATTGATTGATTGTTACAAATGTATTAGTAATAATAATAATATTAACTACAGTTGTAATAATTGTTTCTACTTTTGGCACAAGGCCAGCAATTATTCCAGTGCATTACTGGTACTTTATTTTATCGACCCCGTAAGGATGAAAGGCAAAGTTTACCTCGGCGGGATTTGAACTCAGGCCATAAAGGGCCGTAACTCTTTGCTGAAAAGCATGGCGTCTGACCCTCTACCGATACTGCCAATACACCGCCCTAACTACAGTTGTAATAATGGTTATGGTAAAGATTGGTTATGGTAAATCAACGCCAATCCACTGCCAATTGTAATAATGGTTATGGTAAAGATTGGTTATGGTAAATCAACGCCAATCCACTGCCAATTGTAATAATGGTTATGGTAAAGATTGGTTATGGTAAATCAACGCCAATCCACTGCCAATTGTAATAATGGTTATGGTAAAGATTGGTTATGGTAAATCAACGCCAATCCACTGCCAATTGTAATAATGGTTATGGTAAAGATTGGTTATGGTAAATCAACGCCAATCCACTGCCAATTGTAATAATGGTTATGGTAAAGATTGGTTATGGTAAATCAACGCCAATCCACTGCCAGTTGTAATAATGGTTATGGTAAATCAAGGTTTCCTACAACTGCTGTACAAACTCTTACACTTGGTAATGCAAATACTTATAGAAAAGCCGATATACATACAGCTGAATAAATCTGTATATATATATATGTAATATGTAGACATATATAAACATATATATATATATATCCATGTATATACATGTGTGTGTGTGTATTATAAATATAGGGATAGATGATTTGATAGATACTTATATGTGTACATTTGTTCATTTGTATATAGATAGTTACACACACACACACTCATATATATGTGTGTCTGTGTGTGTATATATATATATATATATTTATATATATCGAGTAAGTATGTTTTGAAACAGTGAGCAGGTTTGAAATTAGAAAATAGAATAGCTTTCACCGTATTTTTGACTAAAGGAATTTTAGCCTGATAATGGGGTTTAGAACCCTCAGATCAATACTCATCTTTTTCCATTTATCTGAGGGTTCTAAACCTCATTATCAGGCTAAAATTCCTTTAGTAAAAAATACCGTGATATATATATATATATATATATATATATATATATATATATATATATATATATATATATATATATATATATATATATATATATATATAAGAAATAGAAGCTTTCGCCATATTATTTTAGCCTGATAGTGGGGTTTAGAACCCTATAAGAAATGCAAAAAGATGAGTATCAACGTATCTTCACTATCAGGCTAAAATATCTTTAGTAAAAAAAATATGGTGAAAGCTTCTATTTCTAATTTCAAACTTGCTCGCTGTTTCAAAACACACACACACACACACACACAGACACACACATATATACACACACACACACACACATATATATATATATATATATATATATATATATATATACATATACACACACACACACACATATATATATATATATATATATGTGTGTGTGTGTGTGTGTGTGAGTCTGTATATGATAGGTAGTAAGAAATAGTCCTTACTATGCTGCAGTGTATATTATGAATTTTAACTGAAGACAATTTGTGTCAATTGTGTGTTGACTGTTGTTCGTTGATACACACACACATATATACCCACATCAAAACACACAGAGCACACACCTACAACATATACATATATACCCACACCAACACCAACACACACATACATATCGATGTATATATATTAACACACACACTACACACGCCTACAACACCAACACACACATACATATCGATGTATATATATTAACACACACACCTACACCAACAGACAAATATATACAGATGTATATATTAACATATGAATAATCATTAAGACATTTAAACAAAGAAAAATATTGAAAACTGCTACTTTTTTTGGTTCTTAATTTTTGTTACGATTATTATATTATATATATTATATTATATTATATGATATCATATGATATTATATATTGTATTATATAATATATAATATATTATATTATAATATAGTATATTATATATCATATAATACTATATATATATAAAATAATATCATTATCATCATCTCAAATAAAAAAATGGACATTACACAGAGATGATGATATGATATCATATATTATATTATATTATTTCTATATTTATTGCGATGCTGTTATAATTGTTATTATTGTTATTATTGTTAATACCATTTTTATGTAAGAAATTGTTATTAATATACTCTTTGCATTGTCTTTCAGCTTAGCATTGTTACAATTATCATTATTATTATTTTTTCTTTTACTAAGAGGATGGTGGATGGTTATATTAGTAGAGTGGCAAAGAAAAATATTTGTGGCAATAAGTTATGGCCCTTTGTAGTTCGAGTTCTCATTCCACTGAGGTTAATTTTGTCTTTCTGCTTTCAGACTGACCAGTTAAGTACTTTTGTATTTCC
>OZ024758.1:11489326-11501826 GCA_964016885.1 Eledone cirrhosa
AGTTTTATGTCAAAATTCTTCTTAAGGAAAATAGAATAGGAAATAGGGAGCAGTGACCTCAGATGTTTGGAAAACTTTAATCTGGATGATATGTGAAATATGAAATAACTAAGCATGATCTGTGATAGCCATATTCTAATGTATATGTGAACATGTACTCAAATTTAGTGTGTGTGTGTGTCTGTGTATGTATGTGAGTATATGTGCTTGTGGCAGGTGGTATTGCTATATTCAACTTTGAATTTAAATATACATGTGCAGCTATAATTTAAATCAAATATATTTTACTTCATTGTGCAGCTATTGAAACAAATATTTCCATTAACTGTTTTCCATATCTGTTTATTTCATGCTAGCATAGATAAAACAGATTTCTTTTCTTACAAGATTTGGAGATTTGAATATTTTTGAATAAAATGCTTCTACATGTAGTTGCCCCTCCTGATATTTAACTATTTGAAGACAGTGGCTTTCTATAGATCAATAACATTTTATATTTAATGGGAGGCAAAAGTATAAGAAGTAGAGAAAGTGTGTTGAAAGAGAGAAACATGGAGAAAACCAAAGAACTGGGAGGTATATGTATCCAGAGTGGTGGGTACAATACACAGAAGTAAGAAACTCACAGGAAGCCTGGACAGGACAGCAGAAGGTCTTCCCCTCAAGCAAGTGTTTCAGTCCTTAGTAAACCATGAAATATATTGTTCAGCTAAATATATATCTAATCTAATAGATTAGATCAGATTAGAAATTACCAAATAATGGTCACTGTATGGTACCATAGATCAGATTAGAAATTACCAAATAATGGTCACTGTATGGTACCATAGATCAGATTAGAAATTACCAAATAATGGTCACTGTATGGTACTATAGATCAGATTAGAAATTACCAAATAATGGTCACTGTATGGTACCATAGATCAGATTAGAAATTACCAAATAATGGTCACTGTATGGTACCAGCTGATAGAATGGTAGATGCATTATATAGAGGACAATGAGGAAGATGTGCTGAAAGAACCAGTTTTAAATTATTACTAAAATATTTAACTGGCGAAATTATTACTAAAGTATTTTACTGGGACTTTTTTGTGAGCAGTCAAATTGAAAGCAGATTTACCTTATATACCTAAATATAAACCGACTTGAATATAAGGTGACCCCCATTTTACCATCAATTTTTTAGTCACATATTCCTCAGCTTATATTCAAGTTTATGTGGTATATACCATTAACAAAGGCACAGAACGATAGATCAATAATAGATAGGGGACTTGAAATTAGTAACTGTTTGGTACATTCATATGTTTGCTAGATATATTTTTATATATAGATTAAATTTGGAAAACTATGTAGTTAGTACCCCTAAAAGAATACTAGTTGATATAAGTATTACCTAAATTTTGCTTAATTTGGTTGGGGCTTGTTCAGTCTAAATATAACTGGTTTTCCCAATCAACCAAATACAATATTACACAGTTCTGTCTATCATTCACTTCTGTAAACATTATGTTCTTCGTGGACTCTAGTTTGGGATATTTTTCTGACACCCAAACTCTACGTTTCTGGAAGATGTATGTTTTTACAAAAGAATAAACATAAATGACAAGCACACACACACACAGACACACACACACACACAAAGGTGCATTTGAGTAATGGAAAAAAAAAGCTTGTGCATAGAGAGACAATTACTCGGTATCTATTTAAATTATAATTGTTTCTACTTTTGGCACAATACAGTTTGTCCCAAAAAAACTGTATACACACTACAACAGCATTCTAATCAAAGTCTGTATACATTTTTTGGGGACACCCTGTATATATTTGATATCTTTTATTTGATATTCATTGTTATTTAACTGTGCGATATTTATTGACCCCTATTTGTCTAAATGTCCCGTAGAATATATCAAATATATATATTGACATTTTGGTTATTTTTTCTTCTACGTTTTCTGATTTGTTTCCTAATATAAAACTATTTTACCAATATTGGTTGAAACAATTATTTCCAGTTCAATATATCAACTCGGAATGGCCAAGAACACATGGTATCAAAACATTTACCCTTCTACATCGTTATCATTATCACCATCATTTATTTGCAGACATACACAAGCACACACACTCATATATATATATATATACACACACACACACATACATACACAAGATTGCCCACCAGCAAGGTGGCTCATGAGGCAGTATGTAGTTGTCTGTTCAGTTTATGTACCTGATTTTCTGTGAACAATTTCCAATCTCTATATATATATAGTATCAAGTACTCTGGTGCGTTATGGTCCACCTGTTTCCCTACCACACCTCCTTCGTTATATATATGTATATAATTTCCTTTCTTTCTCTCCCTCTCTGTATGTCTTTCTCTGTGTGTGTGTGATCGAAATAGCAACTAGAAAATGGTAGTACTGGTGCCAAACAAATGCTCCCAGTACTCACTGTAAAGTGATTGAAATGAGAAAAGTCATCCAGCTGTAGAAACCCAGCCAGAAATTGGGTTATGATGATGATGAGGTGATGATATATATATATATATATATGTGTGTTTCAGTGTGTGTAACTATATATACATATATGTGTGTGTTTATGTGCATATGTTTATATCTTATATATATATATATTCCTCTTTAAATATCTTTTTTTCTGGTATTTTAACATGGTATGTAAAAACTAATTTTATAAATATTTCCTGTATATTTTCCTTTCATTAATGTTATTCATTAGTATTTCATTAACACCCATACAAATAATAATAATAAAAATAATAATTATTATTTCTACATTTGGTACAAGGCCAACAATTTGGGGGAAAGGGGAAGTGGATTAAATTGATCTCAGTACATTACTGGTACTCAAATCAAACAAGTAATGGCTTTACTTTTTTCAAAGGTCGAGTGGTGGAGGGTATCAATATAATATAATACAAATAATTATTTAATATTAATTTACTGTTCTGTTATAAAAATTAATTAATAGAATGCATAGGTAAAGAGATAAATATATCTGCAGCTAGCTATATCATTTAAAATATATAATACATTGTTGAAATAACTATTTTTCATAGATATGTATGATATTGTATTTCTGAAATGGCGAATGTAACATCATGCTTGAAGACCTATTAGTAAAATATTTAAGTTTGTGTATCAGCATTGACAAACATGATATTTCCAAAAAATCATTTATCCTGTCAACAACCATCTGGTTATTGACTGTCTGCCAGTCTATTCACATTATTCGATCTCACATGTTGGTGTCACAACATTATATATCTATTACAATATGACAACCAGCATATTGTTATATAATTTATATCATAAAACAAATGTGTAAAATTATTCATAGAAGATTTTTATATATTTTTCAAGTTATGTATGTATGTATGTCAGTATATGTATGTATGTGTGTATGTATCATAAAACAAATGTGTAAAATTATTCATAGAAGATTTTTATATATTTTTCAAGTTATGTATGTATGTCAGCATATGTTTGTATATGTGTATGTATGGTTTATTTGTGGAGCGACGGACTCCTAGTTTTCATTAAGACATCTCTCTTGGAGAAGGTTACTCTGATATAAAACCTGCAACTTTGTTTGCATCCAATGATGTAGATTAGTTCTTCTTTTTGGGCAAATGCATTCGATGTTCAGAGAGTGGGACTAGCTCCATGCAAAGCCTTTCATCACTTAAAAATGCTTCAAGCATGGACATCGCTTGATATGTGACATTTTTTTGCGATGCATGGTATTGCTGGCCAAAGGTAAGTCCCTAGCTGGACTAAAAAGCCATGTCCATAATGTTCATGTTTAAGTATGGCATTACTCGAAATCGAGTTGCAGCCATTCTCATGTATATATGTATGTATGTTATCTCTTTCTCTTAATTTTGAGTATATTTTTTTGACCGGCCACCTTCCTGGTGGCAAGGTTGTAAAAGAAAAGAAATTGTCATCCCTTATGTATGTATGTATGTATGTATGTATGTATGTATGTATGTATGTATGTATGTATGTATGTATGTATGTTCTTCTGGTTTTATAATTTCACAAAGTTTTACCAATAGAGAGAGAGTCTGTTTCTAACATAGACACAAGACTCTCTCATTGGAATTTACACATCAACTAGGTAGATATGTATGTATGTCTGCATGTGTAGATATGGATGTTATTGTATGTGTGGATGTGTATGTTTTGAGTTGTATGTGTGCATGTGTATATGCTTTGCATCTGTATATGTGTATATGCAGTTATTAAATGCAAAATTTTTGAAATGTCTTACATATTTTTGTATGTATGTATGTATGTATGTATGTATGTATGTATGTATGTATATACGTACGTACGTATGTATGTATGTATGTATGTATGTAGTGTTTGCAGTAAGGACAACACGGATTAGGATCCTTCGTGGGGCCTGTTTAGGGGACAGATTCGGTATACAAATTAGTAAAACTATAGTGGAGGGTGCCTTTCATTTGGACTGGACTGCAGGCATCCTTGCTTCATTTATATGGATGTATGTAAATAGATGTGTGTATGAGATTGTGTGTCTGTAAGTGTGTGTATGAGATTGTGTGTCTGTAAGTGTGTGTATGAGATTGTGTGTCTGTAAGTGTGTGTATGAGATTGTGTGTCTGTAAGTGTGTGTATGAGATTGTGTGTCTGTAAGTGTGGGAGTGTGTTTCTTCCTTTTGTATTTTTTCTCTTCCTTTATTTTCTGGAGAAGGACCTTATTCAAGATGTCAGAATTGCCATTACTCGCTATCTCATAAAACTAAATTTCATTTTTGCCATAAAATGTCTTAGAGCCTTTTATCCATTCATTTTCTTTTGGGTGTTACCCATTCCATTGTTCTGTATACACATACATACATAAATATATACATTCATAATGCATGCATATATATACATACAAAATACATACATATATATACACACATACATATATTTGTAAACAGATTTTGTCTTGGATATTTAAGCTATTATACTTCAATTGAAAACTTTAAAGTTAGATAAATATTTTTCTTGCAATGTTTATATATATATATATATATATACATACATATATGTATATATATATATATATATATATATATATTTATATATATATATATATATATTTATATATATACATATGTGTTCATATGGATATATTGATATGTATTCATGGTTATATGTTTGCATTTATTCAATATACCAATATATCCTTGTGCATATATATATATGTATATGTATATATGTATATATGTAAGTATATATATATATATGCGTGTGTGTCTGACAGTTCAACTGTGTTATGTCATGTGTGTCGGACAGTTCCTCCATGTTATGTCATGTGTGTCGGAGAGTTCCACCATGTTATGTCATGTGTGTCGGACAGTTCCGCCCGTGTTAAGTGATGCATGTTAGACAGTTCCACCATGTTATGTCATGTGTGTCGGACAGTTCCACCATGTTATGTCATGTGTGTCGGACAGTTCCGCCCGTGTTAAGTGATGCATGTTAGACAGTTCCACCATGTTATGTCATGTGTGTCGGACAGTTCCACCATGTTATGTCATGTGTGTCGGACAGTTCCGCCTGTGTTAAATGATGCGTGTCGGACAGTTCCACCATGTTATGTCATGCGTGTCGAACAGTCCCACCATGTTATGTCATGCGTGTCGGACAGTTCCACCATGTTATGTCATGTGTGTCGGACAGTCCCACCATGTTATGTCATGAGTGTCGGACAGTTCCGGCTGTGTTAAGTGATGTGTGTTCAGACAGTTCCACCATGTTATGTCATGTGTGTCGGACAGTCCCACCATGTTATGTCATGAGTGTCGGACAGTTCCGGCTGTGTTAAGTGATGTGTGTTCAGACAGTTCCACCGTACGACCAAAATCATAGAGCCCAGTATGACCGAAGACAATTATAAGATTGAATGAGTGAAATTTAATTTAATGATGTGTATGTGTTCAAAAAAGAAAGAAAGAAACAAGTAAAGAGAGAGAGAGAGAGAGGATAGAGAGAAAAAGAGAGAGAGAGGGGGGAAAGAGTTTGAGAGAAGGAGAGAGATAGAAAATAAAAGAGAGAGAGAAAGAAAGAAAGACAAACAACATAATCATAATGCATTTTGGATATTCACCTTAACATCAGTTCTTTTATTACATAATATGTTATTACTGTATGTTATTGCTTATTACATAACTATGTTATTACTATTACATACTTATATGATATTACTTGTTATATAACTATATGTTATTGTATATTATGTACCTATATGTTATGTATGGCATATCTAAGAACTGACTAACTGCCTGATGAGGTCATAGCCATTCAATGGCTATCATCGAAATATATATAGCAGTAAATAAAGGATTATGAGTTCATGCAATTGACTTATGTTTCGTCACTGTTATGTGTGTATATATATATATATATATATATATATATATATATATATATATATATATATATATATATATATGTATATTTATTAAAATAACAGATAGATTTTAGTCTTCAAATTTATTATTATTACTATATATGTATATATATATATATGTATGGACCTGTAACTCTGGATGGATTCATAGGGGAACTGTAATGATATATGGCATTTCTTGGGCATCTAAATCCTGGGAGAGCCCATTACCTCTCCAGGCTTATATATATATATATATTTCGTTTCTGAATTTGTTTAGCAAGATTCTTTATCTGAAAACGTGTGTTGAAACCGATATTGTTAGACTTTGGGAATTTATAAATTCCTAAATTTATAAATTTAATTTATAATAAATTGAAGCGAAAGCAACTGGTGCGTGTGTTTCTTATTGGCAACATGACCCTCCCAAAGTATAACAATATATATATATATAAAGGTAGAACACTGGAGGGTGATATCCGTAGTAGTAGAGCACTCAGTCCAAGCTGAAGATCCTCAAGGTGAAACATTTGTTCTTGGTATGGTGAACTAACTGTTGTGTAACTACTTCTATATATATATATATATATATATATATATATATATATAATATTAGATCAAAAGATGGTTAAAAGAGTTCCATGTATTTTATAAAATACATGGAACTCTTTTAACCATCTTTTGATCTTATATTATTCATCCCACCAAGGTTGACCTTACGGGGTCGATAAAATAAAGTACCAGTAATCCACTGGGTAATTGCTGGCCTTGTGCCTAAAGTAGAAACAATTATTTATACTCCAGTCCTACAAACTGTAGAGTGCTACTTATCCGATATCTGCATTGCTTTATTGTACTACAATAAAACTCACCTCCTACATATATATATATATAAATATATATATATATATATATATATATATACACACATATATAAAACCATCCAGCTCAACGATGATATATATAGGTTTAGAAAGGGCATCCAACAATAGAACTGGCCCCTAATATGAATATATTGAATGGGATTTGGTACCTTGACTTATGTAGGAGGACAGTAGGGTTGAGGATAAAGAACTAACTCAAATATATATATATATATGTGTCTATATGTGTATATATATATATCATCATCATCATCATCGATTAACATCCATTAGAGAGTGAGAGAGAGAGATAGTTAAATGTATCTCAGTAGTCAGCAGCTTGTCTTATAATACTTTCTGTAAATCTCAGGTGTGTCAGATTTGTAAGAGTTCATCATCATCATCATCATCACCGTTTTACGTCCGTTCTTCCATGCTAGCATGGGTTAGACGGGTTGTCCTGTTGTGGACAGTGTCTGGTCGGCTGACCATGCCTTGCTCATACAGCAATTGATTTTGGCTTGATTTCTACAGCTGGATGCCCTTCCTAACAGGGTATCCAGCTAATTAGAATTGAAATACTATATATTACAATATACATACTGTTTAATACTATTTTAACTTTTTTCACTGCTGAGCTCTGAAATGTTTTATGCTATTTATAATGGGTTGGGTTACTGAGCCAAATTCCACCCTCAATCACAGAATGACAAAGTAGTGTAAATAAATTACAATTAAAATAAAGGAGAGACACAGAGAAACAAGTATAGCAACTAAGAAGGTGACATCATTGTGGTGAAAGACCTTTGACAATTGAATATTAAATAATCATTGTTTATTAACCCTTCAGTATTTCAACCAGTCATATCCAGCCAGAATTCTCTCACCTCTTTCTGTCCAAACTGGTCATATCCAGCCAGAATTATCTCACCTCTTTCTGTCCAAACTGGACATATCCGGTCAGTATTCTCTCACCTCTTTCTGTCCAAACTGGTCATATCCAGCCAGAATTATCTCACCTCTTTCTGTTCAAACTGGACATATCCGGTCAGTATTCTCTCACCTCTTTCTGTCCAAACTGGACATATCCAGCCAGAATTCTCTCACCTCTTTCTGTCCAAACTGGTCATATCCAGCCAGAATTCTCTCACCTCTTTCTGTCCAAACTGGTCATATCCAGCCAGAATTCTCTCACCTCTTTCTGTCCAAACTGGTCATATCCAGCCAGAATTCTCTCACCTCTTTCTGTCCAAACTGGTCATATCCGGCCAGAATTCTCTCACCTCTTTCTGTCCAAACTGGCCATATCCAGCCAGAATTCTCTCACCTCTTTCTGTCCAAACTGGTCATATCCAGCCAGAATTCTCTCACCTCTTTCTGTCCAAACTGGACATATCCAGCCAGAATTCTCTCACCTCTTTCTGTCCAAACTGGCCATATCCAGCCAGAATTCTCTCACCTCTTTCTGTCCAAACTGGACATATCCAGCCAGAATTCTCTCACCTCTTTCTGTCCAAACTGGACATATCCAGCCAGAATTCTCTCACCTCTTTCTGTCCAAACTGGACATATCCAGCCAGAATTCTCTCACCTCTTTCTGTCCAAACTGGACATATCCGGCCAGAATTCTCTCACCTCTTTCTGTCCAAACTGGACATATCCAGCCAGAATTCTCTCACCTCTTTCTGTCCAAACTGGCCATATCCGGCCAGAATTCTCTCACCTCTTCCTGTCCAAACTGGCCATATCCAGCCAGAATTATCTCACCTCTTTCTGTCCAAACTGGACATATCCAGCCAGAATTCTCTCACCTCTTTCTGTCCAAACCGGCCATGACTGGCTACTCATACTTATGTTAAGATATTGTTCTGAAAATACATAATACTAAAATCTTGGGTTTGATAGAAAAAAGTACCAGCAATGTACTGGGTTGATTTAATTGATTTTCCTTTCCTCCAAAATTGTTGGCTTTGTGCCTAAAGTAGAAACCAGCAGCATTATTATTATTATTTCTATCATCATCATCATCATCATCATCATTATATTATTATTGATTGATTGATAAATCGATTTAGTGACTAATCAATAGTTATGATGTTCCATATTATTTGTCTCGATATACTAGATCCATCTTACCCTCTTCTTCGGAAACAATATATACATATATATATATATTTATATATATATATATATATATATATATATATATATATATATATATATATATATATATTTATATATATATACATATTATATTTATAATTCTACATACTTAAGATGTATGTGCAACCTTAGGTTTTGTGGTCCAGTTATGACCCCAATGTCTATATATATACTTATGTATATACACATGTATATATATATATATATATATATATATATATATATATATATATATATATATATATATATATATATACATAATATATATATATCTATATATATATGTATGCATATATATATATATATATATATATATATATATATATATATATATATATATATATATATGTGTGTGTGTTTAAGCCAAAACCGCTTAGCACTGTGGTCGGGATTCTACATATCTCTATAATTATATATATAGATATATATGTATACATATATATTTAATATAGAAATGGCTTCTACAGGACTAGAACTGTTTCATTTGAAGAAAATCATCAGGAAAGCTGACCGTCATCACATTCACAGTAAGCTTTCCTGATGAATTCTTTCGAATGAAACAGTTCTTGTCCTGTAGAAGCCATCTGCTATGTATTGAGTACCTTACTTACTGTGGTTACCCCTGATTGAACCTGGGATACAGACACACACATATATATATATGTGTGTAAGTGTGTATAATATATATGTATACATAAACATACATAGATATTTGTTGATATATATATATATATATATTTATAGCAACATATAGGAAGGACAATAAGGATGAACAGATAGACACTATGTTGAATGAGATAACTTGTCATTCAACTACCAACATTACTTTTAATATGAGATCAGATTAAACCAGATCAAACTGGACCAGATCAGATCAGAACAGACCAAACCAGATCAAAACAGACCAGATCATACCATTAACAGATGGTTAATCATTCTTTTTCAGCCAGATATTTAACTAAAATATTCTAAAAAAAATATGTATGTATGTATGTATTATACATGTATGTATGTATTATGTATATATGTATGTATGTTTGTATGTATGTATATATGTATGAGTATGTATGTATGTATGTTTGTATGTATGTATGTATGTATTATATATATATGTATGTATGTATGTATTATGTATATATGTATGTATGTATTATGTATATATGTATGTATGTATGTTTGTATGTATGTATATATGTATGAGTATGTATGTATATATGTATGTATGTATTATGTATATATGTGTGTATGTTTGTATGTATGTATGTTATCTCTTTCTCTTAATTTCGAGTATATTTTTTTGACTGGCCACCTTCCTGGTGGCAAGGTTGTAAAAGAAAAGAAATTGTCATCCCTTGAATCGCAGGAATGTTTTGCAAATTTTGAAGGTGCCAGCTATCGCAGCCATTTGTAGACTATGAATTAAGGAGCTGTGCATTTTGTCCGCAAATCCAAGTTCAGTCATACTTTGGTCCAAGCGGGTTGGTATATAACCCGTAGCTCCAATAATGATGGGTATGAAGCTAAAGGTGTATCTTGGATACTGGATTTGTAAACTCCTCTACTGGATTTGTAAACTGTATGTATGTATATATGTATGTATTATGTATATATGTATGTATGTATGTATGTATGTAGGAAAACTAGGAGTCTCTCGCGCCATAAAAAAAAACACTCAAAATAAACTGAGAACTCTAAAGCTTGGATATCTTTACCAAACTATTATGACGCTATATGTATAAATATATATATATATATTACAGTTTATTTTGTTATTTTGTTTTTTTTTATGTCAACAGCTAGATCAAAAACATTTTGGACCTAGCTGCTGAAACAGCAGGAGCTCAGCTGCGTGGGTCTCCAACTTTTCATATATATATATATATATATTTACTAAAATAACAGATTAAAGTTTAAGCAAAGAATCTCTGCTTTCACCTGGGGCATTTCTGAATTTCAGAAGATCCCGTTAAGGGTGAAAGCAGCGATTATTTGCTAAACATTTAATCTGTTATTTTAATAAATATTTGCTCTAGGGTTCTTATATATTTGATATATATTTATCCTTATCAAGGACCTCATTGGATTTTAGTCTCCACATTATTACTATTACTATATATATATATTATATATGTCACCAGTGCTTTGAGAACGCAACACCAAATATCAGCCTGGGGCATATCGTCTGTTCCATTTCTTGTCTTTCTTTGTCTCTCTTTAATCTTTATAAAATGTAGAGTTTTGTATTGTTATTGTTCAATGATATCAACAATAGTTCTTTTCTTTCTCTTTTTATAAAAGCTTTACCTTGGTAGATAGATAGATAGATAGACAAAAAAAAAGAAAAGATTGATACTTTTTACGAAACCACTGATCTGAAGAATGTATGAAAATATCCTATAAGAATTGGTTACAGGTTTACGCAAAATTAGAAGAAACATGTCTTCCTTGGAATAGGATTGAAAATTACCAAATATGAATTATATAGACAAGCTTATAAGCTACTTTACAGAAAACACTTTTCCAGTATTTCCTGAGACTTTGTGACATGCATTTGTAAGATGAATATATTTGCTAGCATCTATAATATTTTAAATCATTGCATTTCATTGAATGGCATCAATACTCTGATTAAGAACAGACACCTAAGAATCACCAAGACATGTATTATATAAAATCATTTACACTTTGTGTTAGTTGAGATTTGTAGATATGTTGACAAAGTATCATGAAATTATGCTCCATATTTTTCTAATATTTTCTGTTAATTAGTAAATACATTCACCTTTACTTCAGTCTTAAAAATATATATCAGACCTGCCAACCTCTAAAAACCCAAACAGGGTGCACCATGCAAAAATTGCCCCAAAACGGGGAGAAATGAGGCAAACATGGGGAGATTTTACATAACGAAAGCTATAAGCATTTTCACAAGAGAAAACATCTCTCACCCACCTCAAAGTGGGTGAATCATCTCCCTGTTAGATGGGGAGAGTTGACAAGTCTGTATAACTGTGAGACAAATTGAATCATAAATAA
>OZ024758.1:11506826-11516826 GCA_964016885.1 Eledone cirrhosa
GACCTTGATCTCATGACAGTCCCAAATATTTTCAGTTCTCACTTTAGATCATTGTACCAGTTAATTTTCTCCTTCTCCTTTTCTTGCACTCTTGTTGTTGTTGTTATTATTATGAAAATCAGGGTGGAGAGGGAAATACTGCCTTCCAGCCAGTCTGTTGAAAGGTGGGCGAGAGAGGTAAGAATGGCCCATGTAAATGGGCCTGCCCTGTAGTATGGTGGGAGGAAAACAGAGAGAGGATGCTTGCCTTAGTGGTCAGGGTGACTGTGGCTGTTTTGTGGGCTTTCTCCACGATTGACCCTTGGAAGTCTCCCCCATCAGGAAATTTTTCCTTGTTTCATTTTTTTTTGTTACATCCTTTGTTTTTGTTTTTTTATATATATGTAATTTTGTTTTTGCTTTTTTTTTTTTACATGCAGAAGTGCCCATTTGTACCATCCTGTACCCTTCATGTGCTGCCCTTAATGTTAAACTTTATGTCAACCCCTGTGATTAATAAAGAAGGATTATTATTATTAGTAAAAGTCATTATTGTTATTATTATTTTGCTTATATTTTTATTGTTATTTTGTTATTGTTATTTATATTCTTTACATGTTATATATGTAAACCCTTACTGTCCCTGTCTTTTGTATTGTCCCCTATGTGTTGGCCCTTGTGGCCAATAAATAAAATATTATTATTATTATTATTGGTTTTGAAAAATTAATATTATGTTTTGAATTTTCCTTCTTCTTAATTATTAAATACTGTCATAGGTGCCTCTTGATTTCCATGGTAAAACTCTACAACATGTATAAGTGAATCCATCCTGAAAATTAGAGAAGAAAATTCAACATAAGACAGAAGAGGTAGAACACAGTAAGAAGATACTTTTTAAATGTATGATTAACATGATGTAGATACCCCTCCCTCACATGTGGTAATATGATAAATGGCGAAGACAGCTGAATCACTCCCTTTTTTTATTGATTTAACCCTTTAACATTTACATTACTCTATATATACTATTGTATCTTTGCAGTAAAGGCTTTACCTCACATAATATCTCACATAACATTTACATTACTCTATATATACTATTGTATCTTTGCAGTAAAGGCTTTACCTCACATAATATCTCACACAACATTTACATTACTCTATATATACTATTGTATCTTTGCAGTAAAGGCTTTACCTCACATAATATCTCACATAACATTTACATTACTCTATATATACTATTGTATTGTCACAGTAAAGGCTTTACCTCACATAATATCTCACATAACATTTACATTACTCTATATATACTATTGTATCTTTGCAGTAAAGGCTTTATCTTACACAATTATCTCACATGATATCAAATCTATGAGATCTTATATTATTTTTTTTGTGAACAATACCTTAACATCAGTATGAGTGGCCAGTTACAGCTGGTATGAACAGAAGAGGTGAGAGAATTCTGGCTGGATATAGCCGGTTTAAATACTAAAGGGTTAAAAAGGTATTTGCTAAATATTGAAATTTTTGTTTAGTTAATCATAAAGAAAAAGAAAGCAGTATTGGAAAGGACTATAAATGCCATAAATGAGAGGAAAATGAAGGGGAGAACAAGGACTACTAGACAAAGGAAGAAAGAAAGGAGGAGATGCTGACAGACTTTACACCTTGGTTGAAGTCGTGTTTCACGTGTGCCCTGAGGACAAGATGGCAAAGGCATTTTCAGACAATGGACAGCGACATTTCTGCATCAACCACACTACCTTATGGGGATCTTTCCTCAGACGGGCTGCTATCAATAAAGAGGAGATCAGCTATCTGGGGTCTGAGGATGCCTAAGATCTTGACGGCGATTGGTGCAAAGAGGAAGCAGCTGGACATGCTCCAGTATTTGTTTATCTTCCTGTTAGATGTCAGCCAATGAAAATAGAGTATGTTATGTTGTGAGAAAAAGACAATTTTTATAGAGTCATCTCTTACTGGAAAAGAATGCCATTAGTCTATATAACCAACAGAGTCAACCTAGAAAAATTACTGATTTTCCACTCCTACCCCCTGCTAACACCCCTCCCTATTATTAGGGATCTGAGAGTAATATTCAATTTACCTTTATAAGAAAAGCCAGATTGCTCCAAAGTGTAAGGTTTGGGCATCGTTCCCGTCCAGTTGCCTTTTGGTGAAATGAAGTGAAGAGACACCCACCAACAATATAAACAATTATTATTGTAAATGCACTGTAAAAAGAAAAGAAATATATATAGTACCAAAAAAAAACAAAATTTAACCCTTTCATTTCTAATGAGTTACACTCTATTTCAATTAATTAATGAAGAATTTTGATGGATTTACTAAAATTATTATTTCATTACTCTATATATACTAGTGTATTTTTTGTGGAAAAGGCTTCATCTCACGTAATTATCTCACATAATATCGAATCTATGAAATTTTGATATTATTTATTTTGAGAACAATACCTTAACATCAGTATGAGTGGCCAGTTATGGCCGGTTTGAACAGAAAGAGGTGAGAGAATTCTGGCCGGGTACAGCTGGTTTAACCCTTTAGCATTTACATTACTCCATATATATACTATTGAATTTTTGCAATAAAAGATTTATCTCACATAATATCAAATCTATGAAATTTTGATATTATATATTTTGAGAATAATACCTTAAAATCACTATGAGTGGCCAGTTATGGCTGGTTTGAACAGAAAGAGGTGAGAGAATTCTGGCAGGATATGGCCGGTTTAAATGCTAAATGATATGTGTTCTAGTTAGTTGTTTGATGAACAGAACAGACTGTTTGTAGATTAACATTTAAGTGGCCGAGCACTCCACAGACACATAGAACATCTAAACAGGTTTAAATGCTAAAGTGTTAAATAAATTTTTCTGATGGTTTACCTATTGATAAGAATATCTTATTCATCTTGCTGGATACTCTTTGGGTTTGTATATCATCATCATCATCTCTCGTTGACTACTGTCGAGATGATGGATCTCACTCTCATGCCCCAGAATCCCCCATCGCTGCCCCCAGGTCCTGTCTGCTGATTCCCGTATCCCTAGAGATAACGTCAGGGAATATGACAGCTTCCTACTCCTAGTCAGGCTGTATATAGTTTGTATATAGTTTGATCATCTCTAAATGCTATGATTCTAGATATAACATTCCTTTTAGTTTTGGATAGACTCATAATCTTTCTTTATATTACTTGCTTTAAATGTTATTCTTTCTCAACACCAGACTTCTGTATATGAACAAAAGTGAACTTTAAGCATTGCAAATAATTTAAATTAATCTGAATAGGGGGGGGGGGGGGGCTTGGTACTTACATGATAACAATGATACTTCCAGTGGAAATTCCTTCAATTTCTTTTTTCCGTATATTGCATGGTCCTGAATAAACAAAGCACTGTGGTGAAAATAAAAGAAAATTATTAAAATTACTTTAGAAAATTCACAACATTCTAACCTATGCCAGCGACGAAAATGGACGTTAAATGATGATGATGATGATTCTTTTTAACTTTTTTATATGAAATATTTCAGATTCAGAAATTATAATTAAAATTGAAAAAAAAAAAAAAAAAAAACCACAAAAAAACCCACATAAAAATAATCCTTCTTTATTAATCACAGGGGTTGACATAAAGTTTAACATTAAGGGCAGCACATGAAGGGTAGAGGATGGTACAAATGGGCACTTCTGCATGTAAAAAAAAAACCCCACAAAAAAACCCACATTTATTTTAATGATAAATTTGTCTGCCATTTTTACAGGTATGCTTAGTTCATCATTTTCTCACCTGACTTCAACAAGTGAGATTTATACTCTATGAATAAAGTGATAATGAGGGAGTTACATTTCTGCAGTTATACTTGTTGAAATAATTAAAATATAATTAAAACAATGTTGCTCTGATTGAGATGAAGCAAGAGTGTATTTGATTGAATACATATATTCTAGCAATGAGTTTTCTCATTTTTATATATATTCAATAAAAATGAGATAATGTTTTTTGTTTCTCTGACTGCATAGACACTTCTAGCTATTCTCTTAATGATTTAATTATCTAATAAAATGTTTACTGATTTAGGCACAAGGCCAATGAATAAACTAACAGTAGTAAGAAACTCTCAGGAGAACTGGATAGCAGAAGATCTTCACAGAAGAATTCCCCACCCCTTCAAGTGAGTGTCTTGGCCCTTAACTTCTAATATAATATTACTTATTTTATCAAACAGAGAATAACAAAAGCCTGAATTTCGAAGATAGCAAGAAGAGGTAGATTAGTTATTCAAATCTTACATTATTATATTCTTTTTATTATAGGCAGTGAATTGGGTCTTTAATATATAGGCAGTGAATTGGGTTGTTAATATATAGGCAGTGAATTGGGTCTTTAATATATAGGCAGTGAATTGGGTCTTTAATATATAGGCAGTGAATTGGGTCGTTAATATATAGGCAGTGAATTGGGTCTTTAATATATAGGCAGTGAATTGGGTCTTTAATATATAGGCAGTGAATTGGGTTGTTAATATATAGGCAGTGAATTGGGTCTTTAATATATAGGCAGTGAATTGAGTCGTTAATATATAGGCAGTGAATTGGGTCGTTAATATATAGGCAGTGAATTGGGTTGTTAATATATAGGCAGTGAATTGAGTCGTTAATATATAGGCAGTGAATTGGGTCGTTAATATATAGGCAGTAAATTGGGTCTTTAATATATAGGCAGTGAATTGAGTCGTTAATATATAGGCAGTGAATTGGGTCTTTAATATATAGGCAGTGAATTGAGTCGTTAATATATAGGCAGTGAATTGGGTCTTTAATATATAGGCAGTGAATTGGGTCTTTAATATATAGGCAGTGAATTGGGTCTTTAATATATAGGCAGTGAATTGAGTCGTTAATATATAGGCAGTGAATTGGGTCGTTAATATATAGGCAGTGAATTGGGTTGTTAATATATAGGCAGTGAATTGAGTCGTTAATATATAGGCAGTGAATTGAGTCGTTAATATATAGGCAGTGAATTGGGTCTTTAATATATAGGCAGCGAATTGAGTCGTTAATATATAGGCAGTGAATTGGGTCTTTAATATATAGGCAGCGAATTGAGTCGTTAATATATAGGCAGTGAATTGGGTCTTTAATATATAGGCAGTGAATTGAGTCGTTAATATATAGGCAGTGAATTGGGTCTTTAATATATAGGCAGCGAATTGAGTCGTTAATATATAGGCAGTGAATTGGGTCTTTAATATATAGGCAGTGAATTGGGTCTTTAATATATAGGCAGTGAATTGAGTCGTTAATATATAGGCAGTGAATTGGGTCTTTAATATATAGGCAGCGAATTGAGTCGTTAATATATAGGCAGTGAATTGGGTCTTTAATATATAGGCAGTGAATTGGGTCTTTAATATATAGGCAGTGAATTGAGTCGTTAATATATAGGCAGTGAATTGGGTTGTTAATATATAGGCAGTGAATTGGGTCGTTAATATGTAGGTAGTGAATTGGGTCGTTAATATATAGGCAGTGAATTGGGTCTTTAATATAGAGGCAGTGAATTGGGTCGTTAATATATAGGCAGTGAATTGGGTCTTTAATATATAGGCAGTGAATTGGGTCTTTAATATATAGGCAGTGAATTGAGTCGTTAATATATAGGCAGTGAATTGGGTTGTTAATATATAGGCAGTGAATTGGGTCGTTAATATGTAGGTAGTGAATTGGGTCGTTAATATATAGGCAGTGAATTGGGTCATTAATATAGAGGCAGTGAATTGGGTCGTTAATATATAGGCAGTGAATTGGGTCATTAACATAGAGGCAGTGAATTGGGTCGTTAATATATAGGCAGTGAATTGGGTCATTAATATAGAGGCAATGAATTGGGTCGTTAAAACAACAGATAGAATTCTTTGTGCTATTTGGTTCAGCACTCTATTATCTGAGTTCAAATCCAACTGAAGTCAACTTTCCCTTTCATCCATTCAAGGATGATACAGCTCAGCACCAGTGACCTGCCGTATATATATATACACTATCTATACATTATATACACCCTATGTACAGTATATATACTGTTAAAATATATGATGTTGTCGAAGGGAGAAGCAAATACCGATACAGCTTGGCACCATTGACATCGCAACTCCTTTCTACAGATGAGTAAACTGGAGCAATGTGAAATAAAAAGTGTCATGCTCAAGGTCACAATGCAAAGCCTGGTCTGAGAATCGAACTCACAACCTCACAATTGTAAGCCCGACACTCTAACCACAAAGCCATGCGTCTTCAAAAGCAATAACTAAGAATAAAACTTTCTTACCCAACCAGATGTGGAACAGGTCAAATTAACACCAAAATATATACTTAAATGATCATCACAATGTAGCAAAACTCGATTATCTCTGCCAAAGAAAGAAAAATACTTATCAATCTACAAATGTATTTTGTAGGAACGTCGACATACATGAAATAATACATAGTATAATATACAAGGATCTCATGCTTCAACTTATACTACACACACACACATATATATATACACATGCACATAAATATACATACATAATCTTTTAAATCTCTCTCTCCCCCCCCTCCTCTCTCTCTCTCTATATATATATATATATATATATATATATATGCAGAGGTTATATTTAATTTGTTGGGATTTAACAAGCTTAAACATTTTTATAACTGATATAAAGCACTCAACAGTTTAGCGGAGTAAATATACAATATATTAATAAATGTAAACTATATTTATAAAACCATAATTATTTTATTATATATATTTCAATGGCAACCAAGGTAGATTATGGTGCGCTTTCATCAGATAAAATACAGATTTGTTTTATAAATAAATATTGATATATATATATATATATTCACTAACATGAACAATCTATAATATTCTGAATAATATGAATAATTTATTCCGAGCATCCACAGTTTTCCCCCTAACATCGATCTATCGTGGGTTTACCCCCCCCCCCCGGATAATTGACTATTTCAGCACATGCGTATTCGTACAGTTGTTTTTCTTTTTCCGTACAGCCTCATTTAAACTGAGCTGATGATCCAAACAAGGTGAAACAATTGTTCTCGGTAATGGTGAACTAACTGTTGTGTAACCCCTTCTACCAAACTCGTCCCACATGGACTGAGTGTTCTACTACTATGGATATAATCCTCCAGTGTTCTACTATTATATATATATATATATCATCATCATCATCATCATCATCATTTTATGTCCGCTTTTTCCCTGCTTGCAAGGGTGGGACAGGAACTGATTCTGGCTTGATTTTTACAACTGGATGCCCTTCCTAACACCAACCTCATTTAGAGTGAGTGGTGGGTGCTTTTTTGCCGTGGCACCTCCACGACCACTTTGCAGTGGAATGATAGGGACCCCAGTCCCTATCATCTCATTTCTACAGCTGAGTAAACTGGAGAAGTTAAGTTTTCTTGCTCAAGGAAACAACACATCACCCAGTCTGAGAATTGAACTCACAACCTTTCGATTGCAAGGCGAATGCTCTAACCACTAAGCCATGTGCCTCTCTCTCTCTCTCTCTCTCTCTCTCTCTCTCTCTCTCTCTCTATATATATATATATATATATATATATATATATATATATACACACACACACACACACACACACACACACACACACACACACACACACACACACGATATTAATAAATGGATACTATATTTATAAAACCATATTTATTTCATTATACATATTTCAAGGACATCAGGATTGTCATACTATCCTGATGTCTTCCAAAAGTAACGGTCGCATTTTGAAAGGGTATGTCAATGTTTATTTATAAAACTGGTATATATTGTATTTTGTCTGATGAAGGCATACCATAATTTAACATGGCATCCTTGAAATATGTATAATGAAATAAATATGGTTTTATAAATATAGTTTCCATTTATTAATATCGTATATTTACTCCAAATACTTGTCGAGTGCTTTATATCAGTTATAAAAATATTTTCTTGTTGTATCCCAACAATTTAAATAGAACTTTTGCATATATATATAGGAACGAGTAGGACCCCGACGGCTGAGCCCAAGCCGTTTCGATGGCTAATTCTTATGAATGTGTATGTATGTAAGTATATATATATATATATATATATATATATATATATATATACTTACATACATACACATTCATAAGGTCTCAGGAAAAAGATCCCTGCCAAACACTTAATACAAAGAAAAAAAAACAAGAAAAATTATCTTACAAGAAACGTAGGCTATTCAAGTCTTCTGGATACATGGGATATATTGATAGATGTAACTGACCGTGGTCATTGGGACACTTTAGCTGTGTCATGTGTCTCAAGACATGGGATATATTGATAAATGTAACTGACCATGGTCATTGGAGCACTTTGGCTGCCTCATGTGTCTCAAGACTTGGGATATATTGATAAATGTAACTGACCGTGGTCATTGGATCACTTTGGCTGCCTCATGTGTCTCAAGACATGGGAAGTATTGATAGATGTAACTGACCGTGGTCATTGGAGCACTTTGGCTGCCTCATGTGCCTGAAGACTTGGGATGTATTGATAGATGTAACTGACCGTGGTCATTGGAGCACTTTGGCTGCCTCATGTGCCTGAAGACTTGGGATGTATTGATAAATGTAACTGACCATGGTGATTGGATCACTTTGGCTGCCTCATGTGTCTCAAGACATGGGATGTATTGATAAATGTAACTGACCGTGGACATTGGAGCACTTTGGCTGCCTCATGTGTCTCAAGACATGGGATGTATTGATAAATGTAACTGACCATGGTCATTGGAGTACTTTGGCTGCCTCATATGTCTCAACATGCCGGAGCTTCTAAGCTATGTAAGCAAGGATCTATTACCATTCCAGCTACATCATTGTATCACTGAACTTATATTCGCAGGGAAATAATGCTATTATTTATTTCATAAGCTACAAATGATAATGATATGTGGGACTACAGGAATCTGCAAGACTTTAACATTTAATGGTTGAATGGTTGTCCAAATGGTGAATAAAGGAACATAACACATATTTACAACCTTCTCATGGAGCATATGACTGGTTAAAACAAACAGTAAAGTAATAATTAGGAAAAGAAAGGAAACATACATTCATACATATGAAGGCAAATATCCAACTATAATCTTTTCTGTTCTTAAAGACCCCCCTCCTACACATTTCTATTCGTATGAACATATATATTTATAAATAAAAAACTTACGTGCTATAATATATGGCAACATTTCCTCCAGTTATTTGAAACAGAGCATCTTTCTGGAGACCAAGACTCATTTCGTTCCAAGCAACCTGAAAAAATAAATTCATTCATCGTTACATCATGTATAGAATTGTATATTTCATGTACAGCTGTCCCTCGGTATTGGCGGGGATTACATGCCTGGAGCATCCGCGAAGAGTGAAAAACACCGAATATTGGATGTGGTCCATAACATTGCCTATAAACGTCAAAACATAACGTAAAATATAGACCAACCAATACGGTATATTGTTATTAATAATATGGCCTTAAAAAGCGTGAAAAAATATATATTGCCACACAAAAAGCCATAAAAAACCGCGGAAGATATTTACGATTCCGCTAATACGTGGTGGTTTCCACGAACAATTATTAGTAAAGTTCTCAGGAAATTTCTGCGAATAACCGGGACCGCGAATGACGGGGGTAGACTGTATTCAATAGAAAGGGCTGATTGTCCGACAAAATATATTACGCCATTTCCCTTCTTCTTGTGACGCTAAACTTCGCCATTTGCAGACTGCACATCAATATGAGATACTCTTCTCCACAAAGTTCGATCACCAACAGCAGAGTTTAAAGAGCAAAGATCAAGTCCAGTCCATAAGTTAACATTATCAAGCCATCGTTTTGGCTGCCGGCTTGTGCTTCTCTTACCAGCCAACCTTCC
>OZ024758.1:11521826-11531826 GCA_964016885.1 Eledone cirrhosa
TCTTCAGACAAAATACAATATAAACAGTCTTATAAATAAATAGATACGACATACCTTTCAATCGATTTATTTATAAGACTGTTTATATTGTATTTTGTCTGAAGAAGGCATAACATATTGTTAAGATGATATCCCTGAAATATATATAATGAAATAAATATGGTTTTATAAATATAGTTTCCATTTATTTAATATCATAAATATACTCCAAATACTTGTTGAGTGCTTTTATATCAGTTATAAATATTTACTCGTTGTTAACCCAACAATTTAAATATAACTTTCCATGTAATATATATATATATATATATATATGCGTGTGTGGGTCTGTTCTACTTAGCTGGTTCAGGAAATACTTGGTCTACTGGTTTGCCGACCACACTAAATCTAATAACAAGCCATATTCCTCAATATATATAAAGAATGTTACAATAAAAGTATGACTACGACTATCTGGTGTTCTAGCAATTTTAAATTGCGTAATAAATTCGGCAGGAGTCAGTGACAATAATAATTGTTTCTCCTTTTGGCACAAGGCCAGCAATTACTCCAGTGGATTACTGGTACTTTATTTTATCGACCCCGTAAGGATGAAAGGCAAAGTCAACCTCGGCGGGATTTGAACTCAGATCGTAAAAGGACGTATATATATATAAAACTGTTTCTACTTTAGGCACAAGGCCAGCAATAACCCAGTGCATTACTGGTACTTTATTTTATCGACCCCGTAAGGATGAAAGGCAAAGTTAACTTCGGCGAGAATGAAAACTATTGTGTACAGTGCTCAGGTGCACTACAATTCATCAACGGTCCATATATAGTACATAGAATAATGTACTAATGTCAGGAAAGTGAACAATGTATATGATATACGCACAGATACATGCGTGTATATGTGTATATGTGTATATGTATGGAGGTGAACTATCAGGTGTAGTGTAGTGTTGGCGAATTTTGGCGAATATATATATATATATATATATATATATATATATATATATATATATATAAACAATTAAGTTAAAAAATGTACATCTACATATGCATACTGAAATACTAGTGTGTATATGAATACACGCACGTATACATATGTAGGTGTACCAAGTCTTTCACTGGTCGCTTTAATTGTTTAAGCGTCAGTCATACAAAAGTGAGTTACAAACGAAACGAAATTTAATTTCGTTTCGTTATTTGTTTATATATATATATATATATATATATATATATATATATATATATATATATATAGCAGCTCTACATGCATGCATATATATATATATATATATATATATATATATATATGCATGCGTGTAGAGCTGCTACTTCTCCGAATTGAGAGAACACAGCTATGATACTATGGACATGTGGTTGGAATGTCTCAGGAAAGAATCGCTGGACAGATTTATATCTTGGAGTATGTTAGTGGTACTTTATTTTATCGACCCCGTAAGGATGAAAGGCAAATTTAACCTCGGCGGGATTTGATCTCAGATCATAAATGGCCGTAACTCTATGCTGCAAAGCATGTCGTTCGACCTTCCACCGATACTGTCAATCCACCGCCCTACTATGTATAAGTACAATAATTGTTTCTACTTTAGGCACAAGGCCAGCAAATACCCAGTACATTACTGGTACTTTATTTTATCGACCCCATAAGGATGAAAGGCAAAGTTAACCTCGGCGGGATTTGAGCTCAGACCGCAAAGGGACGTAACTATGCTGGAAAGCATGGCGTACAATAATAATATAAAACATGGCTTACCTAGGCCTTTCTTTAGTATCAAGAAAATGCAAATTAATTTCGGTACCATTTTCAAATCGACACGAACAAGAGTCCTTTTTTATACACTGTCTATTTGCTGATATCGACCCATTCTTCATTTCATATCCATTACTAAAACATGATGTGAGTGATAGTAATCCGTGTACACTTAATAATATAACTAAATTGTAGGATATTGTAGCCATTATTTTTGTCTCTAACACTTTCCGTATGTAAAGAAGCCAAAGAAAGTTAAACTGTATTTTTAGTACCAAAGTTTGTATTTGTTCCGTTTTATTTAAATTTAATGTAGATAAGCAATATATATATAAATAGTAATGTTTGCATCATTATTTATATCTATTTAAAAAAAGAAATCAGGAAACATTATCTATCTGCAGGACATGTTAAAAGTCAATTTATGTCAGCAGTGTGACAAATATACTTTATCACAATTAGAGCATGTAATGTAGGGGAAGTTGTAAGATTTCAAATTACTGGTCCAACAACACTAAAAATATTTTGGGAAAATACACACATTTTTGTATATGAATGGTGATGTATCATGTGACGATAGTCTATAAAAGTAGTCAGGTTGTTTTATACTTGTAAGGTATAAGAATGAATTACATAATCATGTATGTATGTACACTCACAATCATATACACACACGCACACACACACACACTCTCTCACCTCTCCCCTCTCTCTCTCTCTTTCTCTCTCTCTCTCTCTCTCTTACACACACACGCAGGCACTCTCTCTCTCTCTCTCACACACACACGCAAGCACTCTCTCTATCTCTCTCTCTCACACACACGCAGGCACTCTCTCTCTCGCTCTCTCTCACACACACACACGCAGGCACTCTCTCTCTCTCTCTCTCTCTCTCTCTCACA
Organism: Eledone cirrhosa; assembly: GCA_964016885.1. NCBI lineage: Eukaryota > Metazoa > Mollusca > Cephalopoda > Octopoda > Eledonidae > Eledone > Eledone cirrhosa. The sequence continues at coordinate 11,524,491 of OZ024758.1, forward strand.
CACACACACACGCAGGCACTCTCTCTCTCACACACGCAGGCACTCTCTCTCTCTCTCTCTCACACACACGCAGGCACTCTCTCTCTCTCTCTCTCTCTCTCTCTCTCTCTCTCTCACACACACACACACACACGCAGGCACTCTCTCTCTCACACACGCAGGCACTCTCTCTCTCTCTCTCTCACACACACACACACGCAGGCACTCTCTCTCTCTCACACACACACGCAGGCACTCTCTCTCTCTCTCTCTCTCTCTCTCTCTCTCTCTCTCACACACACACACGCGCAGGCACTCTCTCTCTCTCACACATACACGCAGGCACTCTCTCGCTCTCTCACACACACACGCAAGCACTCTCTCTATCTCTCTCTCTCACACACACACACACGCAGGCACTCTCTCTCTCTCTCTCACACACACGCAGGCACTCTCTCTCTCTCTCTCTCTCTCTCTCTCTCTCACACACACACACGCAGGCACTCTCTCTCTCACACACACACGCAGGCACTCTCTCTATCTCTCTCTCACACACACACACGCAGGCACTCTCTCTCTCACACATACACACACACTCTCTCTCTCACACACACACATGTAATTATGATGATAATAATAATAATCATTTCTGATTTATGCATACGGCCAACAAATTTGGGGGAAGGGTGAAGTCGATTAAATCGACCCCAATGTATTACTGGTGTTTTATTTTATCAACCCCGTAAGGATGAAAGGCAACGCTAACCTCGGCAGGATTTGAACTCAGAGCGTAAAGGGACGCAACTCTATGCCGTTATGTATATGTATAACAAAGAAACCTTATTGTGCTAGATTCGTCAGTTTAATGAACTCAACTTACTAGATTTAGTTAAAATAGTCACCAACGAGTTGTGACCTTTTACCTGACAAACCGCTGTCAGGTAACTTTTCTGGGAATGTCAATAATCATGTGGCTTGTTTTTCTTTCTTTCTTTCTTTCTTTCTTTCTTTCTTTCTTTCTTTCTTTCTTTCTTTCTTTCAGTCCCTCCCAGGGAAGGGACAACGACCCCAGAAAGATGTAAAAAGCAGTAATGGGAGGCGGAAATAAAATATGCTCGGTGTATTTTTTTCTAAAGATTTTATTCTTCTTCTAATTGTTTGCCACTTTAACAGTTATATATGAATCGTATAAAGAACTTCAATCGAAGGCTCTTTGGAGTAACGTTACTCGATAAAGTGCGTAGCTCGAGATCAGAGAATTATTCCAGGCAGAGCCGTTACTTCTCCGAATTGAGAGAACACAGCTCTGATACTATAAGTATGTGGTTAGAATGTCTCAGGAAAGAATCATTGGAGAGTCACTCCAGGTAGAGCTGCTACTTCTCCGAATTGAGAAAACACAGCTCTGATACTATGGACATGTGGTTAGGTTGTCTCAGGAAAGAATCGTTGGACAGATTTATATTTTGGAGATCAGAGAGTCACTCCAGGTAGAGCCATTGATTCTCCGAATTGAGAGAATACAGCTCTGATACTATGGACATGTGGTTAGGTTGTCTCAGGAAAGAATCGTTGGACAGATTTATATTTTGGAGATCAGAGAGTCACTCCAGGTAGAGCCATTGATTCTCCGAATTGAGAGAATACAGCTCTGATACTATGGACATGTGGTTAGGTTGTCTCAGGAAAGAATCGTTGGACAGATTTATATTTTGGAGATCAGAGAGTCACTCCAGGTAGAGCCATTGATTCTCCGAATTGAGAGAATACAGCTCTGATACTATGGACATGTGGTTAGGTTGTCTCAGGAAAGAATCGTTGGACAGATTTATATTTTGGAGATCAGAGAGTCACTCCAGGTAGAGCCATTGATTCTCCGAATTGAGAGAATACAGCTCTGATACTATGGACATGTGGTTAGGTTGTCTCAGGAAAGAATCGTTGGACAGATTTATATCTTGGAGATCAGAGAGTCACTCCAGGTAGAGCCATTGATTCTCCGAATTGAGAGAATACAGCTCTGATACTATGGACATGTGGTTAGGTTGTCTCAGGAAAGAATCGTTGGACAGATTTATATTTTGGAGATCAGAGAGTCACTCCAGAACGGTTACTTCTCCAAATTGAGGATCATAGCTCTGATACTATAGACATGTGATTAGAATGTCTCCGGTAAAAATCGCTGGACAGATTTTATGGGAAAAACCGACCGGTAGGAGACGCAGGGGTAGACCACAAGCAAGATGGTTGGATAATATCCATGAGCTTGGCTGGTCACGGTTGGGGATCCAGCCGGATCAGTTGGAGACGGTTGCTTCTGACAGGACCTACTGGAAGGATTGTTTGAGGACATCTACCCCACGACTCTCTCAGGAATAAATGTGCGGCGAAGAAGAAGTAGAAGTAAAATTTGCATTTTTCACGTGTTGGAATAGAATATTTCTCTTTTGCTGCGGACCTAATTATAATCCATGGCTCACAGTTAGCGAACTTCCGTTCTTTTTTGTAGTATAATGGGGCATAACTTTCTATAGTTTCGATTCTAAGGTGGGTTACTTCCCTTGTATCTAATGTTTAAGTCTCTGAAGACTGTAAATAATATTTTCTACTTTTGGCACAAGGCCAGCAATTATTCCAGTGTATTACTGGTACTTTATTTTATCGACCCCGTAAGGATGAAAGGCAAAGTTAACCTCGGCAGTATTTGAACTCAGACCATAAAGGGCCATAACTCTAGGCTGCAAAGCATGGCGTCAGACCCTCTACTGATACTGCCAATCCTGGTTTCTGATTTAGGCACACGGCCAACAAATTTTGGGGAAGGGAAAGTCGATTAAATCGTTACAGGTACTTTGTTTTATCAACCCCTTAGAGATATAATGTAGTTAACCTTGGCAGGATTTGAACTCAGAATGTAAAGGGGCGCAACTATAAGCTGCAAATGATGTAGTATTTCTTGCGGATGTCCTCCGAAAGAGTGAAATAAAGAGATAGAGAGAGAGAGGGAGAGAGAGAGAGGGAGAGAGAGAGAGAGAGGGAGAGAGAGAGAGAGAGAGAGAGAGAGAGAGAGAGAGAGAGAGAGAGAGAGAGAGAGAGACCCACATGTGTGGTGGTGTGGTGTGGAGAGAATGAACCACGTCTCATTTCGCCGTACAAATATTGCCAGTTCACTTTTAACAAAAATTTATTAAGCAAAAATTTATTTAGCAAAAATTTATTATTTACCAAGGGAAATTACTCAGAAATATTTTGTACTTGTTTATGTCCCTTGAATACTTATTGCGTGAACGTGTCTACTAACCACATGCTGCGGTCTCTCAATTCGGAGAAGTAGCCACTCTACCTGGAGTGACACTCTGATCTCTGAGTTACGCACTCTATCGTGTAACGCTACTCCAAGCCCTCTACGGAGGAAGCACATTTCGACTGCTTGTATTCGCAATCGTATTCTTTCAGTCATTACCGGAAGTTTATGAACACAGGGAAGGGTTGGCAGGAGTACCGAATTGGCTTACTATAATTTAGAAAGGTTTTGTTATAGGAAGGTAATTGAAAATATGCATATAAATAGAGTTTGAAAAAGATACAAACTTACCTTGTAATATATATATATATAATATTAAAGATACTATTTATAGTTATGTATATACTATACTATAAACAACCATAAACAGGGAAGGTCAGTAATTTATTACTACCTTATTACCAGTAAGAGAAATAGCTCAATGTAAGAACATCAGGTGTTTTACAGAGCAGTAATATAGATTACATAAGTAGCAAAGTTAATAATTTGAATTATTTTTCAATTCTCGTATAATATATGTCGCATCCAATCCACCCTGTAAACATGAAACTGTTGTCCACAACATCAATATATATGTATCTGTATGATTCTTCAGTTGAATAGGAGGTTACTTATATGTACAAACATTGATAATGCTCTGAGGACTCCAAGCTTAAGTTTGGAAGAAACAATTGTCAGCGATTAAATGATTTAAACATAACTTAGATACTTATGTAATCTACACACACAAACACACACACACATATATATATATATATAAATATATATATATAAGAAGCAGAGTAGGACAGACACAGAGAAATGACTTCTCTGAATGAACATGTATGTGAAAATTAATTAATCTTTTTCTTCCCCTTTTTATTTTATTTTCATTGCCTTCATCATTATTATAGAGTTACGGCCCTTGCCATTCTGAGTTCAAATCCCGCCGATGTTAACTTTGCCTTTCATCCTTACGGGGTCGATAAAATAAAGTACCAGTAATGCACTGGTTATTTGCTGGCCAAACGTAGAATCAATTATTATTACTATTATCACTATTTGTACAAATATGCAACTTAACAATATTCTGCATATCTGCAATAGACAATGCATTTAATGCTGAAACCGGTATTGTAAATAAACTCATGTTTTCATATCATTCTGAAAAAAATCTCTTCAACATTTTCTACTGAAAGAATCTTTTTCTTTTCTACTATTTGCTTTTATATATATGAAAGCGTGTGTTACTTTTTACTTTTCTACATTCGATATATATATATATATATATATATATATATATATATATATATATATATATATATATATATATATATATATATATATGTAGGAGGTGAGTTTTATTGTAGTACAATAAAGCAATGCAGATATATACTCCTCCCCCTCTACTTCTTACTCTCATCTCCTCCCCTTTTTCATCCTTTCCAACCTCCCTCCCCTCAACATTTTTTTTTTTTCCCCCAATATCACACATCAATCTAAAACTACTTTTCATATGTTGATTTAAAACTGCACTATCCACAAGTGTTTTTAACCTTCATATCATGTCCTCATATTTTATCTGATGAAAACACAAATGTTATTGCATGATGATATTTGTTTTTGAAATGCGCATAATAAAATACATGGAACACATTTAACCATCTTTTGATCTTATATATTATATATATATATATATATATATACTATATAATAACAGGAGGCTAGACTGGTGTAAATCCTTGCAAGGTTTATTATACTACGATCGTTTCAATGACCGGGTTCAGTGTGAATCCAGTGACATCATCAGGTAATTCAAAATATAACAAAGGAATATAACAGATAAAATCCATGGGGCTGGAAATCAGAGACAAGAGGGCGGCCGACAATTTAGCAGCTTCTACCTCTGTCAGCCGCCCTCAACAAACCTAAATAAATAAATATATATATATATAAATATATGAAAAGAGTCAGGATCCCGACGGCTGAACTCCAGCCATTTCGACAACTAAATCCAAACTAAACCAGTCTTTTTCTATTACCTAGTCTGCTACCCCAACTATCGAGCACTCTGGTGCGTTATGGTCCACCTGGTTCCTTACCACATTTTTTTTCGTTATATATATATATATAGCTATACATTATATATTATAGAACTTACCTTCTAATATATATAGACATACATTGATTGGCAGTATCGGTAGAGGGTCGGACGCCATGCTTTGACGTATAGAGTTACGGCCCTTGCCATTCTGAGTTCAAATCCCGCCGATGTTAACTTTGCCTTTCAGCCTTACGGGGTCGATAAAATAAAGTACCAGTAATGCACTGCGTAATTGCTGGCGTTGTGCCAAAAGTAGAAACAATTATAATTATAGAACTTACAGTGTTATATATATAGCTATATTTTATAGAGCTTATCTTGCAATATATATAGTTATACATTATATATTATAGAACTTACAGTGTTATATATATATAGCTATATTTTATAGAGCTTACCTCGCAATATATATAGTTATACATTATATATTATAGAACTTACAGTGTTATATATATATAGCTATATTTTATAGAGCTTACCTCGCAATATATATAGTTATACATTATATATTATAGAACTTACAGTGTTATATATATATAGCTATATTTTATAGAGCTTACCTCGCAATATATATAGTTATACATTATATATTATAGAACTTACAGTGTTATATATATATAGCTATATTTTATAGAGCTTACCTCGCAATATATATAGTTATACATTATATATTATAGAACTTACAGTGTTATCTATATATAGCTATATTTTATAGAGCTTACCTCGCAATATATATAGTTATTCATTATATATTATAGAACTTACAGTGTTATATATATATATATAGCTATATTTTATAGAGCTTACCTCGCAATATATATATAGTTATACATTATATATTATAGAACTTACAGTGTTATATATATATAGCTATATTTTATAGAGCTTACCTCGCAATATATATAGTTATACATTATATATTATAGAACTTACAGTATTATATATATATAGCTATATTTTATAGAGCTTACCTCGCAATATATATAGTTATACATTATATATTATAGAACTTACAGTGTTATATATATATAGCTATATTTTATAGAGCTTACCTCGCAATATATATATAGTTATACATTATATATTATAGAACTTACAGTGTTATATATATATAGCTATATTTTATAGAGCTTACCTCGCAATATATATAGTTATACATTATATATTATAGAACTTACAGTGTTATATATATATAGCTATATTTTATAGAGCTTACCTCGCAATATATATATAGTTATACATTATATATTATAGAACTTACAGTGTTATATATATATAGCTATATTTTATAGAGCTTACCTCGCAATATATATAGTTATACATTATATATTATAGAACTTACAGTGTTATATATATATAGCTATATTTTATAGAGCTTACCTCGCAATATATATAGTTATACATTATATATTATAGAACTTACAGTGTTATATATATATAGCTATATTTTATAGAGCTTACCTCGCAATATATATAGTTATACATTATATATTATAGAACTTACAGTGTTATATATATATATAGCTATATTTTATAGAGCTTACCTCGCAATATATATAGTTATACATTATATATTATAGAACTTACAGTGTTATATATATATAGCTATATTTTATAGAGCTTACCTCGCAATATATATAGTTATACATTATATATTATAGAACTTACAGTGTTATATATATATAGCTATATTTTATAGAGCTTACCTCGCAATATATATAGTTATACATTATATATTATAGAACTTACAGTGTTATATATATATAGCTATATTTTATAGAGCTTACCTCGCAATATATATAGTTATACATTATATATTATAGAACTTACAGTGTTATATATATATAGCTATATTTTATAGACATTACAGTGTTATATAACCATATAACTAGGAAGCATTTGGTCGTTAAAGTAATAAAAATAAAGAAAAATGTGAGACAAACAAAAGACAATTTCAATAGTTATATATT
>OZ024758.1:11541826-11546826 GCA_964016885.1 Eledone cirrhosa
GATATATATATATATACACACACACACACACACACACACACACACACACACACACACACACACACACACACACACACACACACACACACACACACACACACACACACACACACACACACACACACACACACACACACACACACACACACACACACATTAATTTATTAAAATAACAGATTAAAGTTTAAGCAAAGAATCGCTGCTTTCACCCTTAACGGGATCTTCTACGGTTTTTATATATATTATCCTTTATCGAGCCCTCTTCGGATTTTAGTCTTCACATTTATTATTATCACTATATATATATATATATATATATATATATATATATATATATATATATATATATATATATATATATATATATATAAATTAATAAAAACAATGAAATAGAAACAAAGAACAAGTTCCTTACATTAAACAAGTTCTTTATACTAAAAAATTCCTAATTTTACGATCGTTTCTAGGATGTATATGTGTGTTGGTATGTATATTATATACATCTATGTAAAAATATTGCAAATTATCAGAGGAAATATACATACCTTCACATATAAATGCTGTCTTCAGAAGACAGCATTTATATGTGAAGGTATGTATATTTCCTCTGATAATTTGTAATATTTTTACATAGATGTATATAATATACATACCAACACACATATACACACATATACATCCTAGAAACGATCGTAAAATGATGAATTTTTAATATAAGGAACTTGTTCTTTGTTTTTATTTCATTGTTTTTATTAATTTATCTTGACTCTGTTTTCCTATGATTTTCATCGAACATTTTTGAATGCATCTTCTCTTTTCATGATATTTGGATTACATTGAGTTCTTCATACGTATTGGACACTACCGTATATTTTGGTATATTTATCTCTCTCTCTCTCTCTACACACACACACACACACACACACACACACACACACACACACACACACACACATATATATATATTTATAGATGTATATATAATGTATTTTGCAATACACTTTATGCTTAATTAAAAGCATTTTGAAGACCGTAAGCTATTGTTTTAAAGTAGTGACAAATTCACTTACTTTGATCTCAGCAAACAGGGGAAATAAGCCGACAAGACTTGTTTCGCTTTAGTTGAAGCTTATCAAGGCCAACTACTCCACCTGTCTACCGAGATCATTGATGTTATATTCTTATAGAAATCTAGTAAATAATCAGGAGCTCCAATTCTAATATATATATATATATATATATATATATATATATATATATATATATATATATATATATATATATATATATATATATTTATATATATATGATATATATAAGAGTATAAGAAGTCAATTAATCAATGTTTTAAATACTTACCATTCATATCTAGGTACTGAAGTAAAAAGTAAAGCCAACAGACAGAACATGAAATCGGAAAATGCCAATGCGATCATTCCGTAATGTGCAGACTTTTCCATTTTGGACAGGTTCCGTTGCATTTTCTCTCTGCTGAGAACAATCATATTTAACAAGTTGCCAAGTAATCCTATAACACAAACTGTTGGTACGCCAACATCCATAATTGCTTTGCTTATGGAAGACAGCATTACATTTTCTGAACTTTCTGGCCTCGTCGTTGTGTTTTGAAGAGTGCTGTTTGGGCAGTCCATGATTACCTGTGTTTAAATAGAAATCTCGTTAGGAACCGACAAACTACATTTTGTTTTGTTTTAGTAAACAGTGGTTAAAAAGAATGACAAATAAATGACAATTTATTTCAGAAAAAGTAATGGTTTCTTGTGAAGGCACGTGGTTAGTGGTTAGACAGTTGGATTTTCAATCATGGGCTTGCGAATTCGATTCTCGGACCAGGTGATGCGTTGTGTCCTTGAGCAAGACACTTTATTTCTCGTTGCTCTTTCTGCCAGGAGTTGCGACAAGCAGATAGTATCAGCAATTCGAAAAACAAATGAAAACATTGTTTCCTTGGTCTGATTTGCTGAGATACACCTAGGAATGGTCTCTTTCCGGAGAAGAGATGGGCTCAGCTAAGTTTAAAAATGCTCCAGAAATGCCGTATGTCAGTATGGCGCCCATACAACCCCCTTAGGTGTTATCAGATCAAACAATGGTCATTTACATGGATTTAAGCACAATAATATTTTAAAAAAACAGTGTAATTAATAGAAAGAAATTCTATATGCTTAGAATAATAAAACATTAATTAAATTCCGTGATGAATTTGATTCATCACACACACACACATATATATATATATCAATATATATATATATATATCAACTTCCTTTTTCCTTTATATATATATATATATATCAACTTCCTTTTCCCTTTATATATATATATATATATATATATATATATATATATATATATATATATATATATATATAAAAGAAAGAGGAAGTTGATTGACAATATATAAATATGGATATATATATATATATTTATGTATATATATGTATATACATATGTATATATATATATATATATATATATATATATATATATATATATACCCATCTTAAGTTGACCGTATAAGTTCTATTTTATGGATATGTCACAATTTTATACATCAAATATTGTCTTTTGTCTGAAGAGAGCATACTATTAACTAGTATCCTTGAAATATATATAACGAAATAAATTATGATGGTATAGTGATATATTTTCCATTTAAAAGGATTTGGAACTGCCATGAAGTCAAAGTGGTCCCGATTGTCATAGGTGCACTAGGTACTATTTCAAAAAAAGTTTCCAGGGATGGTTAAAGAAAATTGACCCCGCCCCGCTTTTTGGAACACTTCAAAAGGCATGCTTGCTGGGAACAGCAAGAACTCTCCGATACGTCCTGAATATCTGAGGCTGCAGGTAGTGGCTTCATATTCATTCCAACAAACTTTCCAATTAACTAACATCAATGACTGAGACTCAAAGAATAGTAATAATAATAATAATAATAATAATAATAATAATAATAATAATAATAATAATAATAATAATAATAATAATGTTTTCTTTATTAACCACAAGGGTTCACATAAAGTAGACATTAAGGACAGTACAGGACAATACAGGACGGTACAAATGGGCATTTCTGCGTGTAAAAAAACAGAGCTTGAAATAAAATAACAAAATAATAATAATAATGATTTCTACTATAGGCACAAGGCCAACAATTTGGGGGAAGGATAAGTCGATTAAATTGACCCCAGTGAATTACTGGTACTTTATTTATCAACCCCGAAAGGATGGAAAGCAATCCATCAGACATATTAATCAAGGACTGGAAAAAATACACATGGACACCGATGGACATCAGAATCATTTCAGACCAAAATATTGCCCCCCAAAACAGTATGATATGGTGCTGTAACTCCTGATGGAGTCGTAGGGACGCCGTGTTGGCATACGGCGTTTTTTTGGCATTTTAAGCTTGGTGGAGCCCATCTCATCTCCAGGCCCGAATACAGCAGATTTCTTCCAGAGAAGGATAGAAAGTGAGAGAATGGAAGAGAGAAAGAGATATAGAGGTAGAATTGACTCCAGTACTAGACTGGTACTTTTTTTTATCGACCTCGAAAGGATGAAAGGCAAAGTTTATTTTGGGGGTATTTGAATTCAGAGAGAGAGAGTAAAGAGGACGGAAGCAATACCGCAAGACATTCTATCCGACGTTCTGTTAATTACAACCTTGAGATACTGGAGATACTTTATATACATCAAATAACCGCAACACTAACGAAATACAAAAATGAGATTATTACCGATGAGATAATAATATCCAGTCCTATACACACAAGAAGAAACAATCTTTCATTGAGACTCATTATCAAGCCTTCACTGTTACTTAACTCTTCTTTCATTAACAGGTCTGTCGAACAGAACCATCAATGGTTAGAGATGTTACGATTAGACTATAATTCTATCTCTATATAGATAATACAAAAAGTACATCAAATTGAAAATAACAAACAAACAAAAACAAAAAAAAAAAAACAAAAATAAGACATTTAAAATCTTTCATAAATTCAACCAAAACACAGAAAAGTCTTTATGAATTTAGAGAAATGTGACTAAGCAACAATAATAAAAATAACACAAACAACAAATAAGTGAAATAAAATAAAATCGAGAATTAATTCCGAATTAGAAACAGACATCGCAATCAAACAATTAAACTAGAACCAGCTAAACAAATGCGGAGGAGTAGATGAAACTGATAGCGAAAAATAATACAGAAATGAAAGAGAAAATTTAAAAAAAGAGTTTTACAAAAGAACGAGAATAATAATAGAAACTGAGCTAAAAATAAAACTAACATTATATCAATATTTGGTCGACACTGTGTGTGGAATATTTCTAGATTTCTATGATATATACTTGTTTCTACTTTTGGCACAAGGCCAGCAATTACCCAGTACATTACTGGTACTTTATTTTATCGACCCCGTAAGGATGAAAGGCAAAGTTAACCTCGGCGGGATTTCAATGATATATAATGTACTTCTCTCCCACACAGACACTGTGTGTGGAATATTTCTAGATTTCTATATAGTGCTCCCCCCACCGACAGTGTTTGGAATAATTCTATATTACAGACTTGCCAACCTCTAAAAACCCAAACGGGGAATACCATGAACAAAAAATGAAAAAAAAATGGGCCCAGAATGGGGAGAAATGAGACAAAATGGGGAGATTTTACATAATGAAACCTATACCTATTTTCACAAGAGAAGACATCTCTCACCCACTCCAAAGGGGGTGAGTGATCTCCCCGTCCAACGGGGAGAGTTGACAGGTCTGATATATATATATATATATATAAATATAAGTATGTATACGTACATACATATATGTATACGGACGTATTTCATTTTTTTCCGTTTATCGATTTCGGTGCACCCGGCCGATTAACCCACTCGATATGCAAATTGGGCTACTCAGCCATTAATATGCATAAGGAAAGTATACACTTTCAGACGTTCAATCATCTGGCA
>OZ024758.1:11549326-11554326 GCA_964016885.1 Eledone cirrhosa
CCCCCACCACCACTACCAACACCACCAACACCACTACCACCACCACTAACACCAGCACCAACACCAACACTACCACCACCTCCACTAACACCAGCACCACCACCAACACCACTACCACTACCATCACCACCACCACCACCACCAGCACCACCTCCACTAACACCAGCACCACCACCAACACCTCCACCACCACTACCAACACCACCAGCACCACCACCAACACCACTACCACCACCACTACCACAACCACTACAACCACCCCCACCCCCACCAGCACCCCTCCACTAACACCAGCACCACCCGCACCGCCACCCATCTCTCTTCTCGCTCTCCCTTCCTGACTGAGACATATCACCACACACAAAGACTTAGTAAGATTTCGATGATATTCAGTAATTTGAGCGTCATAATGAAATCGAACATTTGTTTGCAGTTCTGTCACTTCACCATTTGTTTTCAATCGATATGTAATGCATTCAAATATCTAGACAAACCCATGCGATCGATGTGACTGTTGGACAGAGAGAAAAAAGATTTCAGAAATAATGTGTTAAATGAACGACATGAAGGAGAAGAGTGAAACTAAGCAGATTTTCATTTATTTTTCCCAATGAAACCGCTGCATGAAATTTATCACATTTTCAATACGATCGAAACCGCCTACAGTTTATATTATGACGTGGGATTGAAAAGAAAATAAGAAAACTATCACATTTTTACTCCCTTTACTATCGATTTCATGTCTCTATCGAAATATTTTGATGAAGTTGTGTTTAACACTTGGCTTCAGAAATACACGAAAATACGGAAAAATAATTCATTTTAGTCTGTGTAAAACCCTAACAAACAATAAAATACAATTATTCAAATCCCGCCGAGGTTAGCTTTTCCTTTCATCCTTACGGAGTCGATAAAATAAAGCACCAGTAATGCACTGGGGTCGATTTAATCGACTTTCCCCTCTCCCCAAAGTGCTGGCTTTGGGTCTATAGTAAACATCATTATTTCTGTGTTCAAATCCCACCGAGGTCAACTTTGCGATTTATCCTTTCGAGGTCGATAAATAAATTAACACTCCAGTACTAGAGTCAATTCTTTTTCTATTTCACTTCATCCCCTTCTTTTTTGGGGCAGGAATTGGCTGTTTCGACCTGGGGAAAGATGGACACCGCCAGGTTTAAAATGCACAAGACACGCTGCGCGTCAAGACGTGACTCATCCGACTTCGTTAAGGGTTCTTTATCTATACTTTTTATGTAGATATGTTTGGGAAGTTTGCTACCCTGCGTATTGGCCGAAATGCCACAACACTTCACCCAGTAAACTGTCTGTAGCTGGTGGGTCTATTTGCTGACCACGGTGTATCTTTAACGCGATTGGGGCAATTTATAGAAAATTAACGAGGATAAAATATTTTCTCTTCCAAACAATTTAGATAGAGTTAAGAAGCAAGGAAATGATATTCACAGCTGTCTTTTTCCCAATACCACCATCTTTCATACAAATAATGATACGAAATTTTTGTTTTCCTCCTGACTGTTTATCTCATTTATAGTGGGATGGCCTGTTAGATAAACGTCCAGAAATGAGCTAAAAATAAACGCCGACCATCGTAAAATGATACTCTTCAAGCATCGTAAATTACTTACCAACTATTGAATGGAAATAGATGGGTGTAGCTTATAAATAAGATACCAGGTAGTCTGAAATAATAATAAGAATGCTAAGAAAAGCAAATTTATAAATTCATAATTTTTATTTGGTTAAACATACAGAAAAAGAAAGTAGTATTGGAAAGAACTATAAATGCCATAAATGAGAGGAAAAAGGAGAGGAACAGTAAAGACTACTAGACAAAGGAAGAAAGAAAGTGAACAAAAGGAGGTGATGGCAAACTCTACACCTAGGTCAGAGCGGTGTTTCATCTACGACCCGCGGACAAATTTATAAGGAGATAACAATTTCCGAAACTAATTACGATATCAGAAATCAACCCACGATAATCGCCACAAACGACACAACACATTAATATATCCATAATATTAATAATAGCCATAAACTAACCCAAAGGATTACCGAATGCTTTAAGGCACTACATTAAAACAATAAGAGTTGAACCTCTTCTCGTTATGTTTTGGTTTTGACAAGGACGTCAGTCTGATTCTGAAACTATTTCCTGACTTATACAAACGGTTATCATAGAAATTAGGAACTTAAGACATAAGCTAACCCAAAGATCATCAATCAACTAACTGTACCGGTACTACCCAAATTTAGCAAGGTGGACGACATATTAGGGAAGTTGTAGGCAGGCAGTCTTTAGACGAAAGTGTTAATAATGCTGACACACACATACACACACACAAGGTGTCAAGCTTGTTAATAATATCCTGTACGAGATATATACTTTAGGTAATAGATGTTTGGGGGTTTGGGGCGTTGTGCGTCGTTAAGAAGCCCTAAATCCTTATATCTGCGTTTAAGTAGAAGGCATAGCACATTAGGGCGTTTAAACCCAATACCTTACTTGCGGGTACCTTTAGCACTGTCCACTCTGTTGCAAATATTCGGATACGATTCACAGCTCACACACACTCTCTATATATACTATTTCTGCAGAAGTTCAGAATGGGAATTATATTCATTAATCGTGTACGAAAGGGCCAGCAAACGTCATGGGTACTATCTCTCCCCAACTGATTAACTTAAATACAACAATACAAGCAAATAACCTAATAAATAAACGATTCATTACAGTAATATTATACACTCAGTTAACCTTTCGGTTCTTATTTCCAGCATCTGCTGAGAAAATAGTGAACAGATTCTGTTTTGTGTCGATAAGTTTTGTTGGAATTATCACAGAAGGAGCATGTTAAGTGGGTTCTATATTTTATGTAAGTGGTTTTATTTACGTCATTCTTCATAGCAGTTTATCATATTCTAAACATACATACTTAAAGATCATTTAATTATTCTTGTATAATTGCTAGAAGATATATATTACTCTTACTGCAGCGTTTTCTTCGCTTCAGTCAATTGGTTTGATTTCGTTATTCAGTAATTTGAATTAGTGGATTTTGTTGAAATCGTATCCCGAGAGCTATCGGGTTAGATATAAATCAACAACGTTGAGATATGAATTAAAATATGTTGGTTGTCTCTCTAATAATATTTAGAACTTGGAAAGAATCTAAAAAAATATCGATTTAGTTACAAAACCTAAATATAGAGTTCTCGTCTTTTCTAGCAAAGAAGTTTTATATCATCATTTATGACGAGATGCTGATATTCAAACAGGAAAATCTCAATAAAATATAGTTTGAAGTTGTATTAAGCAATTAGAATATATATCGTATGTTTTCTCTGAGATAATGGTTTATGGTTTAGGCACAAGACCAACATATATACATGTTCTTACAGATATACATGTTCTTACATACCAGCATGTAGACATACAGGCCCTTACTTTCTTCCCACGTGTAGACATATACGTGTTCTTACAGATATACATGTTCTTACATACCAGCATGTAGACATACAGGCCCTTACTTTCTTCCCACGTGTAGACATATACGTGTTCTTACAGATATACATGTTCTTACATACCAGCATGTAGACATACAGGCCCTTACTTTCTCCCCACGTGTTCTTACACACCCACACATAACAACATAAATGCCGATAACTTCTCCCCATGTGTACACATATACACATATACATGTTCTTACATATTCTTGCATGCACACCCGCAGACATACACAGCAACACCTTCTCCACATGTGTACACATATACATGTTCTTCATGCACACACGCAGACATACACACCAACACCTTCTCCACATGTGTACACATATACAGGTTCTTGCATGCACACACGCAGACATACACACCAACACCTTCTCCACATGTGTACACATATACAGGTTCTTGCATGCACACACGCAGACATACACACCAACGCCTTCTCCACATGTGTACACATATACATGTTCTTGCATGCACACACGCAGACATACACACCAATACCTTCTCCACATGTGTACACATATACATGTTCTTGCATGCACACCACAACAACATACACACCAATACCTTCTCCACATGTGTACACATATACATGTTCTTGCATGCATACACGCAGACATACACACCAACACCTTCTCCACATGTGTACACATATACATGTTCTTGCATGCACACACGCAGACATACACGCCAATGCCTTCTCCACATGTGTACACATATACATGTTCTTGCATGCACACACGCAGACATACACACCAATACCTTCTCCACATGTGTACACATATACATGTTCTTGCATGCACACCACAACAACATACACACCAATACCTTCTCCACATGTGTACACATATACATGTTCTTGCATGCATACACGCAGACATACACGCCAATGCCTTCTCCACATGTGTACACATATACATGTTCTTGCATGCACACCACAACAACATACACACCAATACCTTCTCCACATGTGTACACATATACATGTTCTTGCATGCATACACGCAGACATACACACCAACACCTTCTCCACATGTGTACACATATACAGGTTCTTGCATGCACACACGCAGACATACACACCAATACCTTCTCCACATGTGTACACATATACATGTTCTTGCATGCACACCACAACAACATACACACCAATACCTTCTCCACATGTGTACACATATACATGTTCTTGCATGCATACACGCAGACATACACACCAACACCTTCTCCACATGTGTACACATATACATGTTCTTGCATGCACACACGCAGACATACACGCCAATGCCTTCTCCACATGTGTACACATATACATGTTCTTGCATGCACACACGCAGACATACACACCAACACCTTCTCCACATGTGTACACATATACATGTTCTTGTATGCACACACGCAGACATACACGCCAATACCTTCTCCACATGTGTACACATATACATGTTCTTATATGCACACCACAACAACATGC
>OZ024758.1:11559326-11566826 GCA_964016885.1 Eledone cirrhosa
GCGTCGGACGCCATGCTTTGCAGCATAGAGTTACGGTCCTTTATGATCTGAGTTCAAATCCCGCCCGCCGAGGTTAACTTTGCCTTTCATCCTTACGGGTCGATAAAATAAAACACCAGTAACATATTGGGGTTGATTTAATCGACTTTCTCCTTCCCCAAAATTACTGGCCTTGTGCTTATACTAGAAATCCTTATTTTAGCCATGATAAATGAATATTTAAACTCTACACTGCATTGAGTATTCTTTTCTCTCGTCACTCAACTACACACGGACTTCGGCTACGAAAACATCTTTTCTCTCCACCCTCTTGGGGTTTCGGAAATATAACCTTTTTACATAAGATGTTGTCTGATGATATCACGTGATTGGCTACGTGATTGAAGAGTCACGTAGTCACGCTCACCGCTGAAATATGTATCAGAGCTTTGTTAATAAAGAATTTTTAAACACCTTCATACCGAATTTCTCTTTTTCCTTATTCTCTCTCTCTCTCACTATATATATATATATATATATATATATATATATATATATGTCTCTCTCTTTCTCACTCTCTCTCTCTCGCTTTCTCTCTCGCTTTCTCTCTCTCTCTCTCTCTCTCTCTCTCTCTCTCTCTCTCTCTCTCTCTCTCTCTCTCTCTCTCTCTCTATATATATATATATATATATGTCTAGCATTGATATTTGTTAGATCTTCTGTTGGAATGAGTTGTATCATTTGTTCCTGTTTTCTCGTCTCAAGTTTCAAATCAAAGCGAAGTCAAATCCGCGTTTCATCTTTCTAGCATCAATAAATAATCTCTCATTTATTTTGGTATATTCTCTCCTTCTCCTCCGCTCTCTCTCTCTCTCTCTCTCTCTCTCTCTCTCTCTTAACTTATCTCCCCCCTCTCTCCTTCCCCCTCTCTCTCTGTCTTTGTCTCTGTCTCTCTTAACTTCTCTCCCCCTCTCTCCTTCCCCCTCTCTCTCTGTCTCTGTCTCTATCTACCCCCCCCCTTTGCAGGAGACTACTCACAACATCAGTTTTAAATTTTCTACTTTGAATGCTAGAACAAATTTACTTGACAAGATCTCTTGCGGGTTTACATTATTTAAATATTTTGTGGAAGTGTCTTAATTTTTTCTTATATTTTATTAGTTCTTTTATCCTGTAATTTTCAATATAACTTTTCTTTCTTTAAAAATGTTTAGAGAGAAAATTCAGAGAAATGTGGCTACTATTTCTAGCAGATTCTGTGAATACGTATAGGCTTCCTCATTAGCTCTTATTACCGCACCACTGAAAACCGCACCACTGATTATTCGCTACAACTGGTTTTCGTTAAGATTCAACTAAATCAAACTAAAATATCATGATATTTCGACATTTTCCCTTCCTTCAGAAAGAATCAAACGAATTTGAAGAAACAAGCTCGTTTACGTCAGAAAATGAAGTTAGCAGACATATCTACCAACTACCACCATCTATATATATCTTAACAACATTTGGCTAAACTCCATTAATAAAATGTGCAATCCTATTTATTTCTATACTTCTATACAAACTAAAGAAAATCTTACATAGATGTGACTGTTTGACTTTTGAATATGTCTCCCCCTCTCTCTCTCTCTTCACACACACACACACACACACACACACACACACACACACACACACACACACACACACACACACACACACACACACACACACACACACACACACACACACACACACACACACACACACACACATACATATATATATATATACATCATATATAAATCAGGATGAATTCAGTTTGAAACTGTTTAGACCAGAGTACTCGATACACAGTACTCGATACTTGAGGTAGAAGATTATAGCTAGTTCCAGACGCCTGGAAACTAGTTGTTGAAACGGCAAGAGCTCAGCCGTTGGGGTCTCAACAATATACAATATATTTATATATATACATACACACACACAAATATATATATATATATATATATATATATATATATATATATATATAATATATATATATGTCAAGATCACCAGTTGGTGCTACTGGTAACATGTATCCAAGTACAACCTGTCTCATTGTCGGGTCGTTGGCGACTAAACTGGCAACCCAACCAGGGTTTCTTGGTGAGGAGGGTGACTTTGGACATCCTGCAGGACTAAAAACAAAACCTGTCAAAGGGCAAAGGACCTTAAGAGTCAATGGCCATCCAAAATCACCGGGAGAGATGACCCCTTAGCCTTTGTCAAGGCAGAATTCTAGAAGGAAAACTCTGATATAACACCTGCAACCCTGATGGTATCCAATAATGTTGACTTGTTCTTCTTTTTGGTAAATATTATCTTGGTTAAGGGAGTGGGACTGGCTTTGTGCAGTGCCTTTGCTCACTATAAAAGCTTCACGGCACAGGCATTGCTTTATATCTGGAGATCTCTCTGCACTTGTCATCACATAGTGCCATGGGCCCAGCACTATGTGTCAGTAATTGTCACAGGTGTAGTGTTTGTACCAGAGTTTTCAAGTCGCTGGCTGGACTAAAAAGTCACACTCGTTCAGCGTATCGGTAGGGTTCTCCTACATGGTTATAAAGTAGTGGCCGTACTCGAAAACGAGTTGGCAGCCACCATATATATATATATACAGTGATATGTTGTGTTTGGAGGAAACGTAGATAAACTAAGAATATTTTTGTGACGTTAAATTTCTGAAATTATTTGGAAATCACTTGGTCGTGTGTATCGTGGTTTCATCAGAATTCAATGGAGACAGTGAATTCAAAATGAGAAAACAGATAATCTGTAATATGATAGTAACTCACAAACTTCTCAACTTTCGAAATTTTAAGATTAATTGATAACGAATGTAATTCATTCTGTTGATAGCAAATCTGCATAAATAACCAGATAATTTGATTAGAAAAAAAGAAAAATATGAATATGCATAAATTTGATTTATCTGTATCTAATTTCATCCGTAAGGTTTGTATGAGTTCTCTCCCCACGCCCGGCCTCTCTAAAAAAAGAGGAGAAAAATCGGTTATAAACCACCCATTTGAAAGGAATTCAATTGTGTAGCTTTTATTAATATATTATTTGATTTTTGTTGAGATAGTTGTTGAGAGTTTCATTTGGTTCGTTGCTGATAGGAAGCAATCAATGGAATGTAAATTAGGTTAGAAACATGTTCTGCTTGTATATTTGAAATTATAAGTTACCTGACAGGCGAAATATAATATATGCAATTAATTATAAACAGAAAGCATTAAAAGGCCTATGTGAAATTAAACTGAAAGCTGGTTTACTAAA
This sequence comes from Eledone cirrhosa, assembly GCA_964016885.1. Taxonomy (NCBI): domain Eukaryota; kingdom Metazoa; phylum Mollusca; class Cephalopoda; order Octopoda; family Eledonidae; genus Eledone; species Eledone cirrhosa. The sequence goes on from OZ024758.1 coordinate 11,562,618, forward strand.
TGTACAAAGATATTTCCAATCCACTCATATAATCTTACGCATATGACATTAAGTAGTAAATATTATGAATGGACAAGTGATCAACCTTGTCTTATTTTAAGTAGGGAATATATGAAATCTTTGAACAGATTATCCTCTTTGTCAACACCTCCTATCTCTCTATCTCTCATATATATAAATATATATATATAGTAATAATAATAAATTTGAAGACTAAAATCCAAAGAGAGCTCGATAAGGTTAAACATATATCAAATAAGAACCGTAGAGCAAATATTTATTAAAAAGAATCGCTGCTTTCACCCTTAACGGGATCTTCTGAAACTAACAAAGTCAATCTGTGAACGCAGAAGTGAATATTTCAAAAAACGTTGCAACCGGTGGAAGACAGGAAGACGATACTTTGGTTCGTGGGAACGTTCCCTGACAAAGAACGGGAAAAAACGAATATAATACGTCATTATTTGGAGCGGGGAAAAACAACATGGCTATAAAACTGAGGCTTGTTTGCAAAATTGCAAACGAATCGAATATTATTATTAATATTCGAAAAACTTAGATTACATTTATATATATATATACATAAATAAATAAATAAAGATCGGAGATCAATTTTAGTCTACGACTTCTGCTATACCATTTACGTGGTTTTGTCTTTGCGTGCTATTGTTCTCCACGATCCACATATGACTTATTATCTTCGTTTTTTCGTTCATTGCCAGAGAACGTCTCTATGCACCACCTAAGAGAACATTAGTCTACGACCTCTTTTATACCATAAACGTGGTTCTGTCTTTGCGCGTAATTGTTTTTCACCGCTCCTATTAATGACGTATTATTCGTTTTTTCCCGTTCTTTGCCAGCGAACGTTACCACGAACCAAAGTATCGTCTTCCTGTCTTTCTTCGGTTGCAACGTTTTTTGAAATATCCAGTTCTGCGTTTACAGATTGACTTTGTTAGATTCAGAAGATCCCGTTAAGGGTGAAAGCAGCGATTCTTTGCTTAAACTTTAATCTGTTATTTTAATAAATATATATATATATATATATGTAATCTAAGTTTTTCGAATATTAATAATAATATTCGATTCGTTTGCAATTTTGCAAACAAGCCTCAATTTTATAGCCATGTCAGGAGAATGAACACTTCATTCTTGCTCTGGCTCTAACATTTAGGCTTGTTTGCAAAATTGCAAACGAATCGAATGTTATTATTAATATTCGAAAATAATATCATTCGATGGATTGGCAGTGTCGGTAGAGGGTCGGACGCCATGCTTTGACGCGTAGAGTTACGGCTCTTGCCGTTCTGAGTTCAAATCCCGCCGAGGTTAACTTTGCCTTTCATCCTTACGGCGTCGATAAAATAAAGTACCAGTAATACACTGGGTATTTGCAGGCCTTGTGCCAAAAGTAGAAACAATTATTAATATTCGAAAAACTCAGATTACATTTATCGTATTCAGCCATATATATATATATATATATTATTTATATATATATAAATATATTACTATATTTATATATATATAAATATATTACTATATTTATATATATATTTATATATATATATATATTTATATATATATATATATATTTATATATATATAAATATATATTAATATATTTATATATATATAAATATAGTAATATATTTATATATATATATATATATAAGAACATTTCGTTCTACATGGATGAATACAATAAATGTAATCTGAGTTTTTCGAATATTAATAATAACATTCGATTAGTTTGCAATTTTGCAAACAAGCCTCAATTTTATAGCCAGAGCAAGAATGAAGTGTTCATTCTCCTGACATGGCTATAAAATTGAGGCTTGTTTGCAAAATTGCAAACGAATCGAATATTATTATTAATATTCGAAAAACTTAGATAATATATATATATATATATATATATATATATATATATATATATATATATATGCAAAAGTTCTATTTAAAATTGTTGGGATACAACAAGTAAATATTTTTATAACTGATATAAAGCACTCGACAAGTATTTGGAGTAGATATAGTTATTTGTAAAACTGTTATATATTGTATTTTGTCTGATGGAGGCATACCATAATTTAATTTGGTATCCCTGAAATATGTATAATGAAATAAATATGGTTTTATAAATCTAGTTTCCATTTATTAATATCGTATATATATATATATATATATATATATATATATATATATATATATATATATATATATATATATATATATATATACTGTATATATTGTTGTACCACAATTCAGGAATGTTTCCTTTCAATGAACCAATTCGATAGATTTCTTTACAAAAACAAATAAAACAAAAAGTATTGTAAAATAGATAGAATTTTGAAATGAAGAATCTTCTGGTTAAATGGTTTAATCATTTTGATAGCAAACCACCTGAAGCCACTTCTTATGCTATCATGTGTGTGTATACGTATATATATAAATGATATAAGTGATATTTTGTCGACACACATATTAAAGTTATTTTCCTAACAATATCTTCTCCACAATTACTTACAACTACTTGCTTTAACCTTCTTATAATCGTAATTGTAATGATTTTTAATCAATTTGAAATACTCTAGAATTGGTAGGGTGTCAATAAAATACCCAACTTTCTCATTAGTAACCTGATATCTCGAAAGTAATTTACCAAATATTCAAACCTCATGTGGTCATTCCATGAGAGTATCTTAGTCATCTTATGAACTTTCCAGCCAACCCTCGTACAAAACGTTCTAATGGAATGTTTTTCAACTAGATATAGGCACTTTATAACAGACAGTTTTGTATGATAGCATAAGAAGTGGTTTCAGGTGGTTTGCTATCAAAATGATTAAACCATTTAACCAAAAGATTCTTCATTTCAAAATTCTATCTATTTTACAATTCTTTTTGTTTTATTTGTTTTTGCAAAGAAATCTGTCGAATTGGTTCATTGAAAGGAAACATTCCTGAATTGAGATGCAACAATAACCTACAGTTCTGAAGAAATAGTTTTATGTCACATGATATCTATCCTTTCTTGTGCGCATCAAAGTAACGTCGAAAGAAAGGTTTTTTCTGAATGAAAACATTCGCCATTACTAGAAATAAATTTATTAAGTGGATAAATCGTGTTTACTTTTATAGATTATCTCAAGCATGCTGTATCTTTGTATTTATACTGTTTACAATTTTCTATTAATAAAGTATCCACAGTTAACCTCTATTTGCAGGATTCTATATATTATGCCTGTGTTATCAGTTCTGGTTGTTCTGTTTAACTTAGTTAGGTTTTACATTTTATAAATTGGTGTAATTGTTCGTCGGTGTAACCTTCATGAAACAGAGGCTTAAAATATTTTTGAACGTTAATGGGTATAGGTAAGAATTGTTCCAAACTAAGCAGAAATAGGATTAAACAGTAACACAACCATATCTTCAATATAACATTTGAATGGCTAGCTAATGTAATATATATATATATGTATATATGCAAAAGGTAAACAGTACAATGAAGAAATATATTAGTTTAACGCTTGATGTAGTAGGAAAATAGTTTTGACGTTTCAGACACTAGTTCGTCATCAGAAGACAGAATGAGAAATAACAGATGAAATAGAAAGATAGAGTGCAAAGAGGAAGGAACGGAAAAAGCTTTTATTTTTAGAAAAAAACACATGTTTATTCAGTCAGCCATTTTGGAGAAATCTGTTATATATATATATATATATCTATTTTGGAGAAATCTGGTATATATATATATCAATATATATATATCATATCTTGATAAGCAGAACCGGCGTAGAAACGTTAGTAAGTTTAGAATTAGTAGACCCCATATACTAAAATAGAGGCTTGGCATCTAAACCACCAAAAGATGTTCTCTAAAGTAAAAATAATTGTTTCTACTTTTGGCACAAGGCCAGCAATTATACCAGTACATTACTGGTACTTTATTTTATTGACCCCGTAAGGATGATAGGCAAAGTTAACCTCGGCGGGATTTCAACTCAGGTCGTAAAGGGCCGTAACTCTATGCTGCAAAGCATGGCGTCCGACCCTCTAGTAACACTTCATTCTTCCGATGTGATATGGAAAACTCTGATATAATATAGTCTTACTGATAGAGTAAATAATTCGTTTTGATTCAAACTATTGTAGGTATTGAATAACTTTTACTAGAATCTTAGCGTAAATAAATTGAAA
>OZ024758.1:11571826-11579326 GCA_964016885.1 Eledone cirrhosa
GCATGTTATATCTATATCTTTATATATATATACATATATTCACATACATATACATATATTCATATTCATTTATATATATATATATATATATATATATATATATATATAGAGAGAGAGAGAGAGGGAGAGAGATTATATGTGTGCATGTGAGTATAATCTTAATTTTCAGGCAATCTGTTACTATATGAATGTCTTGCCAATTGCATGTGTATCTATCGTTGCCACCATTACTCCATCACCACTTCAAAATCAGAATCCTGATATTCCTCGTCACTATTCAGTTAATCTTGCAATTGGCACTTCATTTGAAACAGTTGAAGCATTCAGTAATTAAATTCTGCCTTCTAAACTAACGAAAATAATAATAAAATGATAAAGAAATGGAACGACTTAATACAGCGCTCTGTTGAAATTCTTTAGAATAATTTCGTCTGCTTATATAATTATATATTCTGTTAATATCATGTACTGTCTCTAAATGTTATTACACATAGCAGAGTATCTCATGGAAAATATTTAGATTGTTTAATGAAAGGTTTATGCAATATATGTTTTCGTTCTTTTTCTTCTTTTGTTTTCTTCTTGATCTGAAATTCAGAATGATCGAATTAGTTTTTTCCACAATACTAGTCGTATATTTGATTGTACAAGTTGTGAATATATCGAACAGTGAATGTCAGGAGTGACGAAGATAATGGAATGAGGCTAAATTTGCCGACTAAGACCTCGACCAGGATCCTACATCTAAACCAGCCACCTTTGACCTTCCCAGAATGCAATGGGTGTCCCTTAATCTGATCCACACAACACATGCCAAAACACCCCATCATCTCCATCGATGGAAAATGTAAGACAGCCGAGGATGTGGCTGTAGGGACTCGGACCTGACAGTGCTGCACGTTGTTCGAGATTGCCTCCCCGGACTCAGAGATTTTCCCGCTGGCCTGAAGTTAATCCATGATATTACAAATGATGCTTTAGTTTCGCTTACCAATCCCGGTCTGTCTCTCTAACCATTGTGCATATGTCATACGAGAAGAAGAAGAATCATGTTGTTAAGGAGATTGAATTCGCATTATTCTGAAACAATCTCTCTGAGTGGTACCTTAGCCAACTATATTTTACCATATTCTATACTCGACCCATGTCCTCTGCTTGAAATTGTCATAACAGAAATAACGATAACTTCTCCCCAGACTGCACATGTTCTTTGGAATCTGGCGTTCATTCATCATAAGTCCACAATATAAGTACCAGTAATATCTTACTGTTAGTTCAATCAATCATATACACTTCTCCACACACTCATACCCTTTATTCATAAAATGAATCAAAGTATTGAGCATGATAAATTCTGTATTAGATTGATTAGCTGTTAAATCTAAATTACAGAACTTTTAATACATTGAGTTAAAACATTGAGTGAAATGTATTTTGTCATGTTGATTGATTATTCCAACACTTCAAAATATATTTTCCAGTTTTATTCTGGACTGTTTTTCAATACAGTTTAACGTTTTCTCTATACATCCTAAAATCAATAACTCGATGAATTTAGAATTAAATTATTATGGTGGCAAAACATATATATAATAGAAATAAAATAAACAAAACATAAAAAAAAACAGGCAAAAAAAAAAAGAACAGTGACAAGAAAGGAAAAAATGTCATCCTTCATGTTAATGTTCAATTCTCTATTAAATGACAGACGTAGCTTCTTCGAAGAGATCTTCATTGTTATATTTCTGGTGTTTTCTAAATAACACCAGGCCCATGTATTTTATTAAACTTCGTTATGGTATCACCCCTAAGTCGCTTGGAATTTCAAATCCAAGCGAATACTGCATTAACTTTAACTTTAAAAAATACGTAGCTTGTAAAAATATTTAAGGAGCTGTTGTTTGGATCAATAGGAAAGCGTGAGTGATTGTGGTTCTACTTGATCTGTAAAACAGTTTCAGTTTAGTATTGGTGAGACTTAATGTGATTAGCATATTGTTTATGGATCAACTGATGAGGTATTGTGAGTTGTTTCAATGAATTTTAGGAATTAACTGTTGATAGTCGCACACGGTAACTGTTGGCTTTAAAACATTGATTCATATTCACACAATTCCAGATTCACTTTAGACTTTAGACCTTCTATATTATGTGTGGATCGACTAAAGACACATGCATTATATGTGGTAGACGGAGGCTGGGCTGAAGACCTCCACATCTACATATATATATATACACACACACATATGCAGTACTTCAGAAAAGTACCTTCTATATTGCCTGTGGATCGACTAAGGACACATAAGATATATATGGTAGACGAAGGTTGTGCTGAAGACCTTCTCATCTACATTAAACATACACACACACACACACACACACACACACACACACACACACACACACACACACACACACACACACACACACACAAACAATACATTTAAAAAGTTTCTAAATATGTAAATCCACACACGTATTTTAATAAGGTAAACTGACTAATTAAATGATATAATACTTCCAAAACAACCTAAGTCCGACATACACAAGTGTGCGCCAAAACACCTGTTTATTGACAGTTAACGCCCAACGTTGTTCACCTAATTCCCAGGTACACCAGTCCAGACAGTGGCTAGAAAGATATCGTAAGATGCCTGCAAATTCAGAATAAAACCATCTGGCCTAATTATCATACTTATAAACTCGAAATATTTCACCTGTAAAAAGTACAATACTGAATGTACATATATATATTATATATGCGTGCGCGTCCGCGTGCGTGTGTGTATGTGAGTGTGTGTGTGTGAGTGTGCGTATTTGTGTGTGTGTGAGTATGTTGTATATATATATATATATATATATATATATATATATATACATATATGTATATATATAAATACACACACACACACATATATATATACATATATATATATATACATATATATATATATACACACACATATATATATATATATATATAAACATACATACATACATACATACATATATATATATGTATATATATATATATATATATATATATATATATATATATATATATAAACATACATACATACATATATATATATGTATATATATATATATATATATATATATATATATATATATATAAACATACATACATACATACATACATATATATATATGTATATATATATATATATATATATATATATATATATATATATATATATATATATATATATATATAAACACTCACATACATATATACGTTGCTGCATGTGTGGGGAGTTGTGAGTGTTTTCTCTAACATGTAACTCATTCCAGAAGAGTAAAGAGAGAAGTAGTCGGAGGAGGTAGAGATAAAAAAGAATAAATAGCAAATCTTAATCTTACTTATTGTAAGCTGTTATCTAAGCTACACCGTATGTGTAACTATTATGTAATGTAAACTGTGTTCTGATGTAATACTGACCAGCACAAAGGTCTCACCAGAGTTATAACTATTTAAGAGATCGAACGTACAATAAAAGGTAAATATTCGATTAAGTACTGTGGATCATCCTATACTTCATTTACATAGATTTATTCCATTGGCCCCCTAGAATTAATTCTCTTAGCTCAGTTAGTATGACAATTATCACTGGCTAAAATTCCTCGAAACTGTTTTCTTTATGTAAAATCTTTACCAAATAACTAAGCAGGCTTCAGTTTGGTTATACTACAATCGTACGTCTGCACCTGTCTAGTCTAGGCTTCCACTGGGTACATGTTCAATGATTATGTCGAAGTGTATACGTCCTAGGATTGTCATTTGGTTTATCTTCTAAGAATGTGTCTTAGAATTGAGTTCAGTTATTGTTCTAAATTCACGTGTAGTTATATAGTCTAAGCTTGCACTGGGTACATGTTCAATGATTATATCGAAGTGTATACGACCTAGGATTGTCATTTGGTTTATCTTCTAAGAATGTGTCTTAGAATTGAGTTCAGTTATTGTTCTAAATTCACGTGTAGTTATATAGTCTAGGCTTCCACTGGGTACATGTTCAATGATTATATCGAAGTGTATACGACCTAGGATTGTCATTTGGTTTATATTCTAAGAATGTGTCTTAGAATTGAGTTCAGTTATTGTTCTAAATTCACGTGTAGTTATATAGTCTAGGCTTGCACTGGGTACATGTTCAATGATTATATCGAAGTGTATACGTCTTAGGATTGTCATTTGGTTTATGTTCTAAGAATGTGTCTTAGAATTGAGTTCGTTTATTGTTCTAAATTCACGTGTAGTTATATAGTCTAGGCTTGCACTGGGTACATGTTCAATGATTATGTCGAAGTGTATACGTCCTAGGATTGTCATTTGGTTTATGTTCTAAGAATGTGTCTTAGAATTGAGTTCGGTTATTGTTCTAAATTCACGTGTAGTTATATAGTCTAAGCTTGCACTGGGTACATGTTCAATGATTATGTCGAAGTGTATACGTCCTAGGATTGTCATTTGGTTTATGTTCTAAGAATGTGTCTTAGAATTGAGTTCGGTTATTGTTCTAAATTCACGTGTAGTTATATAGTCTAAGCTTGCACTGGGTACACGTTCAATGATTATGTCGAAGTGTATACGTCCTAGGATTGTCATTTGGTTTATGTTCTAAGAATGTGTCTTAGAATTGAGTTCGTTTATTGTTCTAAATTCACGTGTAGTTATATAGTCTCGGCTTGCACTGGGTACATGTTCAATATTTGTACCGAAGTATACACGTCCTAAGATTGTGTTTTAGTTTTTGTTTGTGTTCTGGGCTATACATTGCATGAAACAATGTAATTGTTTATTCGAAGATAATACACGCTAGTCTTATTGATATTACTGTTATTATTGGAGTTACATTGAAAATATAAATCAAGAATGTGAAGCCTATAGTTAGCATTGTTGCTAGTATGCTGCAGCTGCTTCAATAATATCCCTGCTGCAGCACTGAAACTAATCTTGTCAATATATTGCAGATTGTTGTTTTGGCTTTTACAGATTACAAAAGACACGGTGTTAATAGTAGTTTTATTAAGCTTGCCGTTATAATCAGGTTCTAGGTGTTATATGAAGGCGGAGTAAAGATTGGGATATTGCAGCTTGCTATTCCAACCCAGTATCGATTTAATTATTATTAGATATAAAGTGTTACCTTTATATATATATATATATATATATATATATATATATATATATATATATATATATATATATATATATATATATATATAAATATATATATATATATATATATACTGTATATATATATGTATATATATATATATATATATATAATATATATATATATATATATATATATATATATATATATATATATATATATATATATATATATATATATATATATACTGTATATATATATATATATATATATATGTATATATATATATATATATATATATATATACTGTATATATATATATATATATATATATATATATATATATATATATATATATAGAGAGAGAGAGAGAGAGAGAGACGGGAAAGATGATTGTGATGGTGATGATGATGATGATGACGATAACGATGATGATGATGATGATGATGATCATCATCATCACGATAACGACGACGATGATGGTGATGATGATGATGATAATGATGATGTTGATAATGATGATGATGGTGATGATGATGATGATGATAATGATGATGTTGATAATGATGATGATGGTGATAATAATGAGTATAATGAGGCTGATACTATAATGGCTATGCCGCCGCCAATTTTCAACAAAGATATTTTTGATAACGACTCTGAGATTTATAAATACAAATTCTATAAAGAATTGTAAGAGAAAATATAGTAATAGTATTTGTAGTTGTGGAAATAATTATATTAATAGTGGTTCTGCGAGAAGTGAAAACAATCGCGAGAAAATATCGTTTACACTATATTAAACAACAGAGAATGAAGAGGCTGCGTATTTATTTCTTGTTTCCGTTTTTCTTTTGTATTGTAAAAGATTGTATTAAAGAGTGAATTGGGGAAAAAAAAACGCACTTAGAAATCTCAAGATTACAAATTTAGCAAATATTGTCAGAATTAATCCATATGATTCTTTGTTAGTTTTAAACGTGTTGTATTTAGTTTTATCAGTAAAGAGATGAAAAGCTATCGATAAAGTCAGTTAAATAATGTAGTTTTAAAGAGTAGAGGTCAAATAGAACCAAAGAAATGTGGTAGAATTATATTTTAATGTTAGATTTTCTATTGTATATCAAGTACAGTAATTTATAGATAATGTGAAGCTTTATAAATGTCGTTGGAGTAAATGATGTGAAAGTATTATATTTAATCTGAAGATATTTATAGATAATGTGAACCTGGGTAAAGTATTGGGTCGTTGGGTTAAACGACGTGAAGGTGTTACCTTTAATTTCAAGATATTTATATATAATTGTTTCTATTTTTGGCACAACAGTATCGGCGGGATTTGAACTCAGAATGGCAAAGGCCATAACTCTATGCGTCAAAGCATGGTGTCAGATCCTCTACCGATACTACCAATCCACCGCCATATTTATATAGTTAAACGACGTGAAAGTGTTACCCTTAATTTCAAGATATTTATATATAATGTGAACCTGTATAAAATATCAGATCTTTATGGGAAACCACATAAAGGGGTTACCATTAATCCCATATTTATATGTAATGTGAACTTCTATATATCTCATATGAGGTTTCGTAGGTGTTTTAATGCTAAGGACTCTGGTTATCTTACGTTCTGTTTAACCTGAATATTAATTCATAATTTTTACACAGAACGTACTTGACTGAATCAACAGAAACGATAACATTAATTGTTTAATTAATCTTGCTGGAATGGGGAAAGTATTTTGGTTGGCCCAACGGGGTTTATACCACTCAAAATACTTATAACGAACGGTTGTTTGTAATTGTTCTTATGAATGAAAACTTATATTTTGTATTACTATACTCCCCCTTACATTTGTCAATCTCGTGGATAAAACTAAAACTTATGAGTGGACAATTGTTACATCTTCGTAGCAGAAGCCTATTATATATATATATATATATATATATATATATATAAGAATATATAAGAATATATAAGTATATATATATATATATATATATATATATATATATATATATATATATATATATATATATAAGAATATATAAGTATATATAAGTGTATATAAGTATATATATATATATATATATATATATATATATATATAAGTATATATAAGTATATATATATATATGATTATTAAAGAAGTAATAACTATTGCTTCCTTACTAAATAAGGTACCTATGTTCTTGAGAGAGACTGAAACGTTTGTATTCTGGTATTTACTATGATGTCTTTTAGCAGATGCTCTTACAATGTTTATGTGTTCTCGAATATGTAAATGGAACCGCCTATATAGAATGTCTATATAGGATGTGTTATGTTCAACACATTCCTAAAATATCACAGAGAGTC
>OZ024758.1:11589326-11609326 GCA_964016885.1 Eledone cirrhosa
CTGCACCAGGTTTTCGAGAAAAGATTACCCCCCCCCCCCATCACCCGCCCCCTTTATCACATCAGAGCCGGAGGTCATCGAAAGGGCCAAGGGTTTCACTTGTATCTTCGCGAGGCAGAAGGAACAAATACTTTGCTGATATCCTAAATCCCGTCACCAGAACATGTTCTGATGTAGATCTGGTGCATCTAGAGGCGAAGTCTATCCTCTCGAAGGCTGAGATCACCTAAGCAATTATTATACCCCTCCGATGTGGCAAGGCCCATGGGAAGGATTAAATTCGGTCGGAGATGTTAAAGGGCTTAAATAGAACAGACAGATAGAACTAGAAAGCGAATCGATATTACACCGCCTGCTAAAGAATTGATCATTTGTCTACATTTCGGTGAAATTGTTTCTTGAATTTACTTAATTATATAATAAACAGGCGTTTTCTTTTTGTGAAATATCATTAATGAAATATATAATAAAGCCGTAATATTTCAATTAATGCTGGCTTCAGATCACAGGTCAGAGTAGAAAACATATCCAGGATATCAATCAATAAGTAATTGACAACTGGCAATCATCACTATAGAAACAAATGTTATGATGTCAAGTCAACCTAACAAAGCTTTAGTTTATTATTTTATTATTTCATTACCTTTTAAGGTAATGAAATAATACATACATACATACGTACATACGGACATACATATATGAGTGCTTCTAGTAGAGCCCTCACTGTTTCAAGCACTGCACCAGGTTTTCGAGCCAAGATTCCCCTCCCCTCATCCCCCGGCGAGGTTAACTTTGCCTTTCATCCTTACGGGGTCGATAAAATAAAGTACTAGTAATGCACTGAGTAATTGCTGACCTTGTGCCAAAAGTAGAAACAATTATTTCATTACCTTTTCTATTCAATAAATGTAATGATATTCATAATTATGATAATGGCAGCATAACATTTCCAAATACAGAAAGAAATAAAATATGTTTTTAATGACAATATTTTAAACCAATAACAAGTTTGACATTTTCAATTTTAATGTTTCGTTACATATATTTCAGTAAGAAATTAAAACAAATATTTTAATTTTGAGATATTATTGTAATATTTTAATTAAAATATACCATTAGAGATATTTTTTTTCTAAATTAATAAACACACCAATATGCCGGTAACTCTAAAGTATATTTGAAAATATCAGTTGAGATGCTGATAGAATAAAATGCGTAAAATATTTCAACATAAAGAGCTATGCTCAGGGTTTGAATCATTAATGATCGAGGCGAACTAGGATTAAATGTACCTATATATATATCCGATTCCCTTTCATCAGCGCAGGTTGGATAAGTTGGTCCGCAGTGATAACGAAACGTACGGACCTGGTATGGCACCGTTGTAGTAATTATATTCAAATTCGACCTATCTCTTTCTCCCATTCCCCCCTCTCTCTCTCTCTCTCTCTCTCTCTCTCTCTCTCTCTCTATATATATATATATATATATATATATATATATATGAAACGTATATAGTAAAGACACAACAAACGATGAGGTCCAATGAAGATATATATATTAGTTTTACACGTGTCTGCGGTACGGAGACCAGGCAAAAACTCCACAAATCAGAGTAGTACTCGATACAAGGTATGATGCAGAGCAGATTGAACATAATAGTGAATTAGGGGATCGAACTCGAGATCAGGAGGTTAGGAACCGAAATCACCTGAGCTGGTGTTCGATCGACTACATCACTGATATTAAACTCCACTGTGGTTTAAAACTACGAGCAACCTGGTTAGAAAGGAAACTTCTAAAGTAAACATATATACTCTTGCATATAAATATATATATATATATATATATATATATATATATATATATACCTTTAAAGGCTCATGAATCAGAATTCATAATGTATCACATCTGCCAACAAGCTAATAGTTATAATATATTGCAAAAATTAGAGAATTAAAAACAAACAGACTCCAAAGCACTCCCACCAAATTGTAACCACAAACTTGGAAGTCGGTATGCGAACATCAGACAACGAGCGTAATATAGAAATTTCAGAGTAAATATGGAAGCCGTAGACTGCACAAGATTCATTGTTTCAGAGGATAAACAAGTAGGAGAATTTGTCGTCTGTTAATCATGCAAGACAACGAGTCAATGCAGTATTTTACAATGCCAGATAGAAAAAAGCCGATACCATTATTCTTCTATATTTGATTTATAAAACAAAAGAGAACGAAACGATTAACAATGGAAGCTATCAAAATAAACTGAAATAAAACAAAATAAAATAAAATAAATTAGAAAAATGTACGATTAACAATGAACGTGGAAATAAAAGTCATATCCAGTACAAGTGAAATAAACTATAACAAGAACAATAGGTTAACATTTATATAATATCTAATAGAGTGATAACGATTTTTATCATACTTTGAAACCATGACTGGTCGGCTAAACGGAATAACATTCGCCTACTATCTCCACCTCATTTAGAAGATGCGACGTAGAAGTTCTTGAAACGTTATTGGTCTTAGAAAAGTTATTCTTTCACACTAAAGAAGAACTAATGAAAATATAAAAACTCTTCAATACGAGAGATTAAACTCGAACCCAACCCTTTGCCATTTTATATATATATATGAAGAGGCAGATTTTCAGGTCTTTACGAAGGTCCGACTTCCACACCGGTCTCAAGCTGTGGCACACCGCTCAGGCTTTGCTCTTCCTCTCAACCACATCATCTTCCGTATTCCCAATCTTTGCTCCCAAATACAGGAAGTCCTCAACCAATTCTAGCGGCTTCCCGCCTACATTAGTGATCCCCTCTGGCTTCTCAACATTCTCTACCAGATATTTTGTTTTAGTCTCATTCATTCTCAGTCCCACACTCCTAGACACAGTCTCAACCTCCTGCATCAAATCCTCTGCCTCCTTCACTGTATTTGTCACCAAAACTATGTCGTCGGCAAATTCAGCATCAGATATCTTTTTCGCCTTAACTCTCCTGCTCTGAGCCGGTGCTACAGTAAAGCCAGAGTCGCATACAATAATCCACTACGATGATAAAAAGGTAGGGAGCCAATGTATCTCACTGGAGCACTCCAGCCAGTATCTCAAAGAAGTCTGTCATCCCAGCAGATGTAATGACTTGGGCTTTGGTGTTGGTGTAGAGCAGTGATATCAGGTCCACTACCGTATATATATATCTTATATATATATCTTATATATATATCTTATATATATATCTTATATATATATCTTATATATATATCTTATATATATATCTTATATATATAAGCAAGGGTTATTAAGCAGAGGAAGAAAGAAAGGAGGAAGGAGAGAATGTGACAAACTTTACACCTAGGTGAGAGCGTTGTTTTGAGACAGTTCAGAATAGAAATAAGGGAAGCTGGACGGAAGGATAGCATTTATGGAGAGAAGTAAGATATGCGAGAGAAACATATAGAGCCAAATTAATTTAAATATAAAGAACTTCCTCCATCCATCTCTGTCTCTCATAGCATTTGCCAGTTCTTCCGCAGTGCATCCAGTATCGTCATCAAGTTGCTTGACGTATGTCTTCTTGGGACGACCAACGTTTCTTGCTCCGTGCTGCTTTAAACGTGTCTTGGAGGGAACACCCAACAAATAAGGATCTCTATGGCAATATACCACCTATCAGCAGGTCAATACGTGGACAGAGACTCAGATTTGCTGGCCACTGTTAGCGCAGCAAGGAAGAAATAGCAGGTGATGTGTTGTTATGGAGTCCATCTCATGGAGCAAGAAAAACAATACGTATAAATAATTGAAATTTAATATTCATAAATATATATTTGATAAGATCTAAGAAGTAAACATTCTACGTTGAATTCATTGCGCTACGGTTCTTATATATTTGATATATATTTATCCTTATCGAGCCCTCTTTGGATTTTAGTCTTCAAATTTATTATTATTACTATATATATATATATATATTATATAATTATATATATATATATATACATTATAAATAAATATATATACATACATTATATATATATATATACATTATAAATATACATATATATACATTATATATAAATATATATATATATATATATACATTCTATATAATTTTATATATATAATATGTGCGTGTGTGTGTCTTTATGTAGCAAACATACATTCCTTTCAGGTGTTTTCCATTTTCTATTGGAAGGGGTAAAAAACTGAGTGTGTGCGTATATGAAAAAAACAGCTATATGGTATTCAAGTATTGCACCCAACAAAGTTCTTGTATATATACACACACACACACATACACTCACACACACACACATACACGCATGCACACACATACACACGCATACACAGACATACACACACATACATGCACACACACTCACTCACACACACACACACAATAATCCTACCAGAGCCCACTCTTCATCCAAAACTGATAGATAGACTAACCGACGAAAAACAACAACAACAGATCTTTCCTTTACAATAATTTAAAACTTCTTAACAATATAACGGGCAATTCTAGAATCTTCTCTGACCATAAAATAATTATATTAATAATGGTTGTCCATAACAACCGGAAGCTGAAGATTACACAAAGAAATTCCCAGTTTGCTAAGCGCATATCTCAACAAGACGCACTGAAAACCAATTAAGAAAGAGTTCTATAAACTAAACTGGTGCCAATTTCTCTCCAAGAAAGTCATTTCAATAATATGTAAAGTAATATTCATTGATTCGATAACTCCGATATGATCAATACACAGAAAATAAATGTATTCGTCTTTTTCAGCATATTTAAGAGTAATATATATATATATATATATATATATATATATATATATATATATATATATATATATATATATACATATATATATATATATGTATATATTATGTATATGTATATGTATATATATATATATATATATATATATATATATGTATATATATATATATATATATATATATATATATATATATATATATATATATATATATATATATATATATATATATATATATATATATATGTATTTATATATATATATATATATATATAATGACTATATGTGATAAGTATCTTATCTGATAAACGAGCTGGACGTAATCTGTAATGGAATAATTATATTGTTTTGTTTATTATGTAATTAAATACTTCTGTACTATACCTTTACTACAGAAATACTTATAACATATATATATACATATATATATATATATATATATGTGTGTGTGTGTGTATGCGTGTTTTTCGTCCATTATATTAAACTAGTAATAAAAAATACACTACATTGACACGAGAATACATATATGTTCTTTTATAGTTTATATATACTTTTATACACTTTGATAATATCTGTAAAATTCAACAAAGATTATTGAGCATGCGTATTGTATAAAGTTGCTCCTTGTCTATTATTACAGGATGTACATTCACGTTCTTTTGTTGCAATTATTTGCTTTCTTTATGCCACTGAGAAAAAATTCACTCAAGCATGAATTATTTTTCGGTAAATGTTACGCATTGATAGCACGTTCAATTGTATTACATATATTATTATAATATATTAATATTGGTTATTGATTCGTTTTATAGGTTTATAGGAATGTTCGCAGTTCTGCAACATGACCTCTATCCCAGTTGCTGGAATATATTATGGAAACCTGATGACAAAAATATTGGGAGTGATGCTGGCTGATGTTATTATTCACAAATAGCGGTGAATTGGCAGTATCGGTAGAGGGTTGGACGCCATGCTTTCTAGCATAGTTACGTCCCTTTACAGTCTGAGTTCAAATCCCGCCGAGGTTAACTTTACCTTTCAACCTTACGGGGTCGATAAAATAAAGTACCAGTAATGCACTGGGTAATTGCTGGCCTTGTGCCTAAAGCAGAAACAGTTATTTTTCATAAATAGATGCGTGTGTAAATCTACCTGAACTAAAGTTGTATAAAGTTTTGATATATTCTAACAATTTTCTAGTTCATGAAGATTTTATTAAACCTCATGGAAGATAGACCAGATATAATTTGTATATTTAATGAAGGAGAAATGTTATATATATAATACTTAAAATGAAATCTTTACTTGTGTAAATGATGTGGAATTGCTTCCATTCAATATGATAAAACTGGCATATTCTTGTCAAAGAAAGACTTTATATCTTGTTGCACGGAATTCGGTAAAATATAACTAAGTATTATTTATATGCTGTACACGTATGAATAATATATAAGAGAGTGAATACGGTGGTTATTCTGTTTAGTAGTTTCACTATACTCTATTATTATAGGTTTTTTTTTATTACTATGATACATCGGAATACATGCCAGATACAAATGTTCTGTTTTAGAATGAATCAGCAAAATTGTTTTCAAACTTGACTAAACCGTGTTGTAGATGGATGAACAAACTGGATAAAGGAATCCTCGATTTATGTATTGAACAGTAAAAAAGATAGGTACGGCCCACATGCCACTTGTATGATAAATTACAGCAAACCATATCAGTTGTACATGAAGAAACTCTGTGATTAGACCTGAAAGAGCAGGTTATGTATGAACTGAAAAAAGAAATACTTTAAATGTACGAATAACCTAAGAGTATATACTGTGACAACATTAACAATTGCCACAGTATAGTAAATCAGAAGATAAGCCAGGAGATTTGTCTTATATTCTCACAACTAGCTGAAATGTCTATCGTTTGTCGCGACCTCCAAGGCTCATTAAATCGGTGTTTGTCACAGTTTCTGTGGTGTTATGTGACCGAAAGCACAAGAATTCCTCCCTGGAGAAGTTGCCAGCCTATTGCAGGGTTAAATCCCCAGCTGATTTAGGTTCTCATTTTCAGCTGAGTATATTGGAGCAACACGAAATATAGTGTTTTGTTAAAAAACCCAACACACAACCAGTTACAGGAATTGAACCCACCATATTATGATATCAAATCTCTACTGTAACCCAGAGCTACGCATCTTCACCTTACAGCCACACTCCGTAATAAATATCAACAAGATGGCAATGTCCTATTCATCTATAAAATACACCAAGCAGACACACACGATTATATATAGATATATTACGATAGTAACTGTCTACATTTCTACAGCTTTATACGTAGAAGACTTTACAGAGAACTTGTTCCAATCTCTGCTCACACTTTATTGACACTTAGAAATCTGGCTCACAAACGATAGACTAACATTTGCCAAATCTAGTATTGTTTGTTTCTTGTAACAAGGATATACACTTGTGTTCAGACAAGACAGACAGACACGGATGGGCACACACACAGATCTCTCTCTCTCTCACTCTCTCTCTCTCTCTCTCTCTCTCTCTCTCTCTCTCTCTCTCTCTCTCTCTCTCTCTCTCTCTCTCTCTCTCTCTGTATATATATATATATAAATCACATGAATCAAAGTTCTGTTCAAACCATTTATTAGCTTACAATTGTTTCGTCCAAACCTCGGTTTGGAGTCTTAGGAGCAATTTTTCAATGATTTCAATGATTGTTTACATACATGACCTCCTTTCCAACATAAGAGACATACATAAACATATGTATATATCGATGCACAGTGGGGTGACATCCTTTAGTATATACATAACCATAAATAGTATCCTTAATACTATATATATATATATATATATATATATATATATATATATATATATATATATAGTAATAATAATAAATTTGAAGACTAAAATCCAAAGAGGGCTCGATAAGGATAAATATATATCAAATATATAAGAACCATAGAGCAAATATTTATTAAAATAACAGATTAAAGTTTAAGCAAAGAATCGCTGCTTTCACCCTTAACGGGATCTTCTTAAATATTTGCTCTACGGTTCTTATATATTTGATATATATTTATCCTTATCGAGCCCTCTTTGGATTTTAGTCTTCAAATTTATTATTATTACTATCATACGGAACCCGGTCATTGAAATGATCATAGTATAATAAACCTTTCAAGGATTTACACAAATCCACCCTCCTGTCATTTCATTATAATATTTAACTCCGTAATAGCACCACCAACTAGAAAAACAAAGACGGTTGAACTGCTTTACGTTGAGTACTCTCTATCATATTACATTACGATTGACCATACGAAATAGACCAGCTCTATCAAGTGGTGAACCTCAAACCTGAATATATATATATATATATATATATTCTCTTTTACCTGTTTCAGCCATCCGGCTGAGGCCATGCTGGGGCACCGCATGAAAAAAGTTTGTCCTTCATCAGTGATCTTCCAACCATCATAGGCATTTCATCGCTTTATGATGGTTGGAAGATCACTGATGAAGGACAAACTTTTTTCATATGTAACCCATTTGCAACGCCGCAGCTCCATTATTTTCATATATATATAAACATGCACTGGATGTTTTCTTTTTTTCTTAGTACCCTGTACTCGTTCATTATTCATTTTATTATTGTTTATTATTTATTCTAGTTTATTTTTGTAATGTGTTTAGCTGTAAATATCTTATTTCTGGGGTTATCGTTAGCTTTTCTCTACTTTTCACCACTAAATTGACAACTGAGGAATTCTAGTTCAGTTAATTTCACATGTTTGCCACCCCACGCACCAAACTTATAACAATAATCCCTTTCTTTATTCATATCTTGCATCATCACACGTATCCTCTTTTACATACTGTTCTTATTACTCCATCCCCTCTCTCTCTCTCTCTCTCTCTCTCTCTCTCTCTCTCTCTCTATATATATATATATATATATATATACCAAAGGAATTGTGGTAAGGAACCAGCTGGACCATAACGCACCAGAGTACTCAATACTTAGGGTAGTAGAGTGGGAAATAGGAAAAAGTATGACCCCGACGGCAGAGCTCAAGCCGTTTCGACGGCTATTTCTGAGTTCAGAAATAGCCGTTGAAACGGCTTGAGCTCTGCCGTCGGGATCGTACTTTTTCCTATATATATATATATATATATATATATATATATATATATATATATCTTTCTCTCGCTAACTATCTCTCCATCTATCTACATCTCTCTCTCTTCTGTCTATCTCTCTCTCTCTTTGTCTCACTATCTCTCTCTCTCTATCTCTATCTCTCTCTCTTCTCTCTCTGTCTCTATCTCTCGCTTTCTTTCTCTCGCTATCACTCTCTATCTCTCACCTCTCTCTCTCTGGCTCTATTTCTCTCTATCCTTCTCTCTCTATCTCTTTATCTCTCTCTCTCTCTCTCTCTCTCTCTCTATCTATCACTTTCTCTTCTTTTATCGAAATCTAATCATCTCATTCCCGGCTTATGTTTATCCCCCCCCCCTCTCTCTCACAATTTCTGTATTTTTCTGTTTGTCTCCCTCCTCTTTTTTCTCCCTCTTTCTGATGAACATACACCACAAGAAAAAGAAGAAGAAAATAATAAGAAGAAGGAAAAGAAAGAGAGGAAGAAGATATAGTAAGAGGAGAAAGGAGATGAAGAGTTTATGTATATATATATATATAAATAGATATAGATATATATGTATATATATGTATATATATATATATATATATATATATATATATATATATATATATATATATATATATATATATATATATATATATATATATATATAATATATATATATATATATAAAAATGAAAATCCGAAGGCAAGATAAAATTCCAATCATTTAATCACGACACATGTTTCAATAAGAGATAGATCGATTGTGAAGCCATGATCGATTATCACTGAACTCATCAGGTGAAAATGAATTGTCTTCAAATTCTTGATATGAGGGAGAAAAAATAACGATGTTCTCTCACATAATTCATTCCCTCATATGGAGACACACCAGTCAGTCAGAGACAAGGCGACTGCTATTAGCTTTAGTTGAGGTCATAAAAGTTTTCAGACTTCTATCGCTGCAAAAGACGCTGGACATCAATCAAATCCGTAGGGATACAGTCAGTCACAGTTAGAAGTGAGTGGGTACACACACACTCCACATCCGCATACATAGGCTCGAGGTCAAATAAAAATAAAAATAAAAATAAATACATATATATACACATATCAACACACACCGATACGATATCCGATGATTCTATGGACATACTTTATAGTGTATATCTATCTATCTATCTATCTATCTATCTATCTATCTATCTATCTATCTATCTAACTATCTATCTATCTATCTATCTATATATATATATATATATATATATATATATATATATATATATATATGTATATATATATATATATATATATATATATATATATGTATATATATATATATATATATATATATATATATGTATATATATATATATATATATATATATATATATATATATGTATATATATATATTTCGTTTCTGAATTTGGCAACATGACCCTCCCAAAGTATAACAATATATATATATATATATACTATAAAGTATGTCCATAGAATCATTTGATAATATATATACACCATTTCCTCTCCCAATTACCATAATCAACCACACAACAAACTAATTAAACCAGGCTATAAGATTAAAAGGCACCTATGAAGAAATAGTGGATAAATAAACGACAGCCATCTATTCGCGGTCAACTGCTATATAATATTTACCCAATATTTCAATAGAACGTGGAAATCGATTAAATATACCGTCAACCATACACAATTAGGTATAAAATTAAAGTTAGAAGAAAAAATGCATATACACATACCAGGATTACGTTTCTACCCTTAGGGTTACGATCGCTTTCGGAAATATCCTATCAAGGATAAATTCTCGAGCTTCGAACTGGTCAGGAAACAAACTCACTTGGACAAAGAATTTTCCTAAATGATCCCCGCCACAAACGAACTCAAAATGGCTAAGAACTGTGACGTGGCAGTGGTCAAGTCAGAAAGAATGTGATTGGTGCCTACGGCGAGTAGGCTGGTTGCTAGGGAGCGCAGCCGAATCTTGCCCAAATTGCATCTCAACCTTATGGGAGATTATCAAATATAAAGATTTACATATACACAAACTAGACAAAGTCACAGATATATATGTTTTCGCACCATTCACGATGTGGCTCAATGATGAATTAATGAATTAAATAATCAGAGCAATATACTATAAAGTATGTCCATAGAATCATTTGATTATATATATATATATATATATATATATATATATATATATATATATATATAATATAAGATCAAAAGATGGTTAAAGGAGTTCAATATATTTTATTATGCGCATTTCAAAAACAAACATCATCAAACAATAATATTTGTGTTTTCATCAGATAAAACAGGAGAACATGATATGAAGGCTAAAAAAACACTTGTTGATAGTGCAGTTTTAAATCAACATATCAAGATATGTTGATTTAAAACTGCACTATCAACAAGTGTTTTTTTAGCCTTCATATCATGTTCTCCTGTTTTATCTGATGAAAACACAAATATTATTGTTTGATGATGTTTGTTTTTGAAATGCGCATAATAAAATATATTGAACTCCTTTAACCATCTTTTGATCTTATATTATGCATACTCCAGTCCCACAAACTGTAGAGTGCTTCTTATCCGATATCTGCATTGCTTTATTGTACTACAATAAAACTCACCTCCTACATATATATATATATATATATATATATATATATATATATATATATAAGTATGTATGTATGTATACGTACATACATATATGTATACAGACGTACAGTAGTATGTATATATATACATACATGCACACATATATATATGCACGTATCGGTTTACGTATACATACTACTGTACGTCTATATACATATATGTATGTACGTATACATACATACTTACATTTAAGTAAGTGCCGCACTAAGAGTGAGAAATGAAATTTCGTTTCATTCTATTCCATTTATCGTTTTCTGTGTGACCGGCCGACTGAACTCACTCGCTATGCAAATTAGGCTGCTCAGCCGTTAATATGCACAAGGAAAGTATATACTTTCAGACGTTCAACTATCTGGCAGGAAGGTATACGATGCTGACGATAGCTAATAAGCTTGAAACTAGTACATCGTTCCTGTGTCAGTGTTGAACAATAAGGTGACGTGGTTGCCTAAACACTGTACGGCGTAATTCGGGCTGTTTGTTTGTTTACAAACGATGTGTGCATGTATGTATATATATACATACTACTGTATGTATGTACGCATACATACATACATACATACTTACATTTAAGTAAGTGCTGTACTAAGAGTGAGAAATGATATTTCGTTTCATTCTATTCCATATATATATATATATATATATATATATATATATATATATATATATATATATATATATATATATATATATATATATAAATATATATATAAATATATATAAATATATTACTGACGTTATAACAATAGCAAAATGAATAAAGTATCTCCCTTCTTACATCGCAATACTTTGTGATAATAAAACTACTGTCATATTTGAATCTTATTCTTTCTCTTTCATTCTCTTTCATTCTCTTTCATTCTCTTTCATTCTCTTTCATTCTCTATGTCCAACTACGAGTAACTAGCTTTCTCTTCACTTAAGTAGTAATTCATAGATCGATAGTTCCCAATTAATCAATCGTAGTCGATTGTATTATCCTCCTTTCTCTCTACAACATCGTAAATACGTTGACTTATTCGATACTGAAACTCCCTCAAGATTTGACTCATCCTTTGAAACAAGTAATAACTGTATGAAATATATTATTAAACTAATATAGCTGACATTGATTTCATTATACAACGACAAATAGATACGTTGGAATATATGAAAGGTCTATAATTTCTATAGTACTGTATTTTAATATTGAAACTTGAATGATAATTACAGTGTTATATTTAGTATTCATAATGAAGGAAAAGTAACGGTGAACGTTATATAGGGAGAAGTAACCTCTTAAAAAAATCAGGTCTATAATGCAGTCACATGTCTCCAATAAAGTTATTTCAAATACACTTGCCAATGTTCCTGGAGAAAGACATGGAATAAAAATCATATTAAAATTGGTACTTTATTTTATTGACCGCGTAAGGATAAAAGGCAAAGTTAACCTCGGCGGGATTTGAACTCATATCATAAAGCACAAATGCAATATTTTCATAATCGTCAATTATACGAACGAAGATCGTTTTAAATAAATCCCTTAGTAGACAATTTTTCCTTTTTGATTTGCTCTATATTTACTTTGCCATACTCAGACCAATCATATCTATTTATATGCTAACATACTAATAAAAATACTTATCATGATCGTGCATCAATTTTATCATACAGAAAACAGCAATAAACTTATCTACTTCTATAAGATAGCAAAATAATTCTTTTAAAATATATAATTTGCTATAAGTAGCCAATGTAGACAGGGTTGAACTATTTATTCAAAAATATAAGCAAATCCCAGAGCAGACCTCCTACATGAGAATTTCACCTAAAGTGCTATTAAACGAATAGATAAATGCATGCTTAATATATATATATATGGGAATTTTCCATATATAATCAGTTGGAGATGGTAATTTCCATTCATTTTATTTTTTATAGACTCACTTTCGATTCATAATTAGATAGAAATAGAAGAGAGGCTAAAATAATGTTTTACGTTCATAACGGAATCCGTTGTGAAATTTTAAGGAAATTATGTTTTGAAACGGAATAAATTTCAAGAAAATGTATATGTATGTTCAATTAAATAGTTTACTTAATTGAATAAACAGAGGGACATTTTTAAAGTAGGCTTTCTTAATATTCATATTAAAGGTTTTCTTTAAGCGTGAATGTATAACAGTGAAAGGACTTTTCGTATATAATTTACTTAACGTTACTTACTAGCATCACTCTATAATACATATATTTTCAGTTTTATGAATCGGTTTAGCGTATATTCTTGATAAAAACTGGCTTGAGTGCTACTGCATTAAATCGTTTTCTTAGATTGAGAATAGGTGCATAAATCTCACTCTCCAGGTAGAATCTTTAATATTTGAATACTGAAAGATATTTAAAACTCTATGATATTTTCCTACCGATGGACAAATATGATTTATTAGTACAAATCTTTTTATCAGGTATAGTTTAACAATGTCACGTACTTCGTTGAGATAGATCGAAGGTAATCGATTAACAACAGGGTTAGTTATATTAAGATACATTAAGGACAGAGCTGATGTAAATTGAATAATAGGTTATGCATTAAAAACATCAGCTAAAGTGTGTAAAGTTAACACGTGTCCATTCATTGGAACGTAAAGCTTTTTTGTGGTGAATGCTAGTTAGGTTCTCCAAATAGATAGAAGTACTGAAAGGTGCAGAAGAAAAAGACATAGAGAAATTAGGGGACTTTAGATCTCGAACAGCTGGATATTAAAACATAAATGGAACAAACAAAAGTGAGACGATTGGCGATATACATTTTGGCAGAATAGTTTCAAACATGTCTACATGGAAGGTGAATAGTGATGATGATGATGATGATATACACACATATATACATTTGTAGATATACATACAAGAGCGTGAACCTAATAAACCTTTATTTGTCTGCCTCTCTGTTTTGTTCCCGTCTAAATTTGCACTATATATATATATATATATATATATATATATATATATATATATATATATATATATATATATACACAATATATATTATATATATATATATACACAATATCTATCTATCTAAGGCGGGTAAAATTCCCGAGATCCATGGACGAGTTCTCTCCAGCGGTCTCTGTCCCTCATTATCGCTGCCATATCCTGCATCTCCAACAGACCAGTGTCTGTCCTTAGGGCATCAACATATGTTAACCTTGGTCTTCCTCTTCTAGTGTGTCCATGTAGGGGCTCCCAAAGGAGCACTGAGTGCAATGTCAACTCTGGATGTCGGTGAGCATGTCCAGCCAACCTCAGTCTCCTCTGTGTCACTTTTGAGCTGACTTTTGGGATGCTCCCATACAGCTCTGAGTTTTTCATCCTCAGTGTATACTGATTAATGTTCAGAGCCATCCTCAGCATTCTCGTGTAGCACCCATCCACCATCTGAGTGAGTCTCTTGGTCAGTGTCCAAGTCTCAGACTTATATATATATATCTATATCTCTCTCTCTCTATATATATATATGTATATATATATAAATATATAAATATATAAATATATAGTGGTAGAACACTGGAAGGTAATATCCGTAGTGGTAGAGCACTCAGTCCATGGGACGAGTTAGGTAGAAGTGGTTACACAACAGTTAGTTCACCATACCGAGAACAATTGTTTCATCTTAGCGGTTCCTCAGCTCGTAATCACGTAATTACGACGGGCTGAGGAACCGCTAAGGTGAAAGAATTGTTCTCGGTATGGTGAACTAACTGTTGTGTAACCACTTCTATATATATATATATATATATATATATATATATATATGAAAATGATTATATATATATATACAATATATATATATATCTAGGAAAATGTTTAACCCCGACAGCAGAGCTCAAGCCGTTTCGACGGCTATTTCTGGTCCAGAAATAGCCGTCGGAACGGCTTGAGCTCTGCCGTCGGGGTTAAACATTTTCCTATTACCCACTCTACTACCCTAAGTATTGAGTACTCTGGTGCGTTATGGTCCATCTGGTTCCTTACAACACCTCCTTCGTTATATATATATATATATATATATATATATATATATATATATATATATATATATATATATATATATATACAATATATATATATATATATATTTATATATATATATATATATATATATATATATATATATATATATATATATATATATACACATATAGTGTAGATGTTCGCAAGATATAATACTATTCATGGGAATTCTTAAGAAATATTCATTCGTTGAAGTAGTAATAAGTAAATATAATCATAGAGATGTGACACTTGTCAGTATCATTTGAAGACACAGGTTCTAAGTCTTCGAAATTTATTTACAAAAATGTCACTGCATCTGGTGATAAACGGCAGGAGAAAACTGATTACAACGAAGCTTTTCATACAGATTTTCGATATAGGTCAAGGTTTTAAAGGTTGCTCGGGACAAACACGTTTGTATGTGTGTGTTATTAGTGTATATTTTTGTATATGTGCATATCTGTACGTGTGTTTCTGCACCCATTTTTATTTCCGCTTTCTATTTTTTAAGTTTTATTTTCAAATTTGCATTTGTCAGTGGCTTAGTGATATTAGTATCTTTATATTAGATATCTCGTTCGAATCATGACCGAACGTGTGTATAACCAGAGATACAAGACAATGAATAAGGGCCGTAAATATAAAGATATATAGAGGGAGTGATAGTAAGTAAGTGAGAGAGAGAGAGAGAGAAAGAAAGAGAGCGGAGAGATAGATAGCTGGTTAGATTCCTGTAACGATGAAAAGCAAAGGTAAACTAGGTGGGATTTGAATTCAGAACGTAAAGGGCCGTAACTGTATGCTGCAAAACATTCTGTCCAACGCTCCACCGATCCTTCTGTCAATCTACCGTACTAATAAATAAATGCTAATAATTGTTTCTACTCTTGGCACAAAGCCACCAATTATCTCAATGTATTACTGGTACTTTATTTTATCGACCCCGCAAGAATGAAAGGCAAAGTTAACCTCAGCGGGTTTTGAACTCAGACCATGGTAATAATGAAACTACAATTAATGTTAAGAATTGGTAAACTGTTTGTTAAGAAAGGAAAACGATTTAATGTAGGAAAATTAATTGATTACTGTATGATACAGAAGAAATATTTCTAGAAATATTTCAGGAAATATTTAGATTTATTCAAACATATTCGTCTGGAATAATAACCAGAGAGTTTAAAGACACAGGAGACAAAATATTCTGTAAACTAAACAATAAAGTAGAGGATTTCCAGTGTTTTTTTTTTAAATACTGATTAGATAAGTGATGTACCTGACAGTCAGGTGTTTATTCAAGGAATTGATTCTAAGTGACAGGGACATTAGTTTTAATGACAGGCATGTAAGAGACATGAAGACATTAAAAAAAGGGGAATGGCTATGGCTAAGTACTGCCCAGTTTGGAAATATCTAATGCAGGGGGGGGGGGCATTTCTGAATTGGTGGGGGTGGTCCAAGTTTGGATAATTTACTTGTAGATAAATTGTACGTTGTGTTAAGTGTACAAATCTTGTTACAGTATTGGCGGTACAAACCCTACAATAGCTCAGGTTATTATTCATTAGCAATCACTTTGCAGACAATTTAGATGCTTAATATGTAATACAACCAGTCGCATGACCAGTGAACTTTATATCACTTCATACATTCAATCATTGCCAACATTTGTCTTACAGACAGAACCTGGATATAATGGTTTTTCCGAAGTACGTTCTGATAAGATTGGTTAGCAGTAAAACTATCTTACGAATTTTTAAAACATCGGATATAGCTTGACGTTGATTTAATGATACATATCGTGCCCTAACGTTACTTGTAAATGGTTAAGGGTTATTATAGACTGACTTAATGATACATCTTAACGACACCAGTCTTATATTACAAAGAAATTCTAAGCTTATATGCAAGATATACTCTGCAGTGTAAGATTTGTACTGTAAATTAAACTTATTTTTTTACTCCTGGGAAATGATAAATAACTTCAAATACGTTCCATGCTGTGAAAAATACTAGGAAAAGGCAAATTCTCTTTTAAATTCATAGAAATACATGCTAAAGGGTTAAATATATAGTTTCAACAGCATTTTCTAGATGTTTCTGAAAATGCGAAAGCACAACATATCATTCAAAATTTCATTGTATTATCGAGTAAGTTCTATGAACACTTCAAATGACATGTGGAACGTCAAGTGAAGTGATCTGTTAGCACTGAACAAGAAATTAATTAAATATACTTTACATTGAAACGTTTATGTTGTTATTTTGTATATATTGCTTCTTATAAGCAGGAGACTCGTCCCTGATTTAGAGAATACGAAGAATTGTATCCATTGGGTAATAGGCATTTATAAAATATATACACATTCATAACCATACACATACACACACAGACACACACACACACACAGACACATACACACACACATGCACACACACACACACACACACACACACACACACAAACACACAGATATATATATAAGAGTGGGAGTGAGTAAAATCGATGTTGCGGCGCTCAGCCACTACCCACGAAGAAAACAATATTCGGAATCTTTGTACGAAGCACTCAATAAGGGGATATCGATAAATTGATATTACATCTTAGAGTAATAAATAAAAAAAAACTGTGCTTACGGGGACAAAGCCACAGAAGCCACAACAACAACGAAAATACAATCAGGTTAAATAACTATATATATATATATATATATATATATATATATATATATATATATATATATATATATATATATATATATGTTATATATATATATATATATATATATATATATATATATATATATATATATATATATATATATATATATATATATATATATATATATATGTTGTATATATATAAATATATAAAATATGTAGTTTAACTACATATTTTTCATATTTCACAATGCTTCAAGCAAACTTTAACACCCTCATATATATATGTGTGTGTGCTGAAGACAGCATATATATGTGAAGGTATGTATATTTCCTCTGATAGTTTGTAATAATTTTACATAGATCTATATAATATACATACCAACACACATATATATCCTAGAAACGATCGTAAAATGATGAATTTTTTAATATAAGGAACTTGTTCTTTGTTTTTATTCATTGTTTTTATTAATTTATATATATAATATATATATATATATATATATATATATATATATATTTCAATATGGAGAAATAGACGATTATTAGGAAGAAAAATATTTTTTACTTTTTATTTTCTTCAGTTTTTTCTGGGTTAGAAAATGTTTAAAACAAAATATTTACTTTGTGTGAAGTATTAAGGTATTAGTTAATTTATTTATTAATTAACAATGGCATTTATTTATTTATATATTTAATATTGTAGGTGAAAAATTGTGTTTATACCTAAATATAATTTTGGAAAAATGAAGCTCTACATATAGTTTTTATCCTATATAGTATTTGATCTATTTAAGGTGTAATATGACTTGCATAGTTTTATTTTAGTCTATTCTTTTGCACACACACACACACACACACACACACACACGCCCCCCCCCCCCCCCACAGATATTTTATTCTTTATAGTTGCTTTATTAGAACATTCATTATGTTTTATTTAAAGCATATGAAGTTTTGTATAAGAATATTCTAGATATTGTGGTGAGGTTCCATAACAGATTGTAGAATTTTGAACCTTTAGTATGTTTCCTCATCATTTATAGATATTTGGTTGTCATGATACCGAGAAGTAATAAATTATAGATTCCTTGAAAAATGAGTTTTAATTCTTATATATTGAACTATTTCCAAAACTATTGTTGAAGCGACATGTGTTTAGAAGTTAGTTATTACATTGAGTATGTAAATCCTGATAACCAATCTACCCCTGAGAGAAGGACTGAGATTTTTATGCTGTTACCTGAGGAAAAAGCGTAGCAATCTATTTATCTCCCCTTAACTCTCTTTCTCTTCCTTTTACATTCTGAAATATTCAATCAATGATAACTTTTTCGAAGAGTCTTGTGACCAAAGTAGCGAAGTAAGGATGTGAATGGATATTCCACACTGAATTTTACGAGTTACCAACGGATCCCTATCTATGTTGATTTTAAAGATTCCTTCTTCATAAGTTTTGGACCGAAATTTCGTGAGTACTGATCAGATATGCGCTCCCAAGATGGCGGATAGTAAAAAAATATTTGCGAACACGGAACTCACGTGGCGTGACAACGTTTCAGGAAATAATCCCCAAGACGTTGTTTGGTTTTGTATGTTTGTTTATTTGTATTTATCTGATTAAACAATGTAACCGACATTTCAGTGT
>OZ024758.1:11614326-11626826 GCA_964016885.1 Eledone cirrhosa
AGAGAGAGAGAGAGAGAGAGAGATATGCAGGGGTTGGAGAAATGGGAGAGAGTGGTTTGTAGAATACAGATATCTTAATCAAAATGTTGTGGTAGGGGTTTTATTATACTGGTTACCTTAAGCGATGCGTTGCTAGTTAAGGTTGGAATTATTTATTGCCACAGAGGACAGGTTCATAGATGTGGAGAGGGAGGGAGGTGGACCGAGGGCGAGAGAGAGAGAGGAATGGAGAGAGAGAGAGAGATAGAGAGGGGACAGACGAAAGCTATGAGATGGGTGTACATTGAGTTCATAGTTGTAGGCTACAAATTGCACTAAGTATCCATTTATAGTGATAAGCAGGGTATTATCTCGTAGTGTGGGGAATATAGTTAAGAAGTTGTTATTGAGAGAAAGTAGTTAGCTAGAAAGAAGTATTATAGTTACGGGTTCGAATGGTAAGTTATTTTATAGTGAGAGAATTTAGTTTTCAGTTTGTGGTTGCAGTATAATGATCGTTTGATTCTGTCATTTAGTAATTTATTTTTGGATTTTAAGATGTAAAAGAGTTCAAGGTTACATAACTTGCAGTACTTCAATCCACTCCGATATGCACTAGCGCTGGGAAGTATATCCCATTTCAAAATGAACTGTTGGCTGCGTTCATGGAGTTGCCAGGTCTTGTTGTCAAGCGTGGTCACAAAACGGTGATTAGGATGTTTAATTGAGAACCGATGACGATACCAGCGAGATTTAAAGGAGGTGGTGGTAGACCCGATGTAATACCATTTCTGGTCATTCGATTCAACAGTTGTGCGATAAACAATGTTGGACTTTAGGCATTTATTCTTCAATGGACATCTTTCAGTAGGTGGCAGTTACAGTTTTTATTGTGGGTAGCGGGTATACCATGGAGTTTGCAAATAGATATGAATTTGCACATAGCATAACTAGCCTGTATAACCACCGTGGAAACATTTGTAAGCACACAGAATAAATTACTTTTTTATGATGTCTACCTGTTATTATTCCTTCTTTATATATATATATATATAAGGAGAGAGTTTTCAGTGCTGAGACAGGGAAGACAAAAAAAATCAGTACACAGGAAAACACTTGCAGAAAACAGATAGAAACTACTTGGCGGCTCTCTTTCTCTCTCCCTCTCTCTCTCTCTCTCTCCTCTCTCTCACACACACACACACACACACACACACACACACACACACACACACACACACACACACACACATATATATATATAACCATTACAAAGCATACTAAAAAGAAACTAAATTATTAGATAGGTGCAGCTTAATTTAAAATCATGGTGAAATAATTAACCTCCACACTAACGAGAGTTGGTTGTTTAAAAAGAGGGAAATAAATCAACCTTACTCTACATTACTGTACAGGCGGCGACATTCTTAACGGGCCATAAACTCTAAGTAATTAACCGAAAACAAACGAGTTCGGTAATATTAGATAAAATATTTGAGATTAAAATCAATGCTAATATTTTGCATATTATTAATGTTTTCCACCTAATATAATAACAACTCTGTCATTTAAAAAAAACAACATATGTGTAGATTTCCACAGTTTCGTGTATATATATATATATATATATATATATATATATATATATATATTTGAAAAGAATCAGAACCCCGACGGCTGAGCTCCAGCCGTTTCGACAGCTAGATCCGAAATCAACGATTTACCAGACCATCTTTGTTATATATATATATATATATATATATATATATATATATATATATATATATATATATGAAAATTTGACACATCAT
The DNA here is from genome assembly GCA_964016885.1 of Eledone cirrhosa. Taxonomy (NCBI): domain Eukaryota; kingdom Metazoa; phylum Mollusca; class Cephalopoda; order Octopoda; family Eledonidae; genus Eledone; species Eledone cirrhosa. The sequence goes on from OZ024758.1 coordinate 11,616,117, forward strand.
GCATGCTTATTATTATTTCATTCTACTGGAGACTAGGCTTTGAGTGGTCACTTTGGTGAACCGAACAGTAACTTGACGTTACAAACCCTATATATATATATATATATATATATATATATATATATATATATATATATATATATATATATATATATATATATATATATATAACAAAGAGGGTGTATAAGATACCAGCTGGACCATAATGCACCAGAGGACTCGATACTTGGGGTTGTAGAGTGGGTAATATGAAAAGATTCAGGACGCCGACAACTGAGCTCCGGGCGTTTCGACAGCTAGATCTGAACTAGGGATCTAGCTGTATATATATATATATATATATGAAACACACATATATATATATATATATATATATATATATATATATATATATATATATATATATATATATATATATATATATAATAATAATAATAACTAGGAATTGATCAACATATATATAAATAAATATAAAGATGAAAAATCACAGGAGATAATTTTTCATGTTTATATTTATTTATATATATGTTGATCAATTCCTAGTTATTATTATAAAATGCTCGTACCTACAAAGTCCTAGAGCTTATTTTCCGGGCGATATGGCGCATTCCGTTAAGGAATGACACCCACAATTTCGATTCTGATTGAATTCTTTTAATCTAGCTTAATTTTGTATATATATATATATATATATATATATATATATATATATATCAACTTTGATAAGCTGATGAAAATTCCTCTACAATTTTGAAGTAAACACTACATTGGAATAGTACTGATGTTATGGTGGTGTAGCATATTTTCCTATCCTAGATACCATTCAACAGAAAGCCATTTCGCCAATATATTATAGCCACTAGATTAAAAAAGTAAGATATCCATAATTCTCATCATCCATCACAGTTAAAGCCGCTTCTGATCCTAATAAATACACATTCTTTTAATCTACGTTCGCTGTGTTTCACCTTTCACACTTCTACAAACATTTCATCCAGTCCAAGCTTATAAAAAATTCAACTCTAAAGAAATTTACTGTCGGATCTCATTTTCCTGCGTATCTTTCAACTGAAAATCGATAGCATCAAAGTGTTCATACAGAACCGAACTGAACGCTCAACTGAATTTGTAATTGTCTTCATTCAACTTTCAGATACTAGATAAGACAAGCTGGGAAGACATGACAGCTGCTTAAAGTGGCCAGACAATCAGACTAACCAGAATTAATTTTGATTCTAATACTGGGTATTATTTTGTTCTTTTCTTCTTTTAATGGTTTCAGACATTAGACAAAAAGGAAAACAAACAAATAACCCTCATGTTACTCCTGGGAACTTAAAGAAACCATGCAAGAAGCTACCTAACAACAAAGGTATACTTACACATACATAATTACACACTTCTGACATTATATCGACAAATGACTCTACGGGGTTAATAAAATAAAACACCAGTAACGTACTGAGGTTGATTTAATTGACTCCCCCCACCAAAACATTGTTGGTCTTGTAACTTAATGAGAAACCATTATATATACATATATATACATATATATATATATATATATATATATATATATATATATATATATATATATATATATATATATATATATATATATATATATATATATACATATATATATATATATAAAGAATGAATAATAACAGGTAGACATCATAAAAAGGTAATTTATTCCGTGTGCTTACAAGTGTTTCCACGGTGGTACTGCAGCCTAGTTATGCTACGTGCAAATTCACAAGTACTTGCAGAACTCAAATATCCAATGCTGTAACCACTGTTTCCTCAGAGCAGAATATACCTAATATATATATATATATATATATATATATATATATATATATATATATATATATATATATATATATATATATATATATATATATATATATAACACTGAATGTAAAGAAAATCTCGTGTATTTATCATTATATCGCTCCCACGCTCTGATCTATTGAGAAGATCCCATACCTCCTTCGCTTACCGAGTGGGGTGGACCTCGTCAAATCGGACCAAGGAAACATGGTCTTTCCATTGTTAATACTATATACCGATCGCATCTCTTGGCAGAAGGATCAACGTAAAATAAAGAGCTGGAACGAATATCACATATCATTCTTCTAACCGACGTTCTATACACATATACATACACACACACACACATATATATATATATATAAGGTGGAACATCTCTCGTTATTGTTCTGATTCATTTAAGTAGTTCTTGAGCAAAACAACCAAAACATCACAGGAACAAATTTCATTTGAATTTTCGATTTGCGCCATATTTCATCAGAGCCAAATCTCACCAAATTCAGCCACAGAAATATGTCGTGTTGATTAACCGTGAAGAAAATGTTGTGATATCATAGAATGCTAATCTATTACTATGAGCTTCATATCACACTGGGGTTGCTTGAGGCGCGCTAAGTTTGCTTCCGCTTCATGTAGCTTATCTCTATGATGGTAGTTATATGAAGTTAGATTGTTTGTATCAGAGAATGTTGAATCTAAATGGTATGAACAATGTTCAGTGACTGTGATGAAATATGAATTAGTAATATTCCAGTTTGTTGTTCACTAACATATCTAATCGTTCATACATAGCTCTCTAAATTAAACTATGTGTGTTGTCCAATGACATTTCCTTTCAATATTGTTTCATATGTTTCCAACACTTTACTATAAACAATTACACGCACACACACACTCATAAATCTGTGCGAGATTTACATTTAGGATGTATACATAGGGTAGGACTTCCACCTGAATTTTAAGATACTTGTTTCGCTTCAAAAATTATCGACCCTCATTTTAGAATAGAAACAAAATATTATTTATAAGCAATAATCATATTCTTCGGCACATTCCTCAGTGTCTAAACTTTAATGTATTATTTTAATGATATTTTAATGATATTTTAATGATATTTTAATGATATTTTAATGATATTTTAATGATATTTTAATGATATATATAATGGTTTCTAATTTAGACACAAGGCCATCAATTTTGGAGGAGGAGAAAGTTGACGAAATCAACCTCAGTACATTACTAGTACTTCATTTATGGACCCTGTAAGGACGAAAGGCAAAGCTAACCTCGTCGGGATTTCAACTAGGAACGTAAATAGCCGTAAGTGTATGCCGCAAAGCATATTGACCGACGCTCTACCGATACTGACAATCCGCCACATTACAGGAACATAACATAATAACAACAGTCTTATCCTAGGTTATTATATGCATTATTCTTTTCAAAATCCAAGCGTTTCTACCTAAATCTAAAATCTAAACCATTCGTTGCCTGCATAAAAAGTATCCATCTTCCATAGTTTATTTATATCTACTAAACTACTAAATGACCAATCTATTACAGGTTATCCATTAGATACTAATGCCAACTAAAATATCGATTCCAACTAATTGTGAATAATAGAGTTCGGAAGGTATTTAAAATAAAAAATATAGGTAAAGCTTTCATTATGTAAAATCTCCCCATTTTGCCTCATTTCTCCCCGATTTGGGGGCAGTTCTTTTCAAGTAACTCCCGTTTGGGTTTTTAGAGGCTGGCAGGTCTGCAGTACATTCCAGGTTCCTTCAATATATTATTTAAAATAATTGTTAAAAATATTTTAATAGCAAAACATATTCTAAATATTGATTAATTGAATCAGATTGTTTAATACAGCATAAAATGTGCTCCATAAATTTTCCAGTTTAAGAATTTAAAAAATATTTTACATTCATTCAATGAATTCTCGAGAGACTTGTTACAAATATTTCATGACATGTGACATCGCAAAAGTAATTTTAAAAAATGAAAGAAAAGAGAGAATGGTACAGAAACCGTGGGTGTTTTGCCGAATTGGTTTTCATTATCGCTTGATAAAATTTTACCTTACTTCAATGTAGAAACTATTGCACGAACGAAAGACACGAATATCTCATCATAATTATGTCTTTTAAATGGAACAGTGTTGGTCGCTTCTGTCACGCCAGAGAGTTGTAATTCTTGAAATGGCAGTTCAACATACTTTCTATTCAGTTGACTACGTACTTTAAAGTTACACACGTTTATAGAAAAAGTTGCGACTGCTAGAATTTAGATAGATTAGATGGTTGAATTAATATGTAATACTTGAAGAAGTCGTAGGCACATTTCTAAGGCGTTTTTAAAAAAAAAACTGGAGGAGCCCAAGTCCTCTCTAGGTTTGAGTAGGCAGATTTTTTTCCAGAGAAGGATGGATATATATATATATATATATCCATCCTTCTCTGGAAAGAAATCTGCCTTACTCAAACCTAGAGAGGACTTGGGCTCCACCAGTTTTTTTTTAAAAATATATATATATATATATATATATATATATATATATATATATATATATATATATATATATATATATATATAGAGAGAGAGAGAGAGAGAGAGAGAGAGAATTGAAGTCTGAAGGAGATATAAAGGAAGAATTGGCCCCAGTACTGGGCTGGTAGTTTTTTTATCGATCATGAATGGACGAAAGGGTAAGTTGACATCGGCAGAAAGCCGAAACGAGTATTGCAAAGCCTTCTATCCCATGTTCTAATGATTCTACCAATTCGCCATCTTCCTTTCATTAATCCCTTCCAAAAAAAAAAACAAAAAAGCCCACTTGATAAAAAACCATCAAATTCCTCACAAAAAGGCAGAAGTTCTATTACCCATCTCTGAAGTTTCTACAAATGTTACAGTGGTTACTTTTACACCGAGCTGGCTGGTGCCATGCCAATTCTAGTCAGACACCTCTCACTCACCCGTCTTTTATCTTTTGATCACCTAGATAATAGTAATCAATCTATAGGTCCGCACTAAATATGTTCCCCAACTCTCAGTCCTTCCACCACCAGACCACCGACGTCTGGAATTGATGCATTATTTTAGGTGCAGTCGTCTAGTTTCAACTATTGAAGCGCAATATTAATTTTATCAGTTTCACCGGGCTCGGAACGCCCGTGAAGGTAACATAAATACACACATCTTACTTCTAATTCTCCACAGCAGAACGCAACACATATCAAACTGCCAAAGTTTATCAGGCACACATATTTAGCTGCCAATGATTCTCTGTTACATAAAGACGGGGGGAAAATGGTTAGTTAATATGATACTGTTGAATTATTTCTTTAATAAGAACTTTTTTTTAAAGTAAACAGGATAACACAGTAAACGCCAAAATAATGGTTTCTTATACTTATATAGGCACAAGGCCAACAATTTTGATGGGAGGGTAAAGTTGATTAAATCGACCCCAGTGCGTGACGGGTGCTTTATTTTATTGACCCCGTAAGGATGAAAGGCAAAGTTGACCTCGGCGGGATTTGAACTCAGATCATAAATAGCCGTAACTCTATGCTGTGAAGCATGGTGTCGGGCCCTCGACCGATACTGCCAATCCACCGCCCCTCAAACGCCAAAATAATGAAATTTACAACAGAAGTACTTTGTTGAATAGGAAATATAAATTTAAATGATTTTAAATCTACCTTCCTAACAACTCATCCCCGATTAATCCTTTAAGGCTTTCACAGGGATACTCCCTTGATAAGGGGTTAGTAAACCCCAAAATATTTGATGTTATTAAATTTGCTAAGTTATGGCCCTTTGCGTTCTGAGTTCAAATCCGCCGAGGTTAACTTTGCCTTTCATCCTTACGAGGTCGATAAAATAAAGTACCAGTGGTGCACTGGGGTAATCGCTGGCCTTGTGCCTAAAGTAGAAACTCTACGGTGGATTGGCAGTATCGGTATAGGGTCGAACGCCATGCTTTGACGCATAGAGTTACGGCCCTTGCCATTCTGAGTTCAAATCCCGCCGAGGTTAACTTTGCCTTTCATCCTTACGGGGTCGATAAAATAAAGTACCAGTAATGCACTGGGTAATTGCTGGCCTTGTGCCAAAAGTAGAAACAATTATTAAATTTGCTAAGGTAAGATTCTATTTTTATCTTGGCGCCTTTAATTTTTTAATGCAGTGTATGGGTTTTAAAATTATTTAAATTGATCATGATAGTTATATATTTATGCTTTCCATTAAATCATAGTAGTATTTGTAGCCATGGGTGGTTGTATAGACCCGAGTATATATTACTGATACTAATTACACTGATTCCAGAGCAGCTAAAGATAAAGCTGTCTGTAACGTAATTTGAAATCATATTCTACGCGGACTTTTGTTAACCTATCATACACACACACAGATATATATATATATATATATATATATATATATATATATATATATATATATATATATATATATATATATGTATATATATGTATATATATGTAAGTTATTCGGGGTTGAATCAGGGGTAACCACAGTAAGTAAAGTACTCAATACATAGAAGAGTATAAATGTTTTAATATAGAAGAGATTCTACACGACTAGAACTGTTTCATTCGTGGGAAATCACCAGGAAGCGCTTCCTGATGATTTCTCACGAATGAAACAGTTCTAGTTAGAAGCTCTTCTGTATATATATATATATATATATATATATATATATATATATATATATATATATATATATAGGAACGAGTAGGACCCCGACGGCTGAGCTCAAGCTATTTCGACGGCTAATTCTGGACTAAAACCCACTCTACTACCCTAAGTATTGAGTACTTTGGTGCGTTATGGTCCACCTGGTTCCTTACCACATTTCCTTCGTTATACATATATATATATATATATATATATCATAAAAGATAGAGATAGAGATAGATAGATTGATAGAGAGAGAAAGACAGAGAGAGAGAGAGAGAGAGAGAGAGAGAGAGAGTGTGTGTGAAAGAATGAAATAAATCAATAGTCCAACATAGATTTGAGTTGATGCATGATTCAAAAATAAAAATATTTTCGTTTGATGTCTTCAAAATTAGAAGCCATGCACACATTAGTGTCTCTGTGACTATTATGAAAGAAATTCTGCCAACAATTTGCTTATACATAAAAAGTTTAGAAAACTTCAAGTCCTCTTGTATAGGAAATAGAAGCAATAAAATTCGCGTAACAATTAAAATATTAAGTAAAATATTTTTTCCTCTCTTAACTGTAGAATGTAATGACTAGAGTTGTTTTATACGATAATCGAAACTTTCCTTCGAAATATATTATATTAAATAGAAAATTATACAGTAGGATAATCAACATTTAATAATCAGCATTATTTAATATATGCCTAGCTTTGATCTTTCCAATGTAGGTACTTCTATTCGGATTAGAGCTAATGACAGAAAATCGATGCAGTTTAACACGTGATATAATGTGTTTCTAAAAATAGACTGTTAGCACTGAAAGTTTTTTCTGAAGTTTGGTAAGTAGGTTACGGTTAGGTTACACCATTTGATGATGTTGCAACTCACACCAGTATGTCGATAAACCGACAATATAATTGATTTAAATTAACACAAATTATTGAACCTGATTAAATAGATAAAATATCCACCAACACGCAAAACATTGTGAGAAATGTCAGTATTTATATTTAAAAAAGAACATGAAAAATTTACAGAAATAATTTAATAAATGAGATGATTTGATTCAGATATAACTGCATATAACATCCAATTTTCATTTACTGATTTATATAGTTAAATGTATTATAAAAAAATTAAATTATTGCTGAGCTATCTATGTGGAGTGGAACTGGGGGGCATGCCCCCTTCCAATAATTATATTTTCTTCCCAAACTACCAAAAGACACATCTCTTTAGATATGTGCTGCAATTTATGTATATATCGCAACAATTTTCTTTTGATTCTATATCGAATGATATTTAATTTAACTCATCTTACATAGAAAGTTGACTTCTCATTGAGATTTCAAGAAATTCCTAGTAATTTTATTTCTATATTTTACTAAAGTGTCACATTCGAACATATATAGACTTTATTTTAAGTATTCTGTGTGCATACATATGTGTGTATGTATGTATATATGTATATATATATATATATATATATATATATATATATATATATATATATATATATATATATATATATGTGTGTGTGTGTGTGTGTGTGTGTGTGTATGTGCGTGCGTGTGTGTACGTCTATGCGTGTACGTCTATGCACAAAGACACAGTTGCGAGTGAATGAAGTTTAGCTTATTGTCAGCATGCCGACCACAGGTGAATACTTAAACTATTTTCAAAGACTTCCTTGTAAAAGTATAATCTTTCCTCTACTTTATAAATATTCAATGACCATTGAATTAATTTTATATAAAAGACACACACACATACGCATATATACATATATATGTATATATAAGTGTATATATATACGTACGTATATATATATCTAAGTGAATATATATATATATATAAATATATATGTAAGTGTACATATGTGTACGTATATATATATCTAAGTGAATATATATATATATATATATATATATAAGTGTACATATATGTACGTGTATATATCTAAGTCAATATATATATATGCATGTATGTATATATATATATATATATATATATATATATATATATATATCATTATATATATACATATATATATATATTTAGATATATGTACAGAGAGGGGGGGGGGAGAGGGAGAGAGATAAATAAAGAGGGGGTGAAGAGAGATGGGAATAACGAGAAAGGAAGCAAGAAAGTCACATTATAAAGAGAGATAATGCAACAATGAAACGCCAGGTGTTTTATTAAACCAGTCTTTTCTTGTAAGAGTCAGGAATACTAATTACTTTACTGTTATCTTCTAAGACCACATATAATGGAAGGTCATATATTGATTTCTGAATATCCTTAGGCAGGCCAAACAAAAGGACATTCGATATGCGGTCATTTCAAAATAATTCACTCATATTTTCCTAATATTTGAATAAACCCGAGGTTTAAATAATGTAGCGAGATCTTGTCAAAATGTATCTGTATCAGTTTGATATAAACCAAACATAAACATCGTTTATTTACCCGGCATCTAAAGCAAATATTTCAAGATCAGCAAACCCAAGCCCAAAGGAATGTATATTTTCAAATGCATCTTCCAATTTGAAGGTCAGAGTTGGTGTATTAACTCGATTATTTCAATGTTTGCGGATTTGACAATTCTTATCCTTACTCTAGGCATTGAATTGACAGAGTCGTTAGAACGTTGGATATACTTTAGCAGTCCCAACACCACCCCCGGCCTAGAGCCCACCACCCTCCCTCTCCAATTCTTCTGTGAGCCCTTACCTTTTTCTTCCTTTGCCGTTTTCAGAAACACAAGAGACACAGGAACTTTTTACAAAACATTTAATTTAGTTCTTTAGTAATACAATTATTTATATATACCTAATGTTTTGCACCTAGTTATAAAGATTTTATATATATATATATATATATATATATATATATATATATATATATATATTTATATATATTTATACACAGACGCCACACACACACACACACACACACACACACACACACACACACACACACACACACACACACACAGACATATATATATATATATATATATATATATATATATATATATATATATGTAAACTGAATTTTACCTCGTAGTGAATAGTTGAATTACACTACTATAGACTGTCTGATGAAGTGTAATAATTGTTTCTACTTTTGGCACAAGGCCAGCAATTATCCAGTGCATTACTGATACTTTATTTTATCGACCCCGTAAGGATGAAAGGTAAATGATGAAGTGTAATAATGATTAACTATTGCATATGATTGAACAATATATATTGTAGTCAGCATATATAAACAATTTATAATAGACAAGGAAACATATGTCAAAGCAAATACATTCATAATCTCTTCACGCCGAACGGGTATATATATTTATATGTATAACGTAAAAATAAATATCAATTTTATAGCTAAACTATAATTTTATAGCGAAACTTAATGTTAACTACATTTAGCTGTACACGTGTTAGTATTGGTAGTTATGTTTGTCATAGTATATTTATATATATTTATATATGTGTTAGTAATTAACAGAATCAATTATACATAAATACACGTAGGCATGTTTCAGATTACACTAGCGTGTAGTGAAATAGGTTCCATATTATCAAACTACAGCAGCGGAATCACAGTAATCGCAAGGAATCGGTTTTCAGTTGATCGTTACATACAGGGTGTCCCAAAAAATGTATACACACTTTGATTGCCTGTACAGGCAATATTTATTAGAATTGTGTTGTAGTTTACATACATTTTGGGGGGAGAGCCTATATATATATATATATATATATATATGTGTAAATATGATAATAATGATGGCTGCGCGTTGCAATGGTGGGGCATATGAAAAGGTAAGTCCTTCATCAGTGACCCTCCAACCGTCCCAGGCATTTCATCGCTTTAAGGGCCATATGCCTTAGGTTGGTGCGAACAACGGCTAAAAAAAGTCGTTGGGACACGTAAACAAAGGGGACGCCAGGGTAACAAACAAAAAGGTTTAAGCAACGGAAAATATATATATATATATAAATAGTGTGTCCCCCAAAAGTATACACACTTTGATTAACTGTATAGGCAATATTTATTAGAATGCTGTTGAAGTATACATAAACTTTTGGCGGACAGGCTGTATATTTGGTAGTCGAAAAGCACAAGGTGTTAAACTACTTTCTAAACAGTGTTACAAAGTAGA
>OZ024758.1:11631826-11636826 GCA_964016885.1 Eledone cirrhosa
GGTCAGACATTCTCCCCAAACACCCCATCTAGAACTGTATAACTCGGCTTTGAAATTTCAGAAGAAGAAACATGGTATTCATCCGTCCCCTTATCTATAGTCCATATTGAAATATGAATGTTACATAACAACCTTATTACTTACGATGCTGTTTGATGATGTCGTGTTGGTGGTTGCGTGATGAATGCATTGTGTAATTATGAAGGAAACAAAAATATGTAAATATTTATTCCGGCAGATCTGAGCAGATCTGGCCTCCGAGGGCTCCCGGCCTTTCCCGAACCCTGTCTAAATTGCCTACCATCTTCTAGATATACCTTCTATTTGACAACAACCCATTTAAGACCTGCCTCCTTCGTGATATGCTGATTTAATAATGCACTCACGCATTTATACATACATACACAGATACACACACACACAAAGACAGACATATATATCTATCTATATATCATTATGTGTGTATGTATATGCATACAGGGCGGTGGATTGGCAGTATCGGTAGAGAGTCGGACGCCATGCTTTCCAGCATAGTTACGTCCCTTTACGATCTGAGTTCAAATCCCGCCGAGGTTGACTTTGCCTTTCATCCTTGCGGGGTCGATAAAATAAAGTACCAGTAATGCACTGGGTAATTGTTGGCATTGTGCCTAAAGTAGAAACAATTATGGGTGTATGTATATAAATGTATATTCATATATATATTTATGCATAAATACATTCATAGATACATACACCCTCCCCATATATATATAAAAAAGTATATATGTGTGTGTGTGTATATATATATATATATGAACACACATACACACACACACATATATATATTTAAGGACATGTCGCCTTTGCTTTTGTTACATTCTAGTTTCACCTGCTTGTGAAGCATTGGCAAATATTTACTCTGTTTGGAATACTTCTGAAATTGATCAATATGTAATGTAAAGCAGCTTATTCCAAATACTATAGTAGAACATTTGTTTTCAGTGTAAATATCTGCACATGAATTTGTAAATGTATTAAAAATGCAGATGTAGACACATGTAACAATCATTCTCGGTATGCTAAGACACCATAGATTTTATGTTCACTCTACAGCTTCATCGATTCTTTCGTGTATCGTGTATGTCTTTCTTTGGAACAATCAGTGTCATACAAAAGCAGCACCTGTTAGCTGCTATTTAACGACGAAAAGTGCGCTACTTCTTGTCATCTATGTTGCTTTAGTAATCACGTGATCGAAATTTTTGCTGTTTCACGTTACATATCAATAATAAAATGATTGTGAGGTGTTTTTTTTTTAATCGTCGCAGTTCAACGGGATCGAATCGTTTAAATTGTGTCAGCTGAAGTTTCAGTTTCACTCGTGTTCATGCCCCCCCCCCAAAAAGACTATCAACAACAAAATCACCCAAAAATATAACAAAAAAATACCATCAACAAATCCACCAAGAAAATATAACAAAAACAGAATTTATATATATACATATATATATATATATATATATATATATATACATATATATATATATATATATATATATATATATATATATATATATATATATATATATATATATATATACACACACATATATATATATATATATATATATATATATATATATATATATATATATACATATATATATATATATATATATATATATATATATATATATATAAATATATATATATGTATATATATATATATATATATATATATATATATATATATATATGTATATATATGTATATAACCAAGCGAGTTTGACATGGAAATCTAGCCGAATAAATTTGAGAAAATAAGCGATCCATCTAATTTTCTGCACAGATCTTAAAATCAATAAGTACATCGCGTCACTGTTTGAAAAAGCAATCATTATCAGCAGTAAGAGAAGCTGTCGCAGTAACACTTCCGGGGACGGCCTTGAACTATCCTCCAACAGTAATAAGGTAGATGTAATTAACAGCCTTGTGCTATTTGTTTTCACATCAAGGTTTCTATTTGAATTTTGGATGACGACATCTATAGAATATATAATCAGGCTTTTCGACTGATTATACATTAAGCACGGGACGACATCTTTGAAAGTAACGACAACCTCAAATATTTAGATGTGTACTTGTTATTTAACATAAAATATATAATCAGATTCTTTGAACTGATTATAAATTAAGCAAGGGATGACATCTTTGAAAGTAACGACAACCTCAAATATTTAGATGTGTAATTGTTATTTAACATAAAATATATAATCAGATTCTTTGAACTGATTATAAATTAAGCAAGGGACGACATCTTTGAAAGTAATGACAACCTCAAATATTTAGATGTGTACTTGTTATTTAACATAAAATATATAATCAGATTCTTTGAACTGATTATAAATTAAGCAAGGGACGACATCTTTTAAAGTAATGACAGCCTCAAATATTTAGATGTGTACTTGTTATTTAACATAAAATATATAATCAGATTCTTTGAACTGATTATAAATTAAGCACGGGACGACATCTTTGAAAGTAACGACAACCTCAAATATTTAGACGTGTACTTGTTATTTAACATAAAATATATAATCAGATTCTTTGAACTGATTATAAATTAAGCAAGGGACGACATCTTTTAAAGTAATGACAGCCTCGAATATTTAGATGTGTACTTGTTATTTAACATAAAATATATAATCAGATTCTTTGAACTGATTATAAATTAAACAAGGGACGACATCTTTTAAAGTAATGACAGCCTCGAATATTTAGATATTTAGATATGTATTTGATATTTAACGTAAAATAGATAATGAAATAAATAATGACATAATACATATAGTAACAGAATGACATATTTGAGCAGCATTTATCTGTTTAATTGGAACAAGATCAAAGTATTTAGTACATTATACATAATGGAATGTAGAATCAGAATTGTTATGAATGTAATTATGATAGTGTTATCTCCTAGAAATAGGTAAATAAATATCATCTGACAGCTATAGCCTTTCAGTTGAAGTATATACAAAAGGAGACCATGATAAACATCTTTCAAACATAAATGTCAGACGAGGTAAATTGTTTGCAATTGGATGAATATAATAATAGTTTATCAGCATCAAATACTGGTAGCTAACGATTATCTTATACAAAAAAGCATTAGTGTAATAATAAAGCAAGATTGATTTATAATGTGAGAAAGTGAAGTACATTTTCCACCTATTGGAAGCGTTTAATTCTAAATATGCTAGTACCTTCATTAATGATTAATTACTGGTTTGCCCGCCATGGATATATAACATCAATTTAGCCAGCAAATCTCACAACCGAGAGAACTCACCATTTTCTACTCAATATCCAATATAATATTTAATATTAATGTAATAAATTCATGTTAATTGATTATTTTTATTGAAATACTACACATAATTACATCATGTTTTAAGAGATCGAATCATTGCAAGCTCAGTAATATCACCTACGTCAACCTATCGATTACACCAGTTCATCCAAATTAGCAATTCCCTATCAGAGCAAAGAATGTTGAAGGTCTTCTAAAATGTGACGAAAATGTGTGGGTAAGAATTATTTTTAATTTAAAACCCAGTAGTATTTCAAAAGATCTCACTGAATATTCATACTAATCGTTTCAACTTGGGAAATGAACGAATGTTACAATTTACCAGCACTCCTTACCTTAAAATCTATAAAACTAAAAAAAAAAAAAAATATATATATAATAGGAATCCATATAATTCGATGTGCCAGGATATGTAATTGTGAAATGAAATCTAAATCTAATGACGGTAAATGTAGAATTTGACTCGAGGTTAAAGTAAAGATATTTTATTAACAATCCTCAACATGGTTTGATTCAACACATGACATCATATTTGCTTGTTAAACATCCTAACCTTTCAGCTATGCCTGAATTAATATCGATAATGTGATACTTAACCAACTTCAATATTTTATTACAAAATCGGTCTCTACTCCATAGATCTTTTTTAACTCTTTTTGTTCACAATCAACTATGTGCTTTCAGGTGTTTAATAGGTTGTAAACGTGTGAAATGTGTTCAAGATATTTTTTCTGTTTATTTGGAATTTCAAGTATTCGACTACTTAGGCAAAACAGACATAAAATAACAAGATAGTTCATGTTGAAAATCAGAAGCAAACATGATGTAAAAGGCGATATAAAGTTATCTTTCAAAGAGAATAATGAATTGTCATTTTGGCATTTAAACTTTATACCACAAATTAGTAAAATGAAAGAAACACATTGAAATAAATGTATTGTTGTCTAAGATTCAAATGTATTTTCAGCCGCCCTCCTTCCAGCTAAAGCAGAACAAGTGTTTTTTTTCCGCCGGAAGCTCTGAATAACATTTCTGTATTACATTACATAGATCCAGAACATACACTACATGGTTCTCTCTTGATTTCATTCATATGTTTTCTTAATTTATGTTTTCTGTGCAATACATGAATCCCCGTGCAAACATCTTCTAGAATGTTATATCTATGAAATAAATATATGTCTTAATCGGCCAAGGATGTAAATTTCCAACATTCCATTCCCCACACGTATTAGGAATTGAGTCAATAGATACAGAGTTTAGGTATTTATTGTAGAATCTGTTGACTGTATCCTAGAAACAGAATCTTCTAATTTCTCCTTAATATATTACATGTAAAAAAGCTAATATTAAAGTCATCATTTACCTGCATGCACACACACACACACACACACACACACACACACACACACACACACACACACACACACACACACACACACACACACACACACACACACACACACACACACACACACACACACACACACACAAACACACACACACACACACACACACACATATATATATATATACACACATACTATATACACACATATATATATATGCATACACATATATATATATATATTTCGTTCCTGAATTTGTTTAGCATGTGGGTCATGTTGCCAATAAGAAACACACG
>OZ024758.1:11646826-11649326 GCA_964016885.1 Eledone cirrhosa
AATACCACCTTCTGCCTTTCCCGCTTCGACCCCCCTGCCTCTCTCGCCCAACTCCACACGCCACCACCCTTACACGCCTCACACCCTTCCACCACTTGCTCATCTTATTGTTAATTCTTATGTTTATTTTTACGTTTATTTTTATTTTCATTTGTTCTCCTTTCCCCCTTTTTTCTAAATGTATTTCCACACACCCTCAGATATCTCTGCCTAACCTATTTATCCTGAAGAAGGGCTTATGCCCGAAACGTCCACTCTCCACTCTCAAGAGCGTCAACCTAATAAACCTTTATTTGTCTGCCTCTCTGTTTGGTTCCCGTCTAAATTTGCACTATATATATATATATATATATATATAGCGGCGATGAATTAGTTATTAATTCTGGCAATATTACGCAAATATGACCCTCCCCAAGTATAACAATATATATATATATATATATATGTCATCTTTTCAGTAATGTCACTTTGACGAAAAAAAAGAAAAGCAGTCCCTAAAATAATTTCCTTGCTATTTCCAACTTCTTTCTATATCCAATGTTTTGTATAGAACCATACTTCCCTTTTCTAATATACAGTATATATATATATATAAAGAAAAAGAGATGGAGGGTCTGTGGTTTTTCTCACATCAGATGTGAGAAAAACCACAGACCCTCCATCTCAACTCACCTTTTGAAAAGCAGAAGAACTGCGAAACCGGTAAAGGAACCAAATAAATATATATATTTTAAAAAAAAATAAGACTCCAGTTGCAATTTCGATTTCTTCTCTTTTTCTTTATACCTTCACTCGTGTAGGACACCTCGGTAATTTTTCATTTTGTAAAAAAAACCTCACTTTCTAATATATATATATATATATATATATATATATAGTATTAAGGATACTATTTATGGTTATGTATATACTAAAACCTTTTATAGTTATATATATTTTAAACCCTAAACAGTGAAAGACAGTAATTTATTACTACCTTATTACCAGTAAGATAAATAGCTCAATGTAATAACATCATTTGTTCTACAGAGCAGTTATATATATATAATATATATATAAAAGGATGAATTGTTATATATACATATATATATATAACAAAGGAATTGTGGTAAGGAACCAGATGGACCATAACGCACCAAAGTACTCAATACTTAGGGTAGTAGAGTGGGTAATAGGAACAAGTAAGACCCCGACGGCAGAGCTCAAGCAGTTTCGACGGCTAATTCTGGACTCAATATATATATATATATATATATATAGTAGTTTTCCCCAAATTGACGGTTAATTATTTCTTCTTGATTATATTTTATTTAGAATTAAGATTGTACTGCTTTTACCCCAACTTACACAAAGTCTGAGGATAAAGTTTTTCTTCTTGATTTGTTTTAAATTAAGATTGTATTACTTTTCCCTCATCTTACATTAACAATTTTTTCCTCTTTATGGTATAGTCACTTATATGCCTGAATTATTGTTGGCATTTTGCTTACATTAATTTCTCTATTTTCATTTATATATATATATATATATATACTGTAGAATAGATGAACCCTATAATTGGACAGGCTACAGAAGTATTTTTCCTCGTCAACTGTTCAGCATCATCAGGTAAATGATGTATTTGTAAACCCGATTGACACATTGTGTTGGAGGCCATGACCGGCCAACTCTCTTGTTAATTTTTTTATGTCGAACCCCTTTTCCAAACCAGATTATAATGTAAATTCTTTGAAAAAACTTCAAAACTTTCTTAACGTACGTCAGTCAAATTCGTATGCTACGCTGGGTATCCATTCAAGTAAACAGCTGCTCTTACTCAGCCTTCTCTTTACGACAAGACGTGTTTGTGTATTATTTAAATACAAGAGAATTCTGCATTCACAAAGTCTTTAAACAAAGACATTTAACCTGGCATTCATAAATAGTCAAGTGAAATAAATCCTCACACAGCCTTGCATCTTTTGTATTGTGCTTCGTAATTGTCTTATTATGGACACTTGTGTTTCTACCTAAAAATGTTTAGTATAAATAAAAGAGTTTGCAATTTTGTACACTTATTTCATGGCTTGCTTGTTTATTTCATGGGCTGTCTTATAACTTATAAGGTCCTTATTTTTTCACATTTAAGTTCTTCACATTTAAATTCTTCACATTTAAGTTTCTCATGCATTCACAAAACACACACACACACACACACACACACACACACACACACACACACACACACACACATATATATATATATATATATATATATACGTATTGGTGTTACACATTATAACTGTTGTGTTTTAATATGTGCGATGATGCTTAGCTTCTCGATCATTTGAATATTTTGTGATTGCCTCAAACACCTCGATTACTGCCTGCTAGATGGCAATTGCAACTTCGATCACATACCCAACCCTCTTCCTGCTATATCAAGCGTTAACCTAATATATACCTTCCATATACTGTACCGATTGTGTTGTTAATTCTGTTTAACTTTTACATGCATACG
>OZ024758.1:11659326-11664326 GCA_964016885.1 Eledone cirrhosa
TAATCAAGGTAGTCTTCCAATCTACTGTAAAACTCATTCTTTGATATACTCATTGAATCTTGTTTAACTCTTTAATATATATATATACATACACATATACATACACACACACATATATATATATATATAGGACAGTATCAACTATCAAAGCACATAACCATTCAAACATTAAATGTAGTATATATGTGTGGGCCAAGTGTATATTTTATTTTATAAATAGAAAAGTGAGAGTGACATCAAAGTTTCTGATATGTCACTTCTTAGACAAACACACACACACAAATTATATATATATATATATATATATATATATATATATATATATATATATATATATATATATATATGTATATGTGTGTATGTGTGTATTTATATATATATATATATATATATATATATACAAATAAAGATTCAGCGAGAATCGCATTTCGGCGGGCAGGAAAAGCGAAGCGAAACACAAAAAATCAGAAATGATACTGGCAAAGTGCTCAATAGTTAAAAACCTGAGCTAAACAATGTGTTACGAAGCCATACAAAACTGAAAATGTATATATATATATATATATATATATAATGCTTTATTTATATAATAAGAACAAAGTGGAGGACTTACTGGACCTTTTGCATACACAGCCCCCCCCCCCCCCCCACACACACCATCCCCCCCCCACATATATATATATACGCTCCACATACGACTTATTATCTTCGTTTTTTCGTTCATTGCCAGAGAACGTCTCTATGCACCACCTAAGAGAACATTAGTCTACGACCTCTTTTATATCATAAACGTGGTTCTGTCTTTGCGCATAATTGTTTTTCACCGCTCCGCTCCTATTAATTGTTTCTACTTTAGGCACAAGGCCAGCAATCACTCAGTGCATTACTGGTACTTTATTTTATCGACCCCGTAAGGATGAAAGGCAAAGTCACCGCTCCTATTAATGACGTATTATTCGTTTTTTCCCGTTCTTTGCCAGCGAACGTTACCACGAACCAAAGTATCGTCTTCCTCCGGTTGCAACGTTTTTTGAAATATCCAGTTCTGCGTTTACAGATTGACTTTGTTAGTTTCAGAAGATCCCGTTAAGGGTGAAAGCAGCGATTCTTTGCTTAAACTTTAATCTGTTATTTTAATAAATATATATATATATATATATATATATATATATATATATGTAAAAGTTCTATTTAAATTGTTGGGATACAACAAGCAAATATTTTAATTTTTATAACTGATATAAAGCACTCAACAAATAATTGGAGTAAAAATACGATATTAACAAATGGAAATTATATTTATAAAACCATATTTATTTAATTATACATATTTCAAGGACACCAAGTTAAATTATGGTGTGCTTTCATCAGATAAAATATAATATAGAGCAGTTTTATAAATAAATAAATCCGGGAGCTTCCAACAGTAATGGTTGCATTCTTTAAGGGTATGTCAATATTTATTTATAAAACTGCTCTATATTATATTTTATCTGATGAAAGCACAGCATAATTTAACTTGGTGTCCTTGAAATATGTATAATGAAATAAATATGGTTTTATAAATATAGTTTCCATTTGTTAATATCGTATATATATATATATATATATATATATATATTTATTAAAACAACAGATTAAAGTTTAAGCAAAGAATCGCTGCTTTCACCCTTAACGGGATCTTCTGAAAGCAACGATTCTTTGCTTAAACTTTAATCTGTTATTTTAATAAATATTTGCTCTACGGTTCTTATATATTTGATATATATTTATCCTTATCGAGCCCTCTTTGGATTTTAGTCTCCAAATTTATTATTATTACTATATATATATATATATATATATATATATATATATATATATATATATATATATATAGTCTAAATTTGCTAAAATTTAAAATTACAGAATCGAGGGAGAAAGTTTAGTTGTGGAAAATTTGAAGCTTCAATGTATCAACGTATATTAATTTTGATTTTATATTTCTTTGATTTAGGTTTTAACTATATTTAAATCATATATATGTCCATATATACTAATATACCTTCCAAAATATCCTACAATTTCTAATTATTAACTGTAAAGATTTCGCCAAGTTGCAGTCATAAATCTCAACAGATAAATTTGAAACAGCAATGGCTGTTGAGCATTAACAATGGAGAACTTACACGAACACATATCGTAAATACATTATTTCTTTGATAAATTAGTCAAACATTTAAGGAGGAATCCTATTACATATGCAATCCTACTATACTGATTAATGTAATTGTTTATCTACTGAAGTAAGATGTTAGCAGAGAAGGAATTATGTGTTATATCGAAGTAGATTCAACGTAATTAACACTCTTAAAACACGTAAATCCGAGTAGAAATGTTAAAGATGTAATGAGAAGAGAAGACCAGACAAGGTTTATGGTATTTTAAGTATGAATAGCTACCATATTGATTATTTGTTGGAAAGGAAAGTCACCAGATGAGTATCTTATATTCCCAATTGAGGAAAATGTAATTAAACACTTTAAAATATCCCTTTCTCTCTTCCGAATATATAAGCGTCCATCACTACCGCTGAAATATAATGTTTTCGATTTTAGATTTATTCCGCCTTTACTTACTATTCTCATTCTAAAACATAATCAACAGGTATACATGTCTAAACTAGACGGCTTTCACCTGCTTAGAAAGCAATGGGTTTCCTTGAATAGGATCTACATAACACATGTCTGGAACGACAGCCCATCGTTTTCATTGATGGAAAATAGAAGACAGACCAGCAAATGATTGTGGGGTCTTGGACCAGAAAGTCCTGCATGGTGTTCGGGAAGAGGGGGAGGAGGAGGAGTAGGAGGAGGATGAGAGGAAGAAGAAGGAAGAGAAAGAGGAGGAGGAGGAGGAGGAGGAGAAGAAGAAGAAGAAGAAGAAGAAGAAGAAGAAGAAGAAGAAGAAGAAGGAGAAGAAGGAAGAGAAGAAGAAAAAGAATAAGGAAGAGAAGGATAAGAAGAAGGAAGAGAAGAAGAAGAAGAAGAAGAAGGAGAAGAAGGAAGAGAAGAAGAAAAAGAATAAGGAAGAGAAGGATAAGAAGAAGGAAGAGAAGAACAAGAAAAAGAAGACCTTGTATTTTTCTTACACATCTCCAAGTCTTAAAAGTACCTTAAAGTGCATCACACCTTTATAAGGTCACCTGGTGTACTCCTCTCAGCTCAACGATTCCCAATAACCTAACCATACAGAAAGCCAAGAAAAAATGAGGCTGAATCGATTACAAACCAGTGATGACATTTCCCTTAATCGATTAATAAATGAATTGTACTTGATTTTTTGTGTCAACAATTACTAATACTCTTTTATTCCTAATTAAACCATTTTTCAACTGTGAACAATTTGTCAGCATTTTCTATTCCGTTTACCAATATATATATATATATAGTGTTTTATCAAACACTGTCATTATTTCATTGACCATAATTACCCCTCCCTCCTAATATTCTCTATAAAAACCAAACAGGTCCTCAGTAATATTATTCTGATGAAATGACAGTAAATAATAATATTGAAATATTGAATGTCTGCATAACTAATACTTTGTAGATATCAGCTGTTTTCAGGTTATGTAACTGTTATAGAAACACGTGTCAATAAATTCCTTTCAACTAAACTGTATCCATTCAAATCTCTCTCTCTCTCTCTCTCTCTCGCTCTCTCTCTCTCTCTCTCTCTCTCTCTCTCTCTCTCTCTCTCTCTCTCTCTCTATATATATATATATATATATATATATATATATATATAAATAAATATATATATATTTATATAAATAAATATATATATATATTTTTATAAATAGATAAATATATATATATATATTTATATAAATAGATAAATATATATATATATATTTATATAAATAGATAAATATATATATATATATTTATATAAATAGATAAATATATATATATATATTTATATAAATAGATAAATATATATATATATATATTTATATAAATAGATAAATATATATATATATATTTATATAAATAGATAAATATATATATATATATATATTTATATAAATAGATAAATATATATATATATATATTTATATAAATAGATAAACAAATGCTATTGTTAAATAATAAATAAATCAACTAATACCTTAACACTTCACACAAAGTAAAACATTTCGTTTTAATCATTTTCTAACCCAGAAGAGAGAGAGAGAGAGAGAGAGACAAAATAAAGGAAAAAAAAATATTTTTCTTCCTCATAATCGTCTCTTTCTCCGTATTTTCATATATATATATATATATATATATATATATATATATATAGTGTCTCTACTCTCGTCATTTATCATTCATCGACTACAGACAAAACCATAATGGGGGAACAATAACCAACATTACAACTTGCTACATAACACCTCCATCTTGTCACAGAAGTTTATTTATTCATTTGTTGTAACCTCCACTCACTTTCTTGATATTATTCACACTATCAATATCTCTTAGTCATTTTCCATCGTCGTTTCTCAGCCTCATGCCACTCGTAAATTGTGGTCTTCCACTAATGTTGGAACATTGCATTTAATTATAATAAAACGAGAAAGCGAAACAATTTATTTTTAAGAGCTACAGGGTGCAATAATATACAGAAAGCTACTTCTGGTAAAGTGGTTCTGCTTAAGAATACGTTATTCGAAAGCAGAAAGAAAATTGCAGTATATTGGATTGTGCTCTGTGTTCACTGGAATCATACAACGACATAACAGAAATACAAATTCATACATTATATAGATTGATCATAGACATTAACAATTTCGTCTTTGCAGAAATGTTGATCGTGTTTCTAGTGTCATCTACTTTGAAATTATGCCAGAAAAATTATCAAAGCACTGTCATTATTTCATTGACCATAATTACAAACTAGATTACAATTATTAACAAAAATCGCATAATTATCACGATCAGACTGAGGGATGTTTACAGACATTATCACACGAA
>OZ024758.1:11671826-11674326 GCA_964016885.1 Eledone cirrhosa
TAACCTTGATTTAATTAGTTCTCAGGGAGATTCAAACTTTTGGTGTGTGACAATATATATATATATATATATATATATATATAGAGAGAGAGAGAGATAGAGAGAGGCACATGGCATTGGGCTTGCAATCGAAAGGTTGTGAGTTAAATTCTCGGACCGGGTGATGTGTTGTCTCCTTGAGCAAGACACTTTATTTCACATTGCTCCAGTTTACTCAGCTGAAAATGAGTACCAGCAATAGCTGGAGGTTTAACCCTGCGATGGACTGGCGTCCTGCCCAGGGGGGTGGGGGAGTCTTGTACTCTCAGTCGCTTCACGCCATGAAATCGGGATAAGCACCGGCCAAATAACCCTTCTGGCTTAAGACAGACTTTATATATATATATATATATAAGAGAGAGAGAGAGAGAGATGGAAAGAGAGATAGTGAGAGGTGATACAGAGAGCTGAAATATTTGATATAGTTATAAGTTCTGACCTAGGGAATAACCTAGAACAAAATTGAATTGTCACATTAACACCTATATCTTAATGTATTGTCAGTTAGACATTGGAAGTTTAGACAATTATCCATTATTGAACTCTGCTTAAGGCATCAGTTCCCCTCTATACAACTCTGTCTCTTGTATTAATAGTACTATCTCTATTCAAACATGGTTGCATTCGATATCAAATTGCATTATGTCGGCAACCCACAATCTTAAAATATGAAAGTGATTTCTAAAATGGACACAAGAGCACACAATTTGGTGAGGGGGCGTAACAGTCGATCATACGACCTCTATATCTCTTGGACTGTTACATATATTATTTATGCCAGAACAATTAAATGCAAAGGTGGGATTCGAACTCATAATTTAAATGTATGTAACAAAATGTTCAGAATGTGTTTTGATTAATGCTCTTCCAATTATTCTATTCCTTCATTGCCATAGCAACAACAGCAAAGCCTGTAGCAATGTATAATGGTTTCTGATTTAGTCACAAGGCCAACAATTTTCGGAGAGGGGAAAGTCAACCAAATCGACCCCAATGCGTGACTGGTATTTCATTTAAACGATGAAAGGCAAAGCTAACCACAGCGGGATTTGAACAGAGAACGTAAAGAGTCGTGGCTCTATGCTGCAAAGCATATTGTCCAACGTTCTACTAATTACTTGTAATCCGCCGCCCTCAATAAAAACTATTATAAAATTATAATTCTGAGGTCGAATCTCACCTTTGCATTTAATTGTTTGGCATAAATTATAAAATTATGCACTGTATGAAGGTGTTCAGCTTATTACAGGTATTGTAACAGCTTCGATGACATAACACGATATTATTTGAACTCGGAAAGGTAGAGTGTTGAAAGAACTCTGTTCACAGCTGTCACTGATTTGCCGCGTTATGGCTACAGCACCAAGAATCGTATTTTCAATACACTACTTTATTTGCACTGGGTTCACAAGACATTGATCCGATTGGGATAGGGTGTATAGATTATCGAATACCACGATACAACTGATGTTGATTTAGTTTACCATTCACTGTTGAATGAAGGTAAAAAAAGATAGAGTTGATATACTTGTTCAACCCCAGTTCAATCCTCATCAAATAAACTTATCATAAGACCTTTGTCTGCATTGATTTTTACCTTCATTTTCATAACATAAAATATAACCGTTGTCTCTTATGAAAATAGCATTACATTATTAGAAGAAGAATTGGCTGCTATTTCTAGATCCAACGAAAGCCTAGAAGCACACACTCTATGAGAATTTATACAAGTTACAAACTAATGAGAGTTATATACAAATATAACTTGAGGGTAATAATTTAGTTATTAATGAGTTAAATTGCATTTCTATAATTAAAACGTCAGATAAGAAATAAGGGTTTCTGATTAAGGTGCAAGGCCAACACATTTTGGTGGAAGAGAAGTTAATTCAATCAACCTCAGTATGTTACTGGTACTTTATTTTATCAACCCCGTAAGGATGAAAGGCAAACCTAACCTTGACGGGATTTGAACTTAGAATGTACAGGGACATAACTATATGCTGTAAAGCATCTTGTCCGACGCTCTATCGATTAATTCCAATCCACCGCCCTCAAATAATTATTTCTAAATTTGAGAGTAGCTAACAATATTTTGGTGAGAAGCGAATATCAATTATATCGACCTCAGTATATGACTGGTACTTTATTGTACTTTACTTGTAGCGACATCAGAAAGCTGAAAGGTAAAGTTGACCTCGGTGGGATTTGAACTCCGGAAATAAAGAACCGGAAAAAGCAAACAATACTCAGCATTTCTCCGTCGCTATTACGCCTCTACCAATCCACGACCTTCAGTTATAAAATAATACTACATCTCAGAAACAAGCATGATTCTTGTAGAAAAGAAGTATTTGATTGAATGAGAATAAGTTGATTACATCTGTTTCTTAATTTCCGTTCTATAACTGCTTCATCGGGTCGTCCTAAGTCGGCATTATTACCATAATTCTGTGTTTTA
>OZ024758.1:11686826-11739326 GCA_964016885.1 Eledone cirrhosa
CTGTCTGTTAAAATCTTTCACAGACGGAACAGTAGTACAGCAACAACAGGCAGGTTACACATAACATACAGAGAAACAGCTAAAGTAAGTATCTAATGTACACGCCCGTAGCCATTAAAAGAGGAAAACAACTAGAAACAAGATATTATGAAAACATCGGTAGACTGTATGACACCATGCTTTGCAGCACAGAGTTACGGCCTTTGCCATTCTGAGTTCAAATCCCGTTGAAGTTAACTTTGCTTTTCATCCTTACGAGGTCGATAAAATAAAGTACCAGTAATGCACTGGATAATTGCTGGCCTTGTGCCAAAAGTAGAAACAATTATTAAAACAATATATAAGGATGGTAGATTGGCGGTAGAATCGGTAGAGCGCCGGACTAAATGTTTTGTGACATATAGTTACATAGTTACGTCACTTTAGGTTCTCAGTACTACAAATCGAGACGAGGTTAGCTTTGCCTTTCGTGCTTACGGATGCACAAACACACACACACACACACATATATATATATGTATGAAGTGGTTACACAACAGTTAGTTCACCATACCGAGAGCAATTGTTTCACCTTAGCGGATCCTCAGCAACAACGTACATATTACGAGCTGGGGATCCGAATAAGGTGAAACAAATGTTCTCGGTATGGTGAACTAACTGTTGTGTAACCACTATCACCTAACTCGTCCCATGGACTGAGTGCTCTACCACTAAGGATATTACCTTCCAGTGTTCTACCACTATATATGTATGTATATATTTGACTGAATAAACAAAAATACATTCAAAACTCTGAAAATGTGCAATGGAACCCTTCCAGCATAAGATAGACTTACATTTCGTTGAAGTGGAATTTACCATCATCACGAAATATAAATGCTGTAGTATTATGCACTGAACAAATATATTTAGCACCTTTTGTAGATGTGCATCAAGCAAGATAACAAATATATATATAGAAAACAGGAATTACATAACCGACAATCTATTAAGATAAGGTTAAATCTTGAATGCAGTCGGCAAAATGCCATGCTTAATATTTTCTAGAAAAATGTATACAATACATTGATCTTCCGTGAGTCGTAATAATCTCACGTTTTTGGCCTGTTAATTCTCATCAGAGAGAAAACAATACACGAAGTCTGCCGAAAAATATCCGGCTTTATTTTTTTACCGTAAGAAGTCATGGTGTTTGAGAGACAAAAATTCCCAGAGTGGAGTTGTATGCATTCATGCGCATGCGTGGTTTTCTGTGAGCTCCTTGGATGCGTCAATCGGTATCATGCAGACAGAGTGAGATCTGGTGGTGCAATATTGGCTCGTCACATTTTCATATCACCTGCTATTGAAAACAAGAATCCCGAGTTTCTGAATGCTAGCTCTTCCAGAATTTCTTAAGACATTCGACGAGTTGCCTCCAAGGCTTTCTCTTGTTCCTTTGAATTCTGTGTTGAAATTCCTCTACGGTCCTACGTGGGGGATAGTCATAATCAATTATTATGTTAAACTCTACCACGGGTAACTAAAGTGTCTTTAGTGGCGTCCATTCTGTTGCAAACTTCTGGTTTGAGGATACCTTTTTTTTAACATGTAAGAAGTTTCGCAACTTTGAAAGTGGCCACTGGCACAACTTTTCCCGACTAAAAAAAGAAGAAATACACCAACAAAACAAAACAAAAAATAAAATACACAGAGAAAAACAATACTACATATTTCATATAATATCTAAGACATAATCTAATGAGCGCTTGACGTTTATTTTCCCACACAATAGAAATGTAAAAGGCAAAAAGACAAGCAATTGGCAAACCCATGAAAAATATCTAATTTGAGTCTAATGAAATGATAGTACTCACTAACATTTTAAAACCGTTAAATCTCCATTTACCATTATTTGAAAGCCTGAAGCAGTCTCACATAGAACTCTCTCCTTCCTCTCTCTCTCTCTCTCTCTCTCCAAAATTCATAGAAAGACGTACACGATGTAAATCTGTCAGCACGAATCAAAATAGAGCCCTATTCAACCACAAACATAAACCTCACACTAAGCACACCTCTACACATAAAACATCACATTAAGCGCAAGTGTAACGCAAATAATATATTATGTTATTTTCACATATCTATAAAATATTCATAAGAAATATATGTATATATATATATATATATATATACATATATATATATATATACATATATATATATATATATATATATATATATATATATACATATATATACACATATATATACATATATATATATATATATATATATACATATATATACACATATATATACATATATATATATATATATATACATATATATATATATATACATATCTATATATATATATACATATCTATATATATATACATATCTATATGTATATATATATATATATATATACATATCTCCCTCTCTCTCTATATATATATATACATCTCTCTCTCTCTCTCTCTCTCTCTCTCTCTCTCTCTCTCTCTCTCTCTCTCTCTCTCTATATATATATATATATATATATATATATATATATATATATATATATAGTACGTTATTCCGGGTTGAATCGGAGGTAACCACAGTAAGTAAGGTACTCAATACATTGCAGAGTATAAAAGTTTTAATATAGATGAGATTCTACAGGACTAGAACTGTTTCCTGATGATTTCTAAAGAATGAAACAGTTCTAGTCCTGTAGAATCTCATCTATATTAAAACTATATATATATATATATATATATATATATATATACATATATACATATATAGTAATAATAATAAATTTGAAGACTAAAATCCAAAGAGGGCTCGATAAGGGTAAATATATATCAAATATATAAGAACTGTAGAGCAAATATTTATTAAAATAACAGATTAAAGTTTAAGCAAAGAATCGCTGCTTTCACCCATAACGGGATCGTGAAGATCCCGTTAAGGGTGAAAACAGCGATTCTTTGCAGAAATGCCCATTTGTACCGTCCTGTATTGTCCTGTACTGTCCTTAATGTCTACTTTATGTAAACCCTTGTGGTTAATAAAGATAGCATTGTTATTACTACTATTCCAGCATAGTTACGTCCCTTTACGGTCTGAGTTCAAATCTCGCCAAGATTAACTTTGCCTTTCATCCTTACGGGGTCGATAAAATAAAGTACCAGTAATGCAGTGGGTATTTGCTGGCCTTCTGCCTAAAGTAGAAACAATTATTATTATTATTATTATTGATATATTGATATATATATATATATATATATATATATATATATATATATATATATATAAGAATTAAAATACTAGAGTGTGTTGGAGTTAAACACCCTCTTCATATTATAGAAATGACAGTAAAGGTATAGCTCAATGTAATTAAACAGAGCCGAAGAATTATGAAAATAAACCAAAGAAGCCTTCAATACATCAAAAGTCTTTATTAGCCAACAATGTTTCGTCCTATTAAGGACTCATCAGGGTAAGTAAAGTTATAAGAAGCACTATCGGCCAATATAAGCCCAAAACTCAGAAGAATATGGAGTATACATACATTAAAGCATAGGAAAATTATCAAGTAAAGATTATCAAGTAAAAATTGCTAAGGAAGTGAATAACATTTTGAACCATATTACAAATATAGTACGATGCGAAAACTAAAACTAAACACAAGTGGTGATATAAAGCGAGAATTACAGTACTATATATAATATAATATAATATAATATAATATATATATATATATACAATATACGCATTTGTTTCACGGCACTCTTAAAGTGTTCTTCGTTACACGAACCAATATTGTTATCTTTATCCAATTACATACAAAGAGATATACATGCGCTTGTTTATATAGCATAATATATAGATAAGTAAGTGTAGCTGGCGTGCGTGCTTGTATGTGTGTCTGTCTGTGTGTGTAAGCGTGTATGTAAGCGTGTATGTAAGCGTGTGTGTGTAAGTGAGCTTGTATGTGTGTGTGTCTGTGTATGTAAGCGTGTGTGTGTAAGTGAGCTTGTATTTGTGTGAGTTCGTGTGTGCCTGAGTATGTAAGCGTGTGTGTGTGTGTGTGAGTTCGTGTGTCTATGTGTGAGTGTCTCCCTCTGAGAGCGTTTGTGTATGTGTAAGAGTGTGTTTCAGTGTGTGTAAGCGTGTGTGTGTGTAAGCGATCTTGTATGTGTATGTGTATGTGTGTGTCTGTGTGTAAGCGTCTGTGTCTGTGTATGAGAGGGTGTGTGTAGGCATGTGTGTGTATGTAAGCCTGTCTGTCTGTCTGTGTGCATGTGTGTCTGTATGTGCATGTGTGTAAGCGTGTGTGTCTGTGTGTGAGAGGATGTGTACAAGTGTGTATGTCTATGTGTACGTACATGTTAGTGTGTATATTGTTATCAACTAATTTAATTTCCTATAAAAGAAAATCTTTTGTGTTCATGGAATATCGGACCTCACCCGGGACTTATGGATCAATACAGTTAATAACATCCATTTGAACGTCTTTTGTGGCATAAAAGAAAGTCAACAACGAAATAACACATAGCATGAGGAACATTCTGGAAAGTTGTAGCTCTGGGTTTCAATGATTTAGTACCTAGTTCAATGTAGGATCTCTTTATAGTAACTAAGTAGGGGAGACATGTGATGTAGTACCTAGTTCAGTGTAGGATCTCTTCAGAGTAACTAAGTAGGGGAGAGATGTGATGTAGTACCTAGTTCAGTGTAGGATCTCTTTATAGTAACTAAGTAGGGGAGACATGTGATGTAGTACCTAGTTCAGTGTAGGATCTCTTTATAGTAACTAAGTAGGGGAGAGATGTGATGTAGTACCTAGTTCAGTGTAGGATCTCTTCAGAGTAACTAAGTAGGGGAGACATGTGATGTAGTACCTAGTTCAATGTAGCATCTCTTTATAGTAACTAAGTAGGGGAGAGATGTGATGTAGTACCTAGTTCAGTGTAGGATCTCTTCAGAGTAACTAAGTAGGGGAGACATGTGATGTAGTACCTAGTTCAGTGTAGGATCTCTTTATAGTAACTAAGTAGGGGAGACATGTGATGTAGTACCTAGTTCAATGTAGGATCTCTTTATAGTAACTAAGTAGGGGAGACATGTGATGTAGTACCTAGTTCAGTGTAGGATCTCTTTATAGTAACTAAGTAGGGGAGATATGTGATGTAGTACCTAGTTCAGTGTAGCATCTCTTTATAGTAACTAAGTAGGGGAGACATGTGATGTAGTACCTAGTTCAGTGTAGGATCTCTTTATAGTAACTAAGTAGGGGAGAGATGTGATGTAGTACCTAGTTCAGTGTAGGATCTCTTCAGAGTAACTAAGTAGGGGAGAGATGTGATGTAGTACCTAGTTCAGTGTAGGATCTCTTTATAGTAACTAAGTAGGGGAGACATGTGATGTAGTACCTAGTTCAGTGTAGGATCTCTTCAGAGTAACTAAGTAGGGGAGAGATGTGATGTAGTACCTAGTTCAGTGTAGGATCTCTTCAGAGTAACTAAGTAGGGGAGACATGTGATGTAGTACCTAGTTCAGTGTAGGATCTCTTCAGAGTAACTAAGTAGGGGAGACATGTGATGTAGTACCTAGTTCAGTGTAGGATCTCTTCAGAGTAACTAAGTAGGGGAGACATGTGATGTAGTACCTAGTTCAGTGTAGGATCTCTTCAGAGTAACTAAGTAGGGGAGACATGTGATGTAGTACCTAGTTCAGCGTAGGATCTCTTTATAGTAACTAAGTAGGGGAGACATGTGATGTAGTACCTAGTTCAGTGTAGGATCTCTTCAGAGTAACTAAGTAGGGGAGACATGTGACTTACTGGAGTTTAAATGGAAACGCTCTACAAAATGTTAGACACGGAATAGGAAGAGTCGTTAGAGTGTCGTATAAAATTGCGGAATTTGTTTCGGTTCTTTGCTTTCTGAGTTCAAATACCACCGAGGTCAACTTTTGTTTGCATTCAACACAGATTCTACAATTTAAATAATTCAATATTCCTTTCCAAGGTGACAAATCGGCAGAGTTGTTAGAACATTTGATAGAATGCTCTGAGGTATTCATTTTGGTTCTCTGCTCTCTGAGTTCAAATCCTGTCAAGGTCAACTTTGCCTTTCATCCATTCGAGATCGATAAAAAAAGTACCAGTCACATACTGGAGTCAATTCTTCCTCCTCTTCCTCTATATATTTTTCTGGCTTCCATTCTTTCACACACACACCCTCTCTCTATCTCTGGAAGAAATCTGCTGTATTCAGACCTAGAAAAAAAAAGGGCCTCCGCCATTTTTAAAGATGGTCTAGAAACATTGTATGCCACCACGGGGCTCCTACGACTCTGGAGATTTACGGGATTATATATGCAAACATCCTGTTATTTATAGGAGGTGACACCATAATGAAAGAATTGTTATTGTCAGAGGGTGCAAAATAGAAAACGTAGCAATGGCCTAGCGGCCGATCCACAGGAAATATATATCACATCTATTCAAGCCTATGAGAAATAAGGATAAACATCTTCCCACTTGATATTAGAGATTTTGAAAATAAATTATGTTTTTGTTTGATTTGTGGAATAGTATGAATAACGTTTTTCAAGTTGGAACGCAGCCAATTTTTACAGTGAAAATCATTTTATCAATGGAAAGGCATGCGATAGAGAATATACGCAATGATATATAGTTAGCATGGAAGTGTTATATGAAATATTTAGGCCTTTGACAAAAATTTGAGTTAGGGTTGATAAAGAAATTCTTCGAATTAGCCCATATATACTATTGATTATTATTTTATACACATGCTGACACCATGCTTTGCAGCGTAGAGTTATGCCAAGGTTAGCTTTGCTTTTCATCCTTACGAGGTCGATAAAATAAAGTACCAGTAATGCACTGGGATAATTGCTGGTCTTGTGTCAAAACTAGAAACAATTATTTTATACACAGGCACTTGGTCTTGCACCTAACTCAGAAACCATTATGTTTTTTTACACAGGAACAAAGTTTGAGTAATGTTATAATTGATAGTGATCGATATTTATTTTATCGACCTCGGAAATATGAAAGTGGCACTCGGTGGGATTTGGACCCATAACGTAAATGAATGTAATTTGTCCCAGAAATATTGTCTATAGTTCTACCAATTCTAACAACTCAACCCCTTTTCAGTCTGTATTATGCTCAGATGGTTCGGCGTTACGTTGGTGATCTTAATCTTGGTTAACACACATCCAACACAGAACGGAATTAAATATCAGGTAGTTATAAAATAAAAAATTTCTCTTTTTATTAGAATAAAAATGAACGGCAAAAACGTATCACATTCTATTGAAATATCAGAAATAATAATTAAAGAAACGAAACAACTTAAATCTCTTATTAGAAGTAACACATGACATCCACATAATGACAAAGAATTAATAAACAGCATAACACGTATCTTAAGATTAAACAATGGTAAATAAAAAAAATTAACGTTATTTGTTGAAGAACTCACATGACAAACGTGTATTGGTTTTAGTGTTGAAGATTAAGGCAAGGATTCCAAAAGAGGCCATGAAGAAATCTAAACTATAGTAACTGTGAATGATTTTTGTTGAATGTCAAGAAGTACTTCTTATTCTCACGACGGTGATTTAATATCTGTATTTATTAAAGAATTGAGGTGCGTGCCCTACTGGTAAGGGCGTTGGACCTGCGACCATAATGTCATTGGTCGATTCCAGGACTGGCTGTGTGGTGCTTTCGAACACATTAGGAGTATTCTTCTTATTTAAATGTTAATATTTAATCTAGGGCGGTGGATTGGCAGTATCGGTAGAGTATCGGACGCCATGCTTTGCAGCATAGATTTACGGCCCAAATGATCTGAGTTCAAATCCCGCCGAGGTTAACTTTGTCTTTCATCCTTATGGGGTCGATAAAATAAAGTACCAGTCACGCACTGGGGTCGATTTAATCGACTTCCTCTCCCCCCCAAATTGCTGGCCTTGTATCTATATAAGAAACCAATATTTAATCTAAGGTCTTTCCTGGCCAGGCAGACATACACTAAAAGCAATTCCAGTGATTTTCGCCAAGTACTTATAACAGGAAATATATATATATAACAAATCGGACTATATTATCTAATGTTCATCAGTAGAGGGTCGGACGCCATGCTTTCCACCATAGAGTTACGTCCATTTATGATCTGAGTTCAAATCCCGCCGAGGTTAACTTTGCCTTTCATCCTTACGGGGTCGATAAAATAAAGTACCAGTAATGCACTGTGATAATTGCTGGCCTTGTGCCTAAAGTAGAAACAATTATCTAATGTTCATCAAATTAGTTTCTTTAACACAAAAGACACTGGTGGGACAAAAGCTGCAGAGTATGATCGATCCTAGAACCATGCGAAGATGTAAAAAACGAACCGTTTAATTACCAGTTTTGGTATTCCTATGTGTATGTAATTTTATGTGTTAATAAAATTTGCTATAGTTACTATCAAGATAAATGATAGTAAACGATAGTATATGGGGTGGTTTTTGTTATGATGGTTGCAAGAAATAAAAGTACTAAATAACGTACATATACACACACAAACACACACACTCATATACATACATACACATACATAGACACTCATGCACAAAAATACATATTTACACACACACACACACACGCACTCATATACATACATACACATACATAGAAACTCATGCACAAAAATACATATTTACACACACACACACACACATATACATACATACACATACATAGACACTCATGCACAAAAATACATATTTACACACACACACACACACACATATATATATATATATATATATATATACACACAGACTCATACATAATAACATACATACACACACACATATATATATATATATATACAGACTCATACACAATAATACACACATACATACACATACATACATAGACACTCATGCACAAAAAGACATATTTACACACACACACATATATATATATATATATATATATATATACAGACTCATACATAATAACATACATACACACACAGTCACACACACACACATATACATATATATACAGACTCATACACAATAACACACACATATATATATATATATATATATACAGACTCATACATAATAACATACATACACACACAGTCACACACACACACATATACATATATATACAGACTCATACACAATAACACACACACACACATATATATATATATATATATATATATATATATATATATATATATATATATATATATACAGACTCATACACAATAACATACATACACACATATACTGATACAGACCCACACACACATACACACACAGTCGCACACAGACACACAGACACACACCCATATATATATATATATATATATATATACAGATTCATACACAATAACCTACACACACACACACAGACATACACACACAGCTATCTGTCACATTATTCTAGTGAGATTTCTCTACATGTTATACATTGTTAACTATAGAAAATATTGAACACCTAAACACTTATGATATGGCGCCACTTTCCCCTCTTTTTTCTTTCTCACTCTCTTTCTCTTTTTTTTCTGTCTCATTCTCTTTTTCTTTTTCTCTCTTTATTCGTTTTCATTTTTTTCTTTTTCGCTCTATTTTTCTTCTCATTCTCTTTTTCGTTCGCACTTTCTTTTTCCTTTTCAATCTTTTTTTTTTTTTCACTTTGTTTTACTCTCTCCCTCTCTCTTTCTTTACCCTTCTCTTTCTTATTTCATCTTCCTTCTCTTTCCTTCCACCAACCTCTTTCTCCCCATCTAATTCTCTTATTATTCGTTTTTCTCAATCCTTTCATCTTTCCATCTCGTATTGTTTAAGTTGTTTAATATTTGTTTTACTTCTTATTTAGAATTGTTTTCTTTTTCTTCTGTCTCTCTTCTCAAGATTATTTTGTCAACAATGCTGCTCTTATTGTCATTTAACACTAGGTCAATCTGGAATAAGCAGAAATATCAAAATCATTGTAGTCATGGTTGTTAGCTTTGTTTACCTGTTTCTCTCTATATATATTAGGTCGACAAATTGGCTGAGTCATTGGAACGTCGGATAAAATGCTTTGAAATATGTTTCGACTTTCTGCTCTCTGATTTAAAATCCCACCGAGGTAAAAGAAAAGTACCAGTCAAGTACTAGGGTCGAATAGCTCTTTCTCATTTCCATTCGTTCACTCTCTAGCAGAAGTCTGCTAGAAGAATTGAACTTTACCAGCTTTAATAATGTTGTAGAAATGTCAGATGTTAACACGATGCTTCTACGGTTCCATCAAAACTAATATCTTATATGGCATCATATTATGTATTTCCTGCGATTTTGTTACTCTTTACAGCGGTCAAGCCATGACCATCCAGTGAATTATTTTCCAAGATAATGTGACCTGGCTGTATTATCCAATGTGTCGATTTTCAAGAGAGTATTGTGTGAAATAAAGAAATTTGGCTGCTATTTCTAATATATCGAGTAACCACGTAAATCTCCCTCGTATTTCACAAACGTATCCGATTCTATTGTTTTGCTGTTTAACCCTAGGCCATAGTTAACTGACCAGACCTATGGACAATGGCCTTTTTATCTCGTATTTCTGCATATTTTGGATTAGTTAATATATCCTTCTTTTAGACATTTTAAAACATCAGAAGGATATTCGAGGGAATTTGGTTACTATTTCTATCTATAGACCTGACCATGTAGATGCTCCATCTTTGGCACGTTAGTAGTGACATACAGAAGAGACATGTTTTATTATTTATTTTTTTCACAAATTTTCCATTGCGTTTAATGATTTCTGACAGTCATTTGTGTTTATTCTGAGATTGTTGTAGATAAATATTACGTCTTGAATTCCTGGCGTTATATGGTTTATAGGGCGGTGGATTGGCAGTATCGGTAGAGGGTCGGACGCCATGCTTTCCAGCATAGTTACGTCCCTTTACGATCTGAGTTCAAATCCCGCCGAGGTTGACTTTGCCTTTCATCCTTACGGGGTCGATAAAATAAAGTACCAGTAATGCACTGGATAATTGCTGGCCTTGTGCCTAAAGTAGAAACAGTTATATGGTTTGGTTTATAGTAAATATGCGAATATAATATAACAAAATGGTGAGATATCAAATAAGACAGCATATCCATATATATATGTTGGTGATGATTAAGTTTTAATGTTACATCGTATAGAGATAGAGTGACAAATACAGACAGGGAAATAGATATTTAAGTAAGTATATATATGGAAAAATAAATGAGTAGGTGTATATATAGATGGTTAGATGAATCGGAAGATATAGAGATCGATAGACAGATGCATAGATTGAGAAATATATATATATATATATATATATATATATATATATATATATATATAAATAAACGTAAACGGAAACAACAACACAATCGGTACAGTATATGGAAGGAAATATACATATATATATATATATATATATATATAAGAAGATAGGTGATATATGTAATGAGGGAGAGGGAGTGTGAAAGAGATTAGTAGATAGGTGAATATGACATAAAGATTATTACAGGTTAAAATAATGTGAATAGGTGAAAATAGAATAAAATAATAAAAATATATTGTATACATAAACATATATATATATATATATATATATATATATATATATATATATATATATAGATAAGTTATTCCCGGTTGAATTGGAGGTAACCACAGTAAGTAAGATATTCAATACATAGCAGAGCATAAAAGTTTTAATATAGAAGAGCTTCTGCAGGACTAGAACTGTTTCATTCGTGAGAAATCATCAGGAAGCTGGACAGCCAGCTTCCTGATGATTTCTCACGAATGAAACAGTTCTAGTCCTGTAGAAGCTCTTCTATATATATATATATATATATATATATATATATATATACTATCCCTGATGTCTTCCAAAAGTAACGGTCGCATTTTGAAAGGGTATGTCAATATTTATTTATAAAACTGGTATATATTGTATTTTGTCTGATGAAAGCATACCATAATTTAACATGGTATCCTTGAAATATGTATAATAAAATAGATATGGTTTTAAAAATATCGTTTCCATTTGTTAATATCGTATATATATATATATATATATATATATATATATGTATATATATATATATATATATAAACATATATATGAAGGCGGCCGCCCAGACTAGAATCTGCTAATTTTGGGCCGCTTTATCGTCTTGGGCATCTCTCTCTGCTTTTCAGCCCCTTGGATTTTGTCTATTATTATATTCCTTTGTTGGATAAAGTTCGGAATACCTGATGATGTCACCGGATTCATACTGAACCCGGTCATTGAAATGTTCATAATATAATAAATCTTTAAGGAATTATACATGTCCAGCCTCCTATCATTTTATAATATATGTACATATAGAAATATTAAAACAATGAAATTAAACACAAAACTTTTAATTCATAGTAAAATTCATTATTTTACGATCGTTTCGGGGGGGGGGGATAGTTCCCTGCATGTTCATTCAATTATTGATCTATGTATAACATATTACAAAATATCATAGTAAGAAAAAAATACATACATCTTCACTACCCGCCGTCTTCAGACGTACATATATATATATATATAATTTTAATTTTAAAATGATGTTGCTGTTGTTATTATCTATGGTTCTCAGGTTAGTCCTAATCAAGAATACCTATAATGGAACAGATACTAGTAGTGGTCACCTTAGTTCTTTGAAAATAATTGTTTCTATTTTTGGCACAAGGCCAGCAATTACCCCAGTGCATTACTGGTACTTTATTTTATCGACCTCGTAAGGATGAAAGGCAAAGTTACCCTCGGCGGGATTTGAACTCAGAATGGCAAGGGCCATAACTCTATTGATACTGCCAATCCACCACCCATTCTATGAAAATAATGGACTTTATTGTCCAACACATTCTGTTCTCTTATTTATTGAAAGCAATAAACAATGCTTTGATAAAAATGTATTCATTGGTGCATATTGTTTACAGTTCATGTTGTTTAACTCCATATATTGCCAATGACAGAAAAACGTGTACGTTGTATAACATTGTTATTTATTTAAGACAATAACTTGTGATTTGATGAATATATGACTGCAATTT
This sequence comes from Eledone cirrhosa, assembly GCA_964016885.1. Lineage (NCBI taxonomy): Eukaryota > Metazoa > Mollusca > Cephalopoda > Octopoda > Eledonidae > Eledone > Eledone cirrhosa. The sequence goes on from OZ024758.1 coordinate 11,699,968, forward strand.
AAAAGAATATATCAGTTTTGAGGCTCTCACAATCGCTCCTTTATTTTGTCTTGTTAAAATTATTTGCCTTTGGTGATTTTATTTTTTGCAATACTGATGCTGGTGCTGTTTGTTTATGTATCAAACATCAAGCAATTCTTTGAATGAATTTCTTTGCAATTTCTTTACTGATCAAGTGACATAATAAAAACACACTCCTTAATGCTCTTTAAGTAAATCTAAAGTTGGTCATAATTTACTGTTGATGTCGTTTGCTGCTGTTGTTCGTAATTATAAATAAAATATTTTTCAATATTATTTCAATTTTGATTCAATATTTTTTCAATATTGTTTCAATGTTATCACAGACCCAAAAGAAATATAAAACAAATATTGATATTGGTGCTATTACACTCGCCATTGTTATAATATTCTCCATTCAATGATTATCAAGCAGACGATTCCATATCTCGCAATCTAACGTTTGTTTTCTTCGTTTCTTTTTTGTACCTAGTTCTATTCTACCCAATCGGCAATTTATTATCATAAGATGAACACTGATGTTCATCTTATCTGGTATTCCTAAGAGGTGATACGTTCTCTTAAGGATTGAATTGCTTTTTTCTATTAGAATTGTCATTTTTGTTGTTGTTGTTGTTGTTGTTGTTGTTGTTGTTGATGTCTCTGCTGTAAATGTAGTGCCAAATGTTTCTACTGCTGTTGATATTGTGGAAATAAACGCGATGACGAGGTAAATAACCACCACCACCACCACCATCATTAGCACCAACAACAATACCACCACTACCTCCACCATCACCACCACCACCATCATTAGCAGCACCACCACCAACAATACCACCCCTACCACCACCATCACCACCACCACCATCATTAGCACCACCACCACCAACAATACCACCCCTACCACCACCATCACCACCACCACCATCATTACCACCACCACCACCAACAATACCACCACTACCACCACCATCACCACCACCACCATCATTAGCAGCACCACCACCAACAATACAACCCCTACCACCACCATCACCACCACCACCATCATTAGCCCCACCACCACCAACAATACCACCCCTACCACCACCATCACCACCACCACCATCATTAGCCCCACCACCAACAACAATACCACCCCTACCACCACCATCACCACCACCACCATCATTAGCACCACCACCACCACCATCATTAGCACCACCACCACCAACAATACCACCCCTACCACCACCATCACCACCACCACCACCATCATTAGCACCACCAACAATACCACCACTACCACCACCATCACCACCACCACCATCATTAGCACCACCACAACTACCACCACCACCACCAACAATACCACCCCTACCACCACCATCACCACCACCACCATCATTAGCACCACCACCACAAACAATACCACCCCTACCACCACCATCACCACCACCACCATCATTAGCACCACCACCACCAACAATACCACCCCTACCACCACCATCACCACCACCACCATCATTAGCCCCACCACCACCAACAATACCATCCCTACCACCACCATCACCACCACCACCATCATTAGCACCACCACCACAAACAATACCACCCCTACCACCACCATCACCACCACCACCATCATTAGCACCACCACCACCAACAATACCACCACTACCACCACCATCACCACCACCACCATCATTAGCACCACCAACAATACCACCACTACCACCACCATCACCACCACCACCAGCATCATTAGCACCACCAACAATACCACCACTACCACCACCATCACCACCACCACCATCATTAGCACCACCACAACTACCACCACAACTACGACGACCACTACCAGCACCGGCACCGCTACGCCGACAACGACCATTACCACTACAAACAATACCCCACTACCACCGCCACCACAACCACCACCACCAGCACACACACATATATATGTATATATATATACATATGTATGTATACACATATATATATATATATAAATATATATATATATAAATATATATATATGTATACACACACATATATATAAATAAATATGTATACATATATAAATAAATATATATGTATACATATATATATATTCACATATGTATATCTATGTTTATATATATATATATATATATATACCATATGTATATATATTTTTTGATACATATATATATATATATTATATGTATATATAGCTAAATGACTGTAGAATTGATCTATATATATATACATATATATATATATATATTGTTATACTTTGGGAGGGTCATGTTGCCAATAAGAAACACACGCACCAGTTTCTTTCACTTCAATTTATTATAATAAATTGAAGTGAAACATCTGGTACGTGTGTTTCTTATTGGCAACATGACCCTCCCAAAGTATAACAATATCGGTTTCAACACACGATTTCAGATAAAGAATCTTGCTAAAAAAATTCAGAAACGAAATATATATATATATATATATATATATATATATATATATTATATGTATGCAGAGGTTATATTTAATTTGTTGGGATTCAACAAGCTTAAAAATGTGAGGAACAATTTATTCAGTTCTTGCAAACATCGTTTAAATTCAACTTTTAAATATATATATAAAATGTAATATACGACTTATCTCTTTTACATAATGTCTCCTATATCCATATATGATTCATATACTTAATTTATTTTCTATTATCTCTACTTCACATATATATTATTACACCTATCGATAGATTATAAAACTCCTTTAAGGTAAATTTTTTCTTGAAAATCTTACGGAAGGGTTTAAGAAAATCTTTTGAAAATTCCTTTGAATGATATAGAAAAACTATATTTTTATATTCTTATATTTTCAAACGTTTTTAATATATATATCCAAATGTTTATATATATGTGGAGTAACCTATGGTCTATGGTTTAAATATATTCTTAAGAAAAAATTTTAAAATGTTTTAACTTTATAGGAAGTAAATTTATGACTTCGTATAAAATAACATAAGGTTCATGTTCTAATTATATTCTTAAGATAGAAAATTTAACTTCCTAACTTTATAGCATTTAATCCTTAAAAAAGAATCACTTATAACTTCCTTTATGCTCCCTTACTGTTTTTGTAAACTCTCGAAAATGTTCCATAAATTTAGAATTATTTGGATGTTTTAAATTTTTGACTTACAACTTTTAATAAAATAAACTATACTAGATTTGGTCTAATGTAAAATAATATATATATTTTTTAATCATTTATAATCCTTAACATACACATTCAAACTAATTATTAATTTATTAAATTAAATCTTTAATCTAATTTTTCAACTTATCATTATAAATATTATAATCAAAACATAACGAATCCTGCAATTATAAATATTATTCCTCCACGCTATTCTTTTCTTTACTTCTCCTCTCACGTAAATATACTTACTCTCTATTTGTCCTTTAAAACTAATATCTTCTCTCACTTAAAAATATATTTACGATCTTCTCTTCACAATATTTTCACTGTCAAACAATATATGTAATCGCTCCTTCTTTTTTTTCTTTCTTTCTTTTTTTCTCTCTCCATCACATATCACCTTCTTACAACAGTTTAATTTAAATAAACCGTTATCTTTTCAATCTTTCGGACACTCATGTGCATACTCAATCATAATTTTCTATCACCCTCAATAATGTAATATCTCCACTATCTAGGAAGCTCCAACCGTTAAGGTTGTATTTTTTTAGGGTATGTCAATATTTATTTATAAAACAAATCTGTATTGTATTTTATCTTATGAAAGTGCACCATAATTTGCTTTGGTGGCCTTTGAACTATGTATAAAAAAATATATATGGTTTTATAAATATAGCTTCCATTTGTTAATATATTGTATATATATATATATATTATATATATATATATATATATATATATATATATATATATATATATAGATATATGAAAGACGTAAAATAAGAAAATCTGAAAAATTAAAAATTAACTTACTAAAATTTTCAATTTTAGTAAGTTAATTTTTAATTTTTAAGATTCTTATTTTACGTCTTTCATATAATTGTTCTGCATCCCCCTGCATAGAACCACAAAGGTACTAAGACATAACATATATATTTGCTAGCATGGGTGTACATCTGTACACATATGTTGGTAGATATACTAATTCTATATATATATATATATATATATATATATATATATATATATATATATATATATATATATATATATATATATATATATATATATATATATATATATATACATATATATACATATATATATGAGTGAGTGTGTGTGATTGTATGTATATACTGCCTTACAGATTTTATAGATTATATGTTTAAAATTATATTTTTTCTTTTTAATTTTTGTCTATATTGAGAACATTCCTGTAGCCTCAGCCTCGCTCCATCACAGTAACTCCTTTATATTTGTCTTTTTGTTCGCTTCATATTAATTCTTTAGTTGGTTGATTCATTCATAGATCAAGTCTACAGTCATTTATCTATTTATTGGCTTTTCTTGTCAGATATTTTCATCATGTATATTCTTTATACATACATACAAATATACATACATACAAACAAACATACATACATACAAACAAACATACATGCATACAAACCTACACACTTACATACATACACACACATATATGTATATATATATATGTGTGTGTGTGTGTAGAGTGTGCGTGGACATACACATATATATTCAATTATATTTTATAATATCTATACCAAGTATTATGTAATTGAAAATGTTTGTCTGTCTATGTGTGTACATATATAGGTATGTATATATATATATATATATGTACGCATATGTGCACACACACATGTATATGTACACACACAAACACGCATATACATATATATATATATATATATATATATATATATATATATATAAAAGACAAAAGCAGCGAGAAATATGTAAAAGACTAAGTGTAATTTTGGAAAATTGATATTTTAGCTAAACTAATAAATGCCATGATATTAAATCATATGCGTAACAAACCCATCAAAACACGCACCCATACATATCACTGTATATATATATATGTACGTATGATTGTATGAATGCATGTATCTATATCACTGCACACCACACTATACACACGCCCACACTCATATATATATAAAATCCACATATACATACATATATATATATATATATATATATATGTATGTAGGCGGTGAGTTTTATTGTAGTACAATAAAGCAATGCGCATAATAAAATACATGGAACTCTTTTAACCATCTTTTGATCTTATATATTATATATGTATGTATATGTGGATTTTATATAATGGTATTGATTTTGGGCTGTTGATACATAAATATATACATTTCACTAGACGTTTTCTGACATGGTGTCAAGGAAACTGAATAGAATTATATCATTCGCAATCATATTTAGATGGATTATATAAACAAAATTATTTACAACGTCAATTTAATTATTACGTTCAACAGGTAAGCTGTACATTTTATCGCCATTTTCAATATGTGGCTTGACTTTACTTTCATTGCAGTTTTCAATTTCAATGGCGGCTCTCTAATTATTTTAATACACGGCTTTATCTATAATTACTGTCGATTTTCATTTAACAATTCTTGGTTTGCACTGTATGTCGATTTTGCTGGAGATTTACTTGCTTTATAATTGTTGTCTTGTTATTTTGTTTTTGTCGCGTTTTAATAATGTCATTGTCGTATGTGGTGGCAGTTATTTGGTGTTGGTTGACTCAGTGAGAAAACTTTGTTTTGCTATAATTCTTTGTCTGTTTAACGATGTGGTATTCATGGATAATAATCTCGTGTTTCATTGCGCTTAGTTTTGCATATATTTATATATATATATATGTATATGTATATGTATATGTATATATATATATATATATACACACATATATATGTATGTATATGTATATATATATGTATATATATATATATATATATATATATATATATATATATATGTATATATCCAAGGAGTGTAACGTGGAGTTACTGTGAGCACTCGATGTTTAGGTTCACATTTGTGTCGAGGTGTAGAGCTAGACAGGGTGTATTATAATAAAATAAAACAAGGACGAGTATATATATATTCTTAAATATATATATGAATATATATATATATATATATATATATATATATATATATAATATATGTTGTACATTGTTGATTGCCATTGGAAGTTTAGCGTGTCGTGCGGTGAGGAACTCTATTTAAATGGAGACTACCGTTTGCTAGACATAAGTTGTGTTGAACGATAGCATCGAATCTATCCCTTTCATCTAAACATGAAAGGAGGTGCCATGAGGAAGATTTAGCTATTACATCTAGCAAGTCAAATGACCTCGTAGTGGGTCATTTATCGTCTCATTATGTGCTTTATTATTAATCTAATTGCTTTGTAAACCGAGCATAAGCGATATTATAATAGCTATACGTAATTATTTATATATTTGTGATAATATTTTTCTAGTGTATTTATTGAATCAGCCATATCGATTACAAATCAGAAATATTTTCAATTTGAATTTTCTTGACGTATCGAAATGGTGATTTATATATAATTCTGAAGAAAGACTCGTCGACAGAATACTGTGAAATTCATATTAGGTTAGCCATCAAAGTTTCTATTTGATGAACTGAAATCACTTCAATGTGGCAGGTCTAACAGTAATGCGTACAAATGAAAACCACTATTGAATATTAGTGAATATCAAGTAAACATAACCAGAAACTACTTGCATGTTAACCAGGATATAGGTTATAGGTTTTCTACTGTCTTTCACTATCTAGCTGTCTATTTCTTTACTTTTCTGATCTTCTAGTAGATTTTTATGTTTGCTTTAGATTTGTATATGTTTATTAGTGTGTATATGTATGTGTATCGGGTTGTAAGTATGTGTGTGTGTGTATGCTTGTGTGTATAAATGAGTATTTCGTGTGTGTATATAAGACTGTATTTAATGTGTGTATGAAAGCGTTTCTTGTGTGTATAGCAGAGTGTTTCGTGTGACTCTATAAGAGTCTGTTTTGTGTGTGTGTATATATAAGAGTGTGTTTCGTGTGTGTATAACAGATTGTTTCGTGTGACTATATAAGAGTCTGTTTTCTGTGTGTGTATATATAAGAGTGTGTTTCGTGTGTGTATAAGAGAAAGTTCATATGTGTATAATAGAGCGTTTCTTCTGTGTATATAAGCCCGTTTCATGTGCGTGTGTCTTAGAGTGTTTCTTCTGTGTATGAAAGAGTGTGTTTCGTGTAAATGTATTTGTACATGAATGAATTGATTTGTGAATTGATGTGTACACAGAGAAAGAAAGATGTAAATTATCCTTCCTAAATATTTGCTTTATTGTAATATTATATAAAGTGTTTATAATGACTCCTGAAACGTTAGATAGCTAACAACACTCAACTTGGCATGTCTTATGTACTTACGTAGCATGAACATATGTATAATGTAATAAAGAAAAGGAAAAGAAAAAACTTCATGGAATAAAGATAAACAGTAATTCGCTGCATGAGGCGAGTTTTCTAGAATAAAAGAAGCGCAGGTTATTTAAAAAAAGAAACGAGAATAAAGTAATATAATTTTCAGTGAAAAAGAATAGAACCAAAAGGCAAACACATGCACACATGTACATAATAACAGACACACACATATATACATATATACATATATACATATATACATAGTGACAATGGCACACATGCATACATATATATAGTAACAGACACACACACACATATATATATATATATATATATATATATATATATATGCATAGTAACAATGACACATGCACACATATACATAGTAGCATACACACACACATATATACATAGTGCTCAATGACACACATGCACACATATACATAGTAACAAATACACACAACATATATATATATATACATAGTGACAATGAAAAACACACACACATATACATAGTAACACTGACGCCCCCCCCCCCACACACACACTCATACTAAAGCAACCACCACATCATTGACGCTACTCTGTTAAACGGTTAACCACTATAGCACTCTTTTTTCTTGAAGACAGCATTATTATAATAATTGTATCGGTAGAGGGCTGGACGCCATGCTTTGCAGCAAAGAGTTACGGCCCTTTACGGTCTGAGTTCAAATCCCGCCGAGGTTAACTTTGCCTTTCATCCTTACGGGGTCGATAAAATAAAGTACCAGTAATGCACTGGGTAATTGCTGGCCTTGTGCCAAAAGTAGAAACAATTATTATTTGGCAGTATTGGTAGAGGCTCAGACATGCTTTCCAGCGTAGTTACGTCCCTTTACGATCTGAGTTCAAATCCCGCCGAGGTTAACTTTGCCTTTCATCCTTACGGGGTCGATAAAATAAAGTACCAGTAATGCACTGGGTAATTGCTGGCCTTGTGCCAAAAGTAGAAACAATTATTATTTGGCAGTATTGGTAGAGGCTCAGACATGCTTTCCAGCGTAGTTACGTCCCTTTACGATCTGAGTTCAAATCCCGCCGAGGTTAACTTTGCCTTTCATCCTTACGGGGTCGATAAAATAAAGTATCAGTAATGCACTGGGTAATTGCTGGCCTTGTGCCAAAAGTAGAAACAATTATTATTTGGCAGTATTGGTAGAGGCTCAGACATGCTTTCCAGCGTAGTTACGTCCCTTTACGATCTGAGTTCAAATCCCGCCGAGGTTAACTTTGCCTTTCATCCTTACAGGGTCGATAAAATAAAGTACCAGTGGTACACTGGAATAATTGCTGGCCTTGTGCCAAAAGTAGAAACAATTATTATAATAATTGTATGTTAATAGATAAAGAAGTCTTCTTTACAACTCTGCATATATCACCATATACCAGAATTGCTTCCACAGCTGTTTATTTTGGAGGACTAGCTGCAAACAAAATATTACAGATATTTTCTTCAGGAAGGAAAATGATAGAGAGAGAGTCAGAGAGAGAGAGAGGGGGAGAGAGATAGAGAGAGAAGGAGAGAGAGAGAGAGAGAGAGAGAAGGACGGAGAAGGAGAGAGATAAAAGCAGAGAGAAGAATCGATTCGATTATTTCACTAGTTCTATAGTTATTGATCCCCAAAAGATGATTTTAGTAACATGTGAATTCAAAGCGCAGAGATCCGGAACGAACATGGCAGGGCATTTGATTAGACACTCAAACGAATCTCTCTCTTTATACATATGTATATATATATATATATATATATAGAGAGAGAGAGAGAGAGATGGACAGAGATAAAATGAGAGAGAGTGAGAGTAAAAGCAACTCATGCATGGTACATACATGCAACAACACAATAGATATAATGTTGATTCTGTTGTTTGCAATTACTTTTCTATATAAATTCGTTCCAGTTCATTTACTGAGATTATAATCAGGAATAAGAACTATCCATAGCTACCACGACCCTTTCAGGAATAAGTGGGCGAAGAACTATCCATAGCTACCACGACCCTCTCAGGAATAAGTAGACGAAAAAGAATTATCCATAGCTATCAGGACCCTCTCAGGAATAAGTGGACGAAGAAGGACTATTCATTGCTACCACGACCCTCTCAGGGATAAGTGGACGAAGAAAAATTATCCATAGCTACCACGACCCTCTCAGGAATAAGTGGACGAACAAGGACTATCCATAGCTACTACGACCCTCTCAGGAATAAATGGACGAAGAAGAACTATCCATAGCTACCACGACCCTCTCAGGAATAAGTGGACGAAGAAGGAATATCCATAGCTACGACGAGCCTCTCAGGGATAAGTGGACGAAGAAGGACTATCCATAGCTACTACGACCCCCACAGGAATAAATGGACGAAGAAGAACTATCCATAGCTACCACGACCCTCTCAGAAATAAGTGGACGATGAAGAACTGTCCATAGCTACCGCGACCCTCCCAGGAATACATTATTCTCTCTCTTGTATATGCCCGTCCTCTCTCTCCAACCATTAGGTATCAGTATAAAGAGAAGTTTATCTCTATATATACCAACTCCATGTTGTTATTTTCATTACTTTCTAATAGGCGATGAACGACGAAGTATCTAAAAATAAATTCCATCTGGTTAAATAAATTAACTTTACATTTTATTCTTACCAGCTTTGCTAAATCAACCCTGAGTCAAATATTAGTATAGATGAAACTGTCAACGCTTCTTCACTTATCTATATATACATTTTATATATGTACTGCTTATATTTTATTGTTTATTTCTTTAATAAATATTAATGACCGTGTAATATGGAATGGTTGATGAATTTAATTGTGTTTTCTTTTGGTGTTCATCGCTGTTGGCTTCCAATTAAAATGGCAATCACGGTTCCATTTCCTTTGCCTGCAAATCCGAATAGTTTAAAGCTAAACTGAATGCAAGAAAACCTAATCGTATATAAAATAATTTCAACTTCATATCGAATGGGTTATAATGATTCACTAACGTTGTTGCATTAGAATTAGACACTTCGAAAAGCAATAGCTCACAAAAAACACGTGAAACAGCACTTGGCGGATGGTGGAATGCTCCGTTTCACAAATTATTTATTACACAGTGAAGGATATGAAGGCAATATGTTCTAATTGTACATTTACTATTAAAGAAGCTCTCATGGGTGTGCTCCAAGCAATACCGTAACTAAAACAACAGAAATATCTAATGAAAGAAAGACTGAAAGAGCTCCATTTCAATCTTTTATTTGTTTCAGTCTGCGAGCTGTGGCCATGCTGCGGCACTGAAAAAACGCATTAAATCTTTCAATACATTCTTGTCATATCAGCTACACAGCAAAACCAAACCTCAATATGTCTAATTTTTCAAAATATTATATTTATGTATTTATCTTTTCTTTTATTTGTCTGTTTGCCGTGTTTACACCATCTGCAGTTACAGAAGCAGTTTCACATGCAGCAGGTCTAAAGTGTGACGTATTTTGTATAAAAGAACAACACAACTTCAGTTGATGCTTTGCCTGTCTCTATACCTTAGACAAATAAAAATAACTAGTACAGTTCACCCAGTATATTTGCTGTATAATTTAACAATGATACAAGTCAACGAAAATCTATTACGTGATCAACTAACTGCCCTGTTAGAAATGTTAGAAACCATCCTTTATTCACTCCCACGAAAATATCTGCCATCGTTCAATTAGATTCTCATTCCATCCTGCCAACAACAACAACAGCAATAAACAAATAAAATACGACGAGATTGACAAGAACATTTGGAGTGGTTAGACAGAAATATCCGCTTTGAAGAGAACCATCATATGCTTCAAATTTATTTTAATACTTATAAATTTATAGAAGATAACGCATATTTATCATCAGGCGTATGAATGGAATTTGAAATATGAAAAACTGGGGCGAAATATTTTTATCTAAAGCTGGACGCTAGAAAGTGTCAGTATGATAAACCTATCACAGGCCACGTCAGCAACGCACAAACAACAGACATACATACATAGATACATAGATACATAGGTACATATACATATATATATATCGGTACATAAATGTATACATAAATATACATACATATATAAAAATATATATAAATAAACATTTATAAATATGTACATCCATACAAATATTTATAGATAGAAAGAAGGACGCGTAGACAATGTATATGTATGTGTATATATATAAATTAATGTATACATACATGAACATATATATATATATATATATATATATATATATATATATATATATATAGTAAGTATGTTTTGAAACAGTGAGCGAGCTTGAAATTAGAAATATAAGCTATCACCGTATTTTTGACTAAATAAATTTTTACCCTGATGGTGGGGTTTAGAACCATCAGAGAAATGGAAAAAGATGAGTATTGACGTACACACACACACACACACATATATATATATATATATATATATATATATATATACATACATATATACATATACATACATATATATATATATATATATATATATATATATATACATACATATATACATATACATACATATATATATATATATATATATATATATATATATATATATATATATATATATATATATATATATATGCGCATACATACATACACACATATATACACACACATACCCTAGAACATAATATTCAGACTACATGTGAAGAGAATTTACATTAAAACCTTACTATCGATTTTTAGATAACAGATTCACAGCATCACTTTTACAGTAATATTTGTGGCGTCAATTAGCGTTAACGGGAATCTAACTCGCCCGGTGCTTATCAGGGAAACTTCTCAGTCTGTATTACACATGTCTGTTGTCTAAGATTGATTTACTGTTGTTGTTGCTGCTGCTGTTGTTGTAGTTATTTAAACCCAGGTCAAATCTGCTGGGGCATAGCTGTAACGAAATATGATCTAGATAATATCTGTTTATTTATTCAACAGTATCTATGACTGGAGAAGGTTGGGCTTCACCGGGTTTAACATATGACCAAGAAAGACTGTATGCCAATACGGTGCCTCTACGACTCCATTGGGAGTTACGGGATGAAACAAAAAGACAAAATCTAAGTGAACCATATTTAATGAAGCCTTCATTTATTTTTAAGACGGTGGTGTACAGTTTTTAATGATGGCGTTTTATTTGCTGCTTCTCAAATCTTGAGTATCTTTATAAAAACACTGACGGTGGTTGTTTCAATATGGATTTAGTTTCTTTGATTATAGCAACCGCAATATAGTACTGGTATTCATATTTTGAAGATATTAGAAGGTATTTCACACTAGTGGTATTTGAGCTTTTCACATTGATGGGGGCAGGGTGGCATTATGAAGATTACAATGCATATCTCTCATCCATTATGATGGGGTGGTGATGCTTTAGATTAGCACTTTATTTTCACTTTGATACTGGCTGCAGAAGAGAAAGGGAAGCGCTAAACTCAAGGATCACCTTGACATATATAGATATATATATATGAATCATGTCAATCTCCATTGAATGTCCACTCCTTTCGTCGGAATATACGTTGTATGTGTTATATATATGGTTTGAAATTATCGACTATATTTGTATATATATATATTTTACACACTGTTATTAGCTAGAGTACCAATACGACGAGGTGATTAACAGGCACGATCTGTTTGCTAAATGTTATGTTTTCATAGAGAATTTATATACCGTTAGGATATGAGTTTCTAGCGCTTTTAAAACATAGAGTAAATAATACCTTCATCAGTTATATCAACAGATGTACGGAAACAATTGTAAGATGTAATAAAACATATTCCGTAGTGTTTATCGTACATCCAACATTCTATGACGTGTATATTTAACTAGATAAAGAATGTTCTGTAGAAACATAAAATGGTGTTAAGCTACAACATAGTATTCAGTATTTACTCGTCGTAAATACGTAATTAAAAGTTAGGAAACATATTCAGCAACATACACAAGCTTATATGTAAATATATAGTTTAAAATTCTACACCATGTTCCGCAACATACACAAATCTATACGCAAATATATAACTGGAAATTGTACAATATGTTCATTAACATTCACAGGTATACACGCAAATGTAAGAGTCTCATAAAAACCTGTCATTATGAGTATATTTTTATATATAAATATATCTATCATAAAGAAGGAAAATGTTTTGTAATTTAAAGGAAATGATTCTAAATTTTGAAGTGAATTAAAAATAATACGGAGAAAGATATTTAAAAAAAGGTATCCACAGAGTAATTTTAAAAATAGCCATTTCTTCACAAAATTATTCATTATTAAAATTTTATAGCATGTAATACACTTTAAATCGATTTATCTTAAGCCTGATGAATAATGTTTTTCAGCAATCACTTAGCTACACAAGCAATAAAGATATCTGTATTTTCCAAGCATCTTAGCAAAGGTTTGGCAAACATAAAACAGTAGGAGGTGCAGAGAAAGAGAGAGATAAGAATACATCTCTTATTTGAGCTCCAGCCTGTTTCCGACCCAGATAACATTATCATATTTTCAGCAACATTTTCACGTATATATGTGTTTTCCAGCATGTAGATGTCGAAAGCATGATGTCTAAATTAAGCCTATATGATTTATAAATCTTACATAACACTCCTACATACAAATACACACACTCCCTGTATGTATATGTATATATGTATGGATATACACACACACACATATATATATATATATATATAAGTAGAAGTTCTATTTAATTTGTTAGAAGTCCGACAAACACATACACACATATATATATATATATATATATATATATATATATATATATATATATATATATATATATATATATATATATATATATATATATATAGTTAGGGAAGCAGAAAATTGCTTATTGTGATCCAGTTCGTGGTTAAGAAATACAGTTTCATGGATGGTTTCAACGTACGGTTAGGGGTAACTCCACAAGTTTGTAAGAATTCCGTTCAATCTTGGAGTATAAAGTATAAAAGAGAAAACACAGGTAAGCATTAAGAGAAGGATTTTATCCAGGGATTTACGACCGTTTCATTGGTAAGTGCAACCTTATATTGCTATACTCTCTTAATGCTTACCTGGGATTTCTCTTTTATACTATATATATATATATATATATATATACATATACCATCATGTATACTTATATTTAGATGAATATGTGTAGCTGTGCACATATGTTTATGCATGCATAGCCACCTCCACACAAAAATATATATTTATGTATATATGCATATGCACGTATGTATGATTTATGTATGCATATATGAATAAAATGTATATGCATGTATGTATCTGCATGAATGTATCTATTTTTTAGCATAGTTATATTTAAATACACGTACCGTATATATAGATGGAACTAGAAAGAGAGAAGTGTGATAAATATTTATATATAGAAGACACAATTGATGTAAACACATCCGAATCGAATCATTTCTGTAGATATTCAAACGGAAATACGTTTAGATAGCATATCTGTTTGCCTATAATGTAAAATTATACATTATCGGCAAAATACCCAACTTTATAACACCAGATTGTTCCTGTTAAACACATTAGCCCCACTCACTTGATCAAATATGTAATGGACTGTCCAATATGGGTGACGGAAAGCAAATGTAATCATGGCTTCTTAATTCAGAGATTAACCTTCAGATACACAGGCATACAGAATTCTCCAAATATCATTAGATACGTATGAAACTTGAGCTTCTTATTTCAATGGAAAACGTTCAATTGATCCAAAGCCTATAGAAAACTTTACTCCAAAGATTATAGAAAACTTTATGTCTATTCGAGTGTTCAAATTATTTGAAATTTCCCAAAACTTCACCAATATCCTAAATTCCTTAACCGATTTCTGCAATCGTTACCCTATGGTTACTGAATTAATTTTAAAACAATAGAAAATCCCATTTAAAGATAACGTCTCAGGACCCTTTCTCTATGAACGTTCTCTCGTAACCTTCTTCGACTCTCGCCTTTTCAGTCTAAACCGCCCCTAAACACATATATTCATGTAAAGCGACATATGCAATGATTTCCGCTTACAAAGTTCTACAACTAAACTTAACCACACATATTCTGGAACCAACTGTTTCAACAGCAAAGCTGAGTGCCATCGGATCCCGGCTCACCTGTCTATGTCACTGTTGTAATTATATATATATATATATATATATATATATATATATATATATATATATATATATAGATATATAACGAAGGAAATGTGGTAAGGAACCAGGTGGACCATAACGCACCAAAGTACTCAATACTTAGGGTAGTAGAGTGGGTAATAGGAACAAGTAAGACCCCGACGGCTGAGCTCAAGCCGTTTCGACGGCTAATTCTGTACTCAATTAGCCGTCGAAACGGCTTGAGCTCAGCCCTCGGGGTCTTACTTGTTCCTATATATATATATATATATATATAATATATATTTCGAAAATATTCTTACTCCATATATATATATATATATATATATATATAAACGTATGTATTACTTCACACCTTCTTTAACTCTGCCTTTATATGTTTTTTCTTTAATACATGCACTCTTAGATAAGAATCGCTGTGAGAGAAATTAACAGAGAAGAAAATACTGCAAACTAAGTAATTATAGTTACACATGCGAAATATAATGATTCGTTACAGTTTCAACAACCGAGTTTCTCCGAGGTATTATTAATCAAAAAGACACCCACCTAATGATATTAAAAATCTAAAACGAACATAAAATAACGAACGTTGATGATAATAAATAGAAAATATATACAATGAACCACAGTTGGCATGTGTTATTTTATTTATTTCTGCTCTCCTACTAGAGTATAATATGTAATGTTGTTGTGCGTGAGACAACCTGATGGGAATTCGGAAATGTTGCTCTCTTTTAATAAATGACCAGTAATGTGATTTAGAAGAAAAAGTCCTCAAAATACATCAGACTTTAACATTTTATCTAAACTTTACAGATTTCCTGTTGAGTAAATAAAAACAGACACAGACACATAGACACACACTCACACACACACACACACACACACACACACATACATGCACACATACACACACACACACATAGACACACACATGCACACAGACACACACGCATACACACACAAACAAACACATATACACACATACACACAGACACACACACACGCACACACACATATACACACACATGCACACAGACACATACACATACATACACAGGCACACACACAGACACATAGACACACACATGCACACAGACACACACACATACACACACATACACACAAACAGACACATATACACACATACACACAGACACACACACGCACACACACACATATACACACACATGCACACAGACACATACATACACAGACACACACACAGACACATAGACACACACACACACAATATCATCAACATCATCATCACCATATCATCATCATCGTCACCACCACCACCACCACATCACCACCACCAAATTCTTATTTAGTCCAGAATTAGCCGTCGAAACGGCTTGAGCTCTGCCGTCGGGGTCATACTTGTTCCTATTACCCACTCTACTACCCTAAGTATTAAGTACTTTGGTGCGTTATGGTCCATCTGGTTCCTTACCACAATTCCTTCGTTATATATATATATATATATATATATATTTATATATATACACACAGACACACACATATATATGTATATATATATATATATATATAGAGAGAGAGAGAGAGAGAGGGAGCGGAGGGGGGTAGCGAGAGGTAGGAGAGAGAGAGGGGGGGGGGGAGAGAGAGAATTAATATATATATGAGTATCTAGTTGCTGTGTTTAGAGGTTTCAGCATTTTTAAAGCCTCCCATGATTTGAACAACATTGCAAGCACAGTAATACCTCTTTCTCCGTTAAAGGCATTACTATATATTGCATAGTTCCTCTGAGCGTAGATTAACCAATAAGTACCTCTGAGCGTAGATTAACCTGTGAGGTTCTAGCTCAAATCCAACAAGTTATCGCCTTTGTCTTTGATTTCTTTGCAATCAATTAAGCATAATACAAACATACTATAGGATGAATACACTCAAGTGCAGACTTCCTATACAAATATTACATTAATGCTGATGAAAAACAATCTGTTTAATGCGACTTGTGATATTGTTGTTGTTGTCATTCTCAAGGTCAGCCCTGATTAAGCCTGTGTAATGAAAGGTATTCGAGCCGTTAAAAATCTGTCTTATTGCAGATATTGTTTAAATAGCACTACATTAATGTCAGTAGATTGAGAGTTTAATGGTATCAATGTAACTAATACGAGCAACTTTCTGCAAACTACGGCGTTAGCTGGGAATGGTTAATGTGGCGTATGTGTTGGTGGCATTAATGCAGAGCTTTTATTTATAATTAGGTGGTGATCATAAAATACTGGTGCCTCACGGTGATAAACTGAGTAGACAGAATACTATCCGTTGATTATTCGACCGATGGAATAATATCCTTATTGGTTAATCGACGCGTATAACCAATAAAGTAATTAAAAGTATCATGATGAAGCATCGTTGAATCTTAACCAGTGATTACACGCCCATATCGTGTATCTAACACCCGTTATTCCTTGCCCTCTCATTCATTCTTTCAACAGCCTTTTATCTGTTCATCTGTGCTTAAGCTTCTCGCATTCTCTTAACCTTTCCTTGTTCCATTAGTGTTTACGTTTACGTACAGCTTGTGTAAGCTTGTAAAAATACATTTATAAGCCACATGCAGAAACATACACACACACACAAATATAAATATCGATTTTTGTATGCATGTTTGTACGAAATAGGTTTTCAATGCGTCTGGCGCCAGAATTACATATATTTGTTTTTAATTACTATATTACAGAGTTACATCTCTGTTCTAACCCTTATCGAACTCTAAACGTTTCTCCAGTTTACTCAGATCTAGAAATGAGTTGCGACGTCACTGGTAGAAAGCTACATTGACCTTTGCCTTTCACTCGAATAACATCGATGTCGTGGCTAGGAGAGGTCTGTATATATGGGCGACTGCTGGTGTACCACAGATAACCCCGCCCGGACTTGTGGTCATTCGTAACGGAAGGAGGGTTTCTTTACCCCTATATATATATATATATATATATATATATATATACAAAAATAAATATACAAATATATATATATATATATATATAGTAATAATAATAAATGTGAAGACTACAATCCAAAGAGGGGTCGATAAGGAAAATATATATCAAATATATAAGAACCATAGAGCAAATATTTATTAAAATAACAGATTAAAGTTTAAGCAAAGAATCGTTGCTTTCACCTTTAACGGGATCATCCGAAACTAAATATATATATATATAAAAAATAGAATTATAATTTTATTCCTCGCCCTAGCACAGCTGAGACATAAATGGAAGTATGCATACGTACACACACACATATATATATATATATATATATATATATATATATATATATACATATATATATATATACATATATATATGTAAAGTTATATTTAAAATTGTTGGGTTACAACTAGTAAATATTTATAACTGATATAAAAGCACTCGACAAATATTTGGAGTATATTTACAATATTAAATAAATGGAAAACTATATTTATAAAACCATATTTATTTCATTATATATATTTCGGGGATATCATATTAACAATATGCTATGCCTTCATCAGACAAAATACAATATAAACAGTTTTATAGATAAATATATTCGACATACCGTAATAAACATCAACTTCATTTGAAGAGGTTTACGCTAGCAGTAAACCTCTGCTAGCGTAAACCTCTTCAAATGAAGTTGATGTTTATTACGGTATGTCGAATATATTTATCTATAAAACTGTTTATATTGTATTTTGTCTGATGAAGGCATAGCATATTGTTAATATGATATCCCCGAAATATATATAATGAAATAAATATGGTTTTATAAATATAGTTTTCCATTTATTTAATATTGTATATACATATATATATATACATACACGGCTACCTCCATATTCCTTCAATGTCATTGTTTATCGTTTAATTTTAGTTATTCTTGTTGCAAACCTTAGGTAATTTAATAGATATTTATTAAATACATTTCTGTATCATCTGAAAACTGACAAAACATTAAGTAAGTCAACTTTTTTAGTCTACTGAGAGACATAACATATTTTTGTTATATATTAAATCATAGTTTCAAACGTTGATTACGATGTCCTCAAATATTCAGGTCTATTCTTTCTCTCTCGAAAAAAAATATACTAATGGTAACAAACGACTGTTTATAATGAGAATAAACTGTAAATAAACAAATATATATATACATTTAAATTAGTGACAGTCAGACGATATGGCGAGCGAGAGGCAGACGAATGAAACCAAAGAGGAATTGAATCATATTAAAAGTTTAAATAAAATAAGTATATTCACTCACTCACAACAAAAGACCAATAGACCAAAACATAAAATAATTACTATATATCTAAAACTGACAATAATTACACCCATGTTAAAAGAAAAAAATATTTAGAAGTTAATTAAAAGATGCAACAAAAATAAATTAATAAAATCAAAGAATGTTCAGAGGAAAAGTAAAGCAAACAAAACAAAAAATAATCATCTGTTCAAAGAGATCGGACAATTGGCTAGTTAACTCATTTTCAACAAATTAAATGAGAGTTGTGCCAACTTTCAGCTTGCCAATATACGAGGAGAAATTTCATATTATATTGTAAATAAATAGTGTGAAGAAATATATGAAAATTGTGTGTAATTTTGTGCGATTTAAAGCAAAGTTTCTCACAGTTTCCTTGTACTAAATTTTGCCAACGATTCATTATTTATTCGTCACTGGAATGATATGTTAAAATGTGTTGAGTAATAGCATAGAGCTGCAAAACCGATGGTCGCTTGACAAACTTCTCTATCAATTACACACACACACGCCCGCGCGCACACACACACACACACACATGTATATATATAGGGCACTGAAGGCGACCGCAATTAAATTAAGGAAGGCAGGGAACTCAATATGATTTCATTTAGAAGTGATCTTTCCTGAACCCATTTTGTTTACATCGGTCATGAATTATATA
Source organism: Eledone cirrhosa (assembly GCA_964016885.1). Classification (NCBI taxonomy): domain Eukaryota; kingdom Metazoa; phylum Mollusca; class Cephalopoda; order Octopoda; family Eledonidae; genus Eledone; species Eledone cirrhosa. The sequence continues at coordinate 11,720,594 of OZ024758.1, forward strand.
TGATTATATATGTATATATATATATATATATATATATATATATATATATATATATATATATATATATATATAGAGAGAGAGAGAGAGAGAGAGAGAGGAATACACCGCAAGGTTATATTCGTAGTAATTAGAGCACTCAATCCATAGGACGAGTTCGGTATAAAGTTGGTTCCACAAGTTAGCAAACCATCCCCGGGAACGCACGTTTCACCCAACTGATTCTTAACACGAATGAGTTTGTGTATATATATATATATATGAGTCCCCAGTGTCCGCGCATTGCCTGGAGACTTAGCTGAGAATAGACTCCCTGATGACGTAATGAATTCTCGACGGTTATATTACGTAACTGTCTTTATCCCATTACAGAAGCTAATTAGTTGGAGTGAAAATTTTAGTAAGTAAGTTAATTTTTTAAATTTTTTTTTAAATTTTCTTATTTTACGTCTTTCATATATATATATATATATATATATATATATATATATATATATATATATATATATATATATATATATATATATACGGGGTAACAAATAATAGTTAAATGCAGTCCACTTAGGTATAGTCCAGTTATGGTATTCCAGGTAGGGGATGATATCAACGCTTGGCTTGGTTTGACTCAACAAGGCGTTTCCATAGTGATGCTGCGGGTATGCTGTAATTCCTATGTTGTAAACACTTGGAGTAATAATAAATCAGGATAAAAATACATAAGTTTCATGAAGCAATTTATGACATTTTATGAGATTTTCAAGTGTTTCAACAAAACATAAACATAAAATGTGTTAGTGAGAAAAATTTCATGAAGCTGTGTTATATTATGTTAGCAATAAAATTCTATGTTAAGATCGGAGCATAAAATCCATCACATTACCTTAACACTTGTATCGCCAAAGATTTTAAATGGTTGAAAAATTGTAGGGAAAGATCTACCGGTGAAGAAAATCAAAACAAGATAATACATTGAAGCATCAGAAAAAGTTATCATGTTCTTGATATATATATATATATATATATATTCTAAGGCGGGTAAAATTCCCGAGATCCATGGACGAGTTCTCTCCAGCGATCTCTGTCCCTCATTATCGCTGCCATGTCCCGCGTCTCCAACAGACCAGTGTCTGTCCTTAGGGCATCAACATACGTTAACCTTGGTCTTCCTCTTCTAGTGTGTATATATATATATATATATATATGTATATATCAAGAACATGGAAACAATTGTAAAACTGTAAATAAATATCCTTGTTTCTACTGTCGACCATGTTATTCTTCACTTTTATATATATATATATATATATTATATATATATATATATATATATATATATATATATATATATATATATATATATAAATATAAATTTATCGAGAATCGCATTTCGGTGGGTAGAAATTAGCGAAACGCAACTTCCGTATTGTGCAGACAAGCGCTCCATGGATATGAAGATACCAGAGCTATAAACATAAGTTAAAATGGTCATACAAACTAAGACGATGGTGAAGAAGCCATTAACCACTTTAGCCAAAAAAGCGAACAAGCTAAACGGTTCAAACAAAATAAGATATGATTGAAATAGTTACCCGGACCCTCGGGGAAGATGGAATACTCCGATATTGGGTTTCTGCAATACCTAAATCAATAATACTGTCTGCTTATAAAGAATAAGCTTTTGGTATAATGATCGAACAAGGCATCGCTTTCTCAACAGGCATTTTGTTCTTCGTGGGCCAGAATTTCACAGGTTATGAAAGCACATGTGAGATTCTAAGGGGAGAAAACCCCTATTTTGGCCAGTGAATTTAGCATATATATATATATTGGGGCAACATGTATGAAATTTGAAGAAATTTATAAAAAGAAAATAAATTCCTACAAACATCATAATTGACGACCCAATATATATATATACAATAATTATTTCTACTTTTGGCACAAGGCCAGTTATTATATCAGTGCATTACTGGTACTTTATTTCATCGACCCCGTAAAGACGAAAGGCAGAGTTAACCTCGGCGGGATTTGAACTCATACCATAAAGGGCCGTAACTCTTTGCTGCAAAGCATGGTGTCCGACCCTCTACTGACACTGCCAACCCACTGCCCTTATATATACAATAATTGTTTCTATTTTAGGCACAAGGCCAGCAATTACTCAGTACATTACTGGTACTTTATTTTATCGACGCCGTAAGGATGAAATGCAAAGTCAACCTCGGCGGGATTTGAACTCAGATCGTAAAGGGACGTAACTATGCTGGAAAGCATGGCGTCCGACCCTCTACCGATACTGCCAATCCACCGCAATAATGCGAGGTACACAGATATATGTGTATACATACATATACATGCATATATAAACATATATTTTTCACAAGTAAGTGAGATTGGGTGTTGTCAATCTTAACCAGTGTTGCTCTACAACTATGAGCGACACGATAATCAGAATAATTAAATTGACTCTATATCAGAGCTATGTAATATATTATAAAGTAAGAAGAAATATTAGATGCAAAAATCCTATATCATAGAGATGTAATCTCTATGATATAGGATTTTTGAATAGTAGCCACGAAACTGTACAGTCGGGAATTCTGAAGAAAAAAATGGGTATTTATTTATGTCTAATATTTCTTTTTACTTTATAATATATATATATATATATATATATAATAGTTTTAATAAGATGAGATTCTACAGGACTAGAACTGTTTCATTCTTTAGAAATCATCAGGATTTCTAAAGAATGAAACAGTTCTAGTCCTGTAGAATCTCATCTAATTAAAACTTTTATACTCTGCTATGTATTGAGTACCATACTTACTGTGGTTACCTCCGATTCAACCCGGAATAACGTATATATATGTGTGTGTGTGTGTGTGTGTGTGTGTGTGTGTGCGCGCGCGCGCGCGCGTGCGTGCGTGTGCGTGCGTGCGTGTGCGTGTGCGTGTGTGTGTGTGTGTGTGTATCGAAGCAACGAAATAAATATTAATTAAATCTATTTAATGTTCATTTATATTCAATATTCTGTACCTGTAGAAACCTCCTTTGTCATTGCTTACATTATCTATGCCATATTCATAATATATTTACATAGCTCAAACAGAAGCCACACAATAATTATTTAATAAAGTAATATATTAAAACTTGAATGATTCCATTCAATCCAATTTATTTCCTCTCTGAAAACGACACAACAAAGTTTCAAATTACCAAACTCCATTTAACCATCTTCCGACTGGAATTATTTCCATAAAATATAAATTAATAGAATAATTATTTCAATAACTACAGTTTTCTTTTATTGCGTACATTTGGCTACACCACAATAATTGTGGTAAAAGTATTGCCTTGATTTGTATACGTCACGCATACATGCATACATACATACATACACACATACATACATACATATATGCATACATATATACATATATACATACACACACATATATATACATTCATACATACACACATATCTATATGTATATAATTATATATGTATAAATACATATACAGTAGTATAACAAAACCAAAGACCAATATATATATATATATATATATATAAGATATACAGAAATAACAAAGCAAACGACACAATACAGGGAAGAAATATATTAGTCTACCGCTTGAACGCTTGAAATTGCCAGAAAAGAGTCTTAACATTCGGTCTCTCTCTCTCTCCCTCTCTCTTTTTCTCTCTCTCTTTCTCATTATATATATATATATATATATATATATATATATATGAGAGACGTAAAATAAGAAAATTATAAAATTAACTTACTTACTAAAAAATCACTTCCAACTAATTAGTTTCTGGAATGGAGTAAATATATTTTCCGAAGAAACATATACATAATCATTCCGTCATCAGGAAAGTCTTTTTCCGTGTAAGTCTCCAGGCATAGCGAGGACTCTGGAAACTTATTAAAAAAATAATTCAGTGGAAAGGAAATAACGAAGCGTGGACTGGATTCCTAGCCATTGAGAAAGTCATTGCCTCTTCGTCTGTGGCAAATTCAAAAAGAATCAATCACGTGACATCGAGGTCAATCAGTGGAAAGCGAATGGTTAATAAGACAGCGGATGTATATACATACACTATCTTATTTCCAAATTCTATATTTTGATACAAACAATAACATGTTATCACTTACTTAGTGACAGGTTTGTATGCAGCAAAACAAGAAATTTGTTGAACGCTCTAACATGTCTAACAACACACCACATTTAAAACTCTAAATTCCATACTAACGTATTAACCAGATATTTGACCTAAAGGCCTTACAAGACTTCTTATTTTATGTTAATGCCATTTGAATAAAGCACTTTTATGAAATATATACCTGTTTATAAATATAGATTCCTCCGGCAGTCTTTTCTAGATACTTTATGCATCGGGTTATCGCATTGAAATAGTTGAAACCTTTCTATTTTTAGAATATTTTTTACTACTTTCGACGTAAGTTAGAAATAAAGAATATCTTAATTACCTATCCACTCCCATTCTGCTGTTAGGGTTATAAAATACTTACGACTACTTTTAAATATAAAGGAGACTTGACGAAAGAGAACGTTGTTTTATTGATTTGCTATACAAATGCAAATCAAGAATTATTAGTTTCGCGGTAATGGTGGCAGTTATATAGCTTACCGCCGACAGGTTTGTATGTCTTTACAAAACATCAGAAAAACCATGTGTTAAGGTTTTGTAAATGGCCAAAGGTTATATGCAGTTTCGAAATACATAAAACTTAAACTCTAACACCTTGTCCCTCCTAAGAATAAACAATGACAATAGCAAGATACCTCACCCCTCCACCCGATGTAATTATCTGGAATATTTATAAAATCAAAATATATAGTGCCAATAAATTAGCTAAATTTTCTTGGCTGAAATATTGAGCGTTTCAGAAAATTAATAATTATACATTTGGTTATTATCTTTAATTTATAAGCATTAAGATTTATTTCTTGTTTAAAAGAAAAGCCACAAATTTATAGGGTTTTGGAGGAAATATTTGTGTAAATATTCATAAATTTAAAAAAGGAATTATCATTTCAAATCAAATATGTTAGATTTACGCAGCATTCGAAATCGTATAAAAAATATTTTATGATGTTTTCTAAACGTTGTAAAATTCATAGGATTTGTTTTGTTTTAGTTAGCTTTGCTTGAAGAAAATTTTAAAATTAAGACTAAAAGTCTGGCTTTAACATCTACATGAAGGAATACACTGGGTTATTTCTTATTTACCCTTGGATGGGGAATATAACCTCGAAGTACTTCCCATAGAAAAATCTGTCTGAAGGTAACCACGATTTGGTATTAAGATTACACTTTCGAAAAATGAGAGATTGGTTCAAATAATGCCTCCATCAGTTGTGTCCGTGATTAACATATACATTATCTTCAATATGATTGGGTTATATGTTGGTGTAATGGTAGCACAGTGGTCTGGATAACCAAAGATGTGGGTTCGACTCCAATGTACGACAATGCTTACCTTTTTTTTCCATTTCTTAGAGCGTTCTAAACCCCACTATCAGGCTAAAATTTCTTCAGTAAAAAATGCGGCAAAAGCTTCAATTTCTAATTTCAAACTCGCTCACTGTTTCAAAACATACTTACTTATTATTTTTAATATAATAAAGATTAATAATCGAACTATCAAGATTTTATTTACTTTGTCACTAAGAACGAAAATGTCCATAAACCTCTTGAAGATATCCATGTGTGGCAAAACGGACGGAGAAAATTATTCTTAATTCGGAGACTTGGCCGGATTGTTTGCAGAGTGGACGTCGCAAACGGGACTGAAGTCTTAGATTGGATAACGGAATAAATCTATCACCCAATGGGTTACGACAGGATTTGAACTCAGAACGCAATGAACTGGAACAAATACTTCAAACAACAACGTCTGACACTATTTCCATTCCATTCCATTCCACGAATTATTGCCCATGGGAGTACAAAAGGCTTATGTGACTTCGGTTGAATATGAACTGGGAAGGCGAGGAATCAAAATAATCGAATTCGCGGTTAAAATAAACTTAAAAAGCAAAAAGTAATACAGAGAAGCCAACGAGAAAGTATAAGCTATATAATGACATTTATCTTTACACTGTCTCAAGTACGTTGAAAATGTCACAATATCTAAGGAAAAATGAACTGAAAATTTATTTAACTGAGATAAACACAAACAATCAGGGAAAAAAATAAACGAAACCTAAAGAACTGATTATGTTGTATAGATAGCAAATGTCATTTAAATTATGTTTTAAAAACTTAGAAATTGTAACTAAAAAATTAAGTAGAAAACAAAATTGCACTTAATAACCAAACTTATTAAACAATATTTCTATTCCACTTTATATTTATCTGCAGACGAATGACCACTGGCATCGATTATATATATATATATATATGAGAGTATTGAAGTTTGCTTGAAGCATTGTGGAATAATAAGGTAAATTTCTTTAAGTCGTTTGGAAGCCTCGACAATGCAAATGGGTAAATCTCCGGGTAACAAGATCCGGTGGTGGAGAGAGAGATGTAAGTGGGTGTACGTTGAGATGCGTGGCGTGTATAAGACGTGTAGAGCAATGAAGGAAAGAACATAAAGGATAAAATAAAAATAACAACACGAGAGAGAGTTACCTTGGGAGAGATTTAATTGTCCCTATATATTTCGGATTCACATCCATCAACTGGGGGTTTTTCCGGGGTGGGGGAAAGGTTGTCTGTCGGAAAGGTGCGAAACGCGTCCTCCGCTGTTCGTTGTTTTTAATATTCAAAACCACGAACAGCGGAGGACGCGTTTCGCACCTTTCCGACAGACAACCTTTCCCCCACCCCGGAAAAAAACCCCAGTTGATGGATGTGAATCCGAAATATATAGGGACAATTAAATCTCTCCCAAGGTAACTCTCTCACGTGTTGTTATTTTAATTTTATCCTTTATGCTCTTTCCTCAGTCGTTTTATAAAAGTAGTCGACCTTTTTCATGAAATATTTGAAGTTTTACTTTTTGTAGTATTGAGGGTAATAGTTCTTAGTTCAAATATTTTATGTCTACTTCTGCATGTCGAATCTCTTCACACTGTGGTCGACAAATTAGCAGAGCAACGACAGATATGTTGATGTTAGTAAAATAACTCAAAAGACCACTATTTAATATAATTGACAATTCATATCACGTTGGATTTATTTTTGTATGAATAGCAGGTCTGTTAGAATACAAGAACACCACACCCTTGACACATGCACACATATATGATACCCCACCCCCACCCACATGCATATATATATATATATATATATAGGTTTACATATACATAAACTAGCCATATATATATATATATATATGTATATGTGTTATTGGCAACCATTCACGGTGTGGCTCAATGACGAATTAATTAATTAAATAATCAACAATCAGGGCAATACATAAGAAAGTAAGTCTTACTTTCTTATATATATATATATATATATATATATATATATATATATATATATATATATATATATATATATATATAGGGAATGTAACGTCCAGTTACTGTAGGTTCACCAGTGTTAGCACTCGATGCGTAGTTTCCAGTAGGTATACAGGTGTAGTACTAAGCTGAGTGTAATAATAATAATAATAATAATAATAATAATAATAATAATTGTTTCTACTTTAGGCACAAGGCCAGCAATTACCCAGTGCATTACTGGTTCTTTATTTTATCGACCCCGTAAGGATGAAAGGCAAAAATAATAATAATAAAAAGGACGATTTGTTACGCCTTGATTATGTTTATAAAAGCAATGAAGACATAAAAACATCGTCTTTCTTATATATATATATATAATGAAATACCAATGATGGTTGGCAAAATCACTGATGAGGGACTAATTTTATAATATGTAATCCATGTGCAACCATGCAGTATTCTTCTTCCCCTTGTTTTTCATATATATATATATATATATACATATATATATATATATATATATATACATATATATATATATATATATATATATATACATATATATATATATATATATATATACATATATATATATATATATATATATATATATATATATAATGTATGTGTGTGTATATGTGTATGTGTGTGCGTGTGAGTAATACTCTGGTGTGTGTGTTTGTTGGATGATTATTTAGACCCAACTCTCAGCCTTCCCAGATCAGAAATCTAAATGGAATGGCAGCCATGACAGTGCCGCTCTCATTTCTTTATTGGTATATCAAATATATCCTCATGTTTCCTAAAATGGCGGAGATTTAACTGCACACTTAAGTAGGTTCTTCAACATTATTCCACCAATTCTTTTTCTTGTAAATATACAATGACATATTGATGTGGAGAAATTATTCGCTTCACAGGAATGTAGTTTAGTGTTCAATACCGCTCTATGGTACATCACCAACTTTCTTCCACCATATGTTCGGGTCGATCCCATATATTGCTATATATATATATATATATATATATATATATATATATATATATATACATACATATATTCATTTATGCATATATATATATTTATTTATATTTATATATATTTAATTATATATATGTATATATTTATTTATTTATTTATTTATTTATACATTTATATATATACATATACATATACACACACACACACATATATATATATATATATATATATATGTCATTGTTTATATGAAGTGAATCATTCCCACACAATTTAATGTACGTAAACGCAAATGCATTATATGCACCATACACACGCACAGATAGTCAGTCATTATTCCATATACACATGCACAATCCCTTACATATATCTACCATTTACAACTATTGATATTCATATATTGATAGATTCCTGCATATTCACAAATGAAACACATTACTATGGTAATCTAGACAAGCTTTAACTGAAACGGAAGTAATTATTCTGTATGTCAAAAAGATTGTTTTTGCATTAAATCATGACCTTTCGTTTTGTTTTGCCTTTTGTGTTATGATTGCATTATTTTGTATGTTATTCCACTGACTGAATAATGTTCTTTTGGCAACGATCAGTACAAATCATACATACACATAACATAGTATACAGACTCTAACACCCATAACTCACTCTCTCTCTCTCTCTCTCTCTCTCTCTCTCTCTCTCTCTCTCTCTCTCTCTCTCTCTCTCTCTCTCTCTCTCTCTATATATATATATATATATATATATATAACAAAGTCAATATATATAACTAACAAAGTCAATCTGCGAACGCAGAAGTAAATATTTGAAAAAAACGTTGCAACCGGAGGAAGACAGGAAGACGATACTTTGGTTCATGGAAACGTTCCCTGGTAAAGAACGGGAAAAGACGAATATAACACGTCATTATTTGGAGCGGTGAAAAACAATTGCACGCAAAGACAAAACCACGTTTATGGTATAAAAGAAATCGTAGACTAATATTCTATTAGGTGGTTCATAGAGACGTTCTCTGGCAATGAACGGAAACAACGAAGATCCCGTTAAGGGTGAAATCAGTGATTCTTTGCTTAAACTTTAATCTGTTATTTTAATAAATATTTGCTCTACGGTTCTTATATATTTTATATATATTTATCCTTATCGAGCCCTCTTTGGATTTTAGTCTTCAATTTTATTATTATTACTATATATATATATATATATATATATATATATATATATATATATATATATATATATATATATATTTATATATTTATATATATATTTATTAAAATAACAGATTAAAGTTTGAGCAAAGAATCGCTGCTTTCATCCTTAACAAGATCTTCTGAAACTAATTTGAAGATCCCGTTAAGGGTGAAAGCAGCGATCCTTTGCTTAAACTTTAATCTGTTATTTTAATAAATATTTGCTCTACGGTTCTTATATATTTTATATATATTTATCCTTATCGAGCCCTCTTTGGATATACATACATAGGAAAATGTATAACTCCGAGGGCAGAGCTCAATCCGATTTGACAGCTATTTCTGGATTAAATTAGAATTTTTTAGCCTGGTAAATAAATTCTAATTCCGTCCAGAAATATCCGTCGAAACGACTTCAGCTCTGTCGTCGGGGTCAAACATTTTCCTATTACCCACTCTACTACCCTAAGTATTGATTACTATAGTGCCTGCTGGTCCATCTGGTTCCTTACCACATCTCCTTCGTTATATACATATATATATACATATATATATATACATATAATATATATATACATATATATATATATACATATATACATAAATATATATACATAATATATATATATATATATATATATATATATATATATACACATATACTTGCACCTGTGATAAACAGGCGAAACGCAAGAGTTACAAGACTCTCTATTCAGCCTTAATAAAATGAATATTAAAAATCTACTTCGGTATTGAGTACTCCTGTGCATGTGGTTAGAATAGTGTGGACATGTGGTTATAGTGTCTCAGGAAAGAATCTCTGGGCATATGTTACCGGCAAAACCGATCGGCAAGAGTTCCAGGGCAAGATGGTTGGAGAACTTCCATAAGCTTGGCTGGTCACGCTTGGAGATTCAATCGGATCAGTTGGAGACGGTTGCTTCTGGCAGGACCCACTGGAAGGAGTGTTTGAGGACTCTGCTCTCACACGACCCTCTCAGGAATAAGTGGGTGAAGAAGAAGAATAAGAAGAAGAAGAAGAAGAAGAAGAAGAAGAAGAAGAAGAAGAAGAAGAAGAAGAAGAAGAAGAAGAAGAAGAAGAAGAAGAAGAAGAAGAAGAAGACGAAGAAGACGAAGAGAATAAAATCCTTGGAACAATGATTTGTTATGTCAATTTCTCATAAAAATGACGTCGTTTGTTATATATTCCTGGCGTTAGTTAAGTAATTAACTTTTGCGTTCGTATTTATGAACAGATGGACAAATCTTTCTATGTATGTATGTACGTACAAATATATATAATGTATATATCAATGTATATACGTATCTATGTATACATGACAGAGAGAAGTAACAGAGGGTATAGGCAGAAGTAGAACGAAAGATTATACAAAGATAGAGTTATATATAGATAAATTATATATATATATATATATATATATATATATATATATATATATATATATATATATATATATATAGAGAGAGAGAGAGAGAGAGAGAGGGGGGGGGGGGTGCTTTATAGAAAGAGATATAAAAATGATATTAATTGATAGCAAGTAATTGTTTTACAACTTATGTCATCATTGTATTAATTCTATTCATTGGTCCAGTCAGCCGACGGCTAATAAACGAAATGTTTAGAATAGTCTATAGAAACATACTTGCTCGGCTTACTGCTTTTATATGTTTCGGAAGAAAAACGAAGATATCAATGATCACTAGCATCATTTATTTCGCCATAATAATTGTTTCTACATTAGGCACAAGGCCAGCAATTACCCAGTGCATTACTGGTACTTTATTTTATCGACCCCGTAAGGCAAAGTCAACCTCGGCGGGATTTAGCCATAATAATGGGACAAAAATATATAACGACTGACTAAATTATGAGGAATCTATGATGTTATGGATTAAGAATGGTGAAAACTTTCAACGAGATTTCCTGGTCTTGATATGTTACAGTGATTATAAAATATATTAATTGTTATCTATAATTCTTTCTTGCCATAATAACCACCAAATCTATCATCATAGCACCTTCATCTCCCCCCTCCTTCTCCGTTTCTTCAGATCATCATCATCATCTGCAAAACTTGCTAGTTTTGATTTAACCCGATACAGGTTATTTTTGATAATTCAAATTTACAACATTTACGTATTTAATCAATGAACTACAAAACTGAAATACAGAGAAGTAAAGACAACGAACACTCCTCCCCACAACAAAATATCTAAAATAAAAAAAAAACAAACAAAAAACCCCCGAAAACGTCTTCATTTATCCGAAGAACTTCGAGTTCCAATATTTAGTTCAAACAGAGATTTCTTTCATATTCAGTTTCGGAAATTACAAACATGAAGTAATTCAATTTGTGGCGGAGAGCTTTAAAATTTCAAAGGTTCGGACTCTTCTTATTTTTGGTTAAGAAAACCATTCAGGTTAATACTTGGTATGTTAACTATAATTTCCTAAGATTGCGAAATTTAATTAATTTCACATTTTAATCTGTATAACATATGTTCAAAGCGATTCTCACGTATAAATCCTTTACAAAAAGTGTGAAATGTGTGCGGTCTTTTAGGTGAATATTCTTAACATATTCCAGAATGAAATTTGGTCGAGGTGTAATTACCGTCTCCAACTTTCATGGTCATAGCGCCGCATTAAATCCACAATTAGAGTCGATAATTTGAATGCGAGGTAGTGAATGCCATATTCGGCCATATATCTTTACTGCCAAACGATTTATCAACTCTGCATTCAACGTATTTTCAATATAAGATTTTCTTCTCAGAATATACAACTTTCCTGAAAAACCAATGATTTCAGACGTTCTTGTTTTTCAGGACTGAATCTGTCGATTGATTATTTCTCTAGTAATGAAGTTTGCTTTTGAAGCAGAGCAAATACCCACAATGACGTCCTTGTGTATCATAAACCCTTCTAAACCTGGCATATCTGCTTCATCAACACTATAATTAGATAGTAGAAAACATAGTTCACCACAATGGTAAACTAAATATATAGTGAAACAATGTAGGCACTACCTAACACTCATTCTCATGACCATCTTCCCGTTCCGCGGTGGCAAACCCCTTGTCTGGGATGCCGCTTGCACCGACACTTTCTGCAGCCGCAACCTGGTGCAGCCTGCGACTGACCCAGGTTCTGCTGCACGGGGCCAAACTCCTCAAATACCGGTCGCTCTCCGACATTTGTTTGAAATGATCTTGGTGTGACGTGAAATATTTTAATGGTATAGTAAAACACACATGCTACGTTTATGGCGAATGCTTTTCTATTGTTAGTGGTTGAGAACTCCACTAACGTGTGCAGGTTTAGTGTAATCCCCAGGCAGATTCAACGTGATATAATACGCACAAGGTCACGATTTGTATTAGAATATAATCTAACCAAAGATCTGTAAATAATTTCACACACAAAGTTTAAGTTGATGTTAAGTTAAGATGAACGTGTTTGCTGAAGATCTCTCTTCGGATTCACTAAATGCGATATGAGCTTTTTACATGCTCAGCCATGATGCATCAATATATCTCTCTAGTTTCAAATGCAAGAAAACGCCTTTATCTTCGCTAAACTCGTTCAATTCCACACGGAGAAATTATTTCACAAGTGCCGAATGCATTTATTATATGTTAAACTAATTTTGCTCGCTTATTGAAGTTCAAACGCAATTTCGGAACACGAAATTAAATCTATTCCATTACGTTTTAAGCGGAAAAACCTTGTTAAAATAACACATTTCATCAAACACTTTACCGGTTTAAATGAATAGCTATTGTTTTTGTCTGTTTCTTAAATCGTTTATCAGAAATAAACGTACATATTATGAAACGGTTAGAATAAAATTAGATCCATTTTGAAACGATACCATTACATCATGAAAGGCATGATGACAACAGATACTCTAAAGTGAAATTACATATAATTGTTTTAGAGTTGTCGGATCTTATTAAAACCAATCTATTCAAATGCGAGGAAGGATGGTATTTCTTTTCTTTTAATTAACCGTATAACACCAATATATTTTAGATGTGTATCGTGTACATCTATCTCCTAGATTGCTTTTACCCGAACAATTACAGACACAGAAACATATGTATATATATATATATATATACATATGTTTATATATATATACTCATTTTTTTAAGGGTAAATAGTGAATCCTATTACTTTGGAGTTTCGCCTATTTATCGCAGGTTCTAATGACTGTGATATACAGGCGAAACCCCAGAGTAACAAGACTCACTATTAACCCTTAATAAAATGAACATTAACAATTTACTTCGGTATTGAGTACTTTTTTTATTTTCTCTCAGTCAAGTTAGCGTTCAATCATATTTATTACTGATATTTTATAGTCAATTATCATCAATTTTTGTGGAGGTAATGGACCTTGTAGTTATAGTGTTGTACTCAAAACCAGACTATAGCATTTGAGATTGTGAATATTATTAAAATATTATTTATGCGTTCGATTTACTTCCATAGTTAAAAATGTTTAAATTGTGAAACTTGAACCCACAACCATGGAAACAACCGGAATAATATTTTATATTATTAGTTTATATATATACGATAGTATGTGGCAATAACAATCTACCGAATCTTATATATTTTTCATATATTCTCTTTTCGCAAATAATAAACCTTGAATTAAAAATTCTAAAATGCCAAGAGGCCGCCAAATTCTCTATTTAGTTGTTTAGAATCAGGTGCTGTATTGGAGGTTTATTTTGTTACATTTTAAGTGATATTCTAATGAATTGTTTAATGTTTAAGATAGAAAATAAATATAATCTTTTATTTAAAAAAAAATCATTATTGGTTTTGAAAAGAAAAAGTTTTAATATTTTCAAGTGTAAATATTGTTTGTTCTCATCTATTCTCATCTATTCCTCAGTGAGACGTGTGTCTATATTGGAGCAATATTTATAAGTTTCCAAGTATTTATATTGCACTTAAGAAGATTTGAATTTTGAATAATTTTCCATATGCATTTTACATATCAACTGGGATTAGACACAACCGAAATATATTTTGATCAAGTCTTCGACAGAGAAAAAGTTAGATGTTTAGTTTAACCACTACAAAAGTATTGCATGTGAACCACAATTGTCTATTTAATCCACTACGATTGTCCACGCCTACAATAGTATATTTGCATACTATTTCAAAATACTTAAATGTAAGGGTAGCAATATTCTTTAGAGATATTCTATATTGAATTAAAATTTGGTCGGGGTTAGATGGTTCTGACAATTGTTATTTAACCCCCCCCCCCCATGTTTAATTCTGCTAACATTTGTCCCATGAATACTTTCGACTCGGTATAAGAATCTGGTCCTCTTTGTTGCAAATGTTGATAAAATATTTATTGAAGGACGTCGTTTGAATCTTGAGTTGTTCCAACATAAACAGTTTGAAGGGAACGACAGCAAACCTGATAACCACATTTGTTTAACAGGAGTTATCTTTCCCCTCTACTACATTTCTGTGTATTATTTTGCTATATAATATTGATGGTATTTTTGTTTTCCTAGGATAGGGCTAATCGTGAAAGTTCTTCAAACGTTCGTTTTATTTTCTGTCTATAATAAATGACATAACAGTACTTTTGATAGGTACAACTCAATAATTCTTCAGATAAACTGAATAAAAGGAATCTCGCGGATCGAACGATTTAATCACACATTTGAGAGAATGCCCATCTTCATTACCTGTACAACGAAACATTGTTTATTCAGATAATATCACAGACCTGTCAACCCCAAACACCTCCCACCCCCCACCCGTCCGGCGAGGAGACCTCCCACCTTCTCTGGGCTGGGTGAGAGATATGTTCTCTTGTGAAAATGGGTATAGCTTTCATTTTATAAAACCTCCCCAATTTGCCTCATTTCTCTTCGTTTTCAGGGACCCTTTTTTCATGGTACTCCCTGTTTGAGTATTTAGAGGTTGGCAGCTCTGCTATTATAACATTGCATTTATAACATTGAAAATTATATTTCTTGAGATTCAATAAATTATTGCATTTGACGTGTTTCCATAAAATCTAAAATGTAAACATAAGTTACACAGTAATTAATTATATTGTTGAAATAAATATATCATATAAAGTAAAGCTATGTAATCAGTTTGGATTGCTTCAATGATGATGTACAAATTATAAGGAATATCATCAAAACGAATTGACCAATAACTGCGTTTTTAATACGTGATAGTTATAGCGTGAGTGAAGGCGTGTGGCTGAGTGGTTAGAGAATTGGATTCGCAATCGTAAGGTTGTGAGTTCGATTCCTGGACCAGGTGATGCGTTATGTCCTTGAGCAAGACACTTTATTTCACGTTGCCCCTTCTACCTGGAGTTGCGACCGATATATAGTATTAGCAATTGGAAAGACCAACGGAAACATTGTTCCCACGGTCCGATTTGACGAAAGTCGATCGTTCCATCAGTTATAGCTTTTTAAACAAATATATACTTTGTATCAAGTGGGTAAATTGTAGTTCAATGGCTACGAAAGAAATCCTGAGAACACTTTGAAGATTTCTGTTCAGAAATGCTGGCCTCTTATTATTATTATTATTATTATTATTGTTGTTGTTACTATTGTAATTATCATCATTTTTATTATTATTATTACTATTATTATTATCATTTTTATTATTATTATTACTATTGTTATTGTTATTATTATTATTATTAGTAGTAGTAGTAGTAATAATGGAGGAGTTGTTCCAATGAAATAAATAAGTTTTAAGTAGTTACGTTTTAACGGGTTAAAATGATAAAATTTGTATTAGCCTCTTCAACAATCATTGACTTTTCCTTCAGTCTTTTTTTATTTATGTTTCTTGTATTCCTTGCCACATGCGGCCCGTTCTCTAGCAGAACAGCTCTGCTGAGGAGGAGGGGGAGGAGGAGGAGGAAGAGAAGAAGGAGAAGGAGAAAAAAAAGAGAAAAGACGAAAAGAAGTCGAAGACGAAGAAAATGAAGAATTATTTCATGCAGTTTTGTAAATTTCTTCCTATCTTGATTGCATCGAATTACTTTTCAAGTATGTTTGAACAGCGTCCATGGTTAATAAATTACGGAAATATTCCTACTTTTCTTTTCCTGGTCAAGGAAGTTAATAGCTCTTCAATATGTCATATTATCTGTCTTTCAAAGGTCAAATTGCAACATATGTTTCTCTATAGTTCTTCCCATGGTTGATTAAAAAGAAAATAGAAAATTTGAACGAAACGGAAGCCTAAAGATTCTGGTAATATAAAATAATTATATATGTCTCTATTTATAATAATGTAATTTTACCTTTCGTCGACAGATGATCTAGCTATATTATAAATACGTATAAAGCTTCTATTTCTATTTTCAAACTCGTTCGCTGTTTACAAAGAAAAAAAAAACTTGCTTGTCAAAATACTTGCCAAGAATATAACTTCTAATTTGAATAAAAAGAGACGTGTGGTGTGTTGTTGTAATGGTAGCACAGTGGTCTCGATAACCAAAAATGTGGGTTCAACTCCCATATACGTCAAAACTCATATTTTTCCCTTTCTTAGAGGGCTCTAAATCCCACTATCAGGATAACATTTCTTTAGTAAAAAGAAATACAACGAAAGCTTATATTTTTATTTTGAAAACAAAACAAACTTACTTGTCACATACGTAATGTTTTAGAAGCTACGAAAAATAGATAAAATAATTTTGCCTTCGGAATATTCATAACATTTCACTACAGCGTAAGAAATAACGATTATAATAAATATTATTTATATTTCTATCATCTTTCGAAAATCAAAATACGACAATAATTCTGCATATAATACTGTTTTCATAAAGTCCCAGTAGATGAATGATAACAATCAGAAATCACGTATATATATATTGAGTATGTGCTGGTTGTTTACCGACACCCCAGTATGCAGGTTGGAGCACTCAACGAAGTGCACAGGTTGGTTTGTTTACTCCAGAGTAATGTAAAATAATAAGTGTATGTCAAACATGTTAAAGTTGGTTTCGGTTATTCAAATGCTCTGCTACACATATTTCTCTGATATATATATATATATATATATATATATATATATATATATATATATTAGAAAGTGAGGTTTTTTTTTACAAAATGAAAAATAACCGAGGTGTCCTACACGAGTGAAAGTATCAAGAAAAAGAGATGAAATCGAAAATGCAACAGGAGTCTTATTTTAAAAAAAAATATATATATATTATATACATAATATATATATTATATACAAAAAATATATATATGTATATACATATACATATATATATGAGGAATAATATAGAATGAAATCTACAGAACTCATTCTTTCGTAATTATCAAGAAAGACTCTCCACATACCTTAAGACGAATGGATGAGTTTCATTCGTGTAGAAGTAATATATATGAACCTTTTGTCTTGATCTAGTGGGTATATATATATGTATATATGTATATATATATATATATATATATATATATATATATATATATATAACACTCCTTTTCCAAAATGATACGGAAAATATCAAAGTTCAATGAGGTACCCACTATATATATATATATATATATATATAGTTAAAACAGAAAACAAAAACAATAACGAAAGTTCAGTACAAAGTGTTAGTATTAGGTTCAGGCTTGAGAGTGGGGTGGGGCGGGGGGAATGATATATATATATGCATTTATCATTTATATACATACATATATATACATATATATATATATACATATATATATATATATATACATACTTACATACACACACCTATATATATATATAAATATATATTTATATATACATAATGTATATATCTATATATACACACACATATATATATATATATATATATATAAATATATATATATTTATATATACATAATGCATATATATATATATATATATATACATACACACACAAACACACACACGTATATATATATATATATATATATATATATATATATATATATATATATATATACATAATGCATATATATATACATACAT
>OZ024758.1:11751826-11756826 GCA_964016885.1 Eledone cirrhosa
AGTTAAAACATTCCTTCGCAATAAACAAAGACAAATTAATTTAATGGAATTTAAGAAAATGATTACTTTTCATTTCCTAGAAAATAATCACGTAAAAAATTACAACTAATTATTGCTAAAGCATAAAACTAATGTTTGGAGATGTAGCAAATATAATGGTTTATTTCATTCGATGTTTATTGCTAATAATGGTTAAATTATTGGACGGGCGCTGTTTTAATTTTCAAAGAAAAACGTAAAAGAAATCACATATCTTTAGTCGAGCTCGCCAAATCATCCCAATTTGTCCATTTCGTATCGAGAAATAACAACCGTTTTCAGTTTAATACGTTTTAGCATACGAATTTTGAATAACAGAAATTTATGTAAATAATTTACATAGAAAGGCAAAAGAAAGACAGGGCGACACACATAAATACCTCATACGCATATAAAGATAGAGTTAAATATATTTTCCATATATACTTTAATATATGTGTATGTATGTATGTATGTATGTATGTATGTATGTATGTATGTAAGTATATATATATATTTAAAGGTTAAGCAAGGTTCAATGAATAAATGAAAGAATAAAGTTTTACGATAGATTAGAAGCACTCCACAGTAATGGTTTTCCGGAGTTATTAATATTAATTAAGTAGATGGTTAAAATTCATGACTGAATTTTAACCATCTATTTAGTCAAGGTATGTCATGCACCATCTTATTTTATCTGATGAGGACGTACTGTTGAAGATAGCTCAGTACCTCTGAAATATGTATAATAAAATATACTTGATCACACGAATTTCTATTTTTGTTAATATTTTGAATTAATATATATATATATATATATATATATATATATATATATATTCCTTATATAAGATATTTATTTTTTAAATGGAAACACTGAAACAATAGGAAAATAATTCCATACGCCATTTATAATTCAGATCATTGTTTAAGAAGTAAACATTATTGGATCAAAATAACTATTTGCTTAGAATAAATTCCACGTCAGCATTGTAAAGTAGGAAGATATATATATATATATATATATATATATATATGGTTGTGTGCGTGCGTGTGTGCGTGCGCGCGTGGATTTGTGAACTACCAAACCCAGTAGTAATACATCGAAGTGTGGCAGAAACGCGACAGCTGATCATGGTCAGTCGAATGACACCTGTTGGTCAGATTTACGATGACATAGAAAAACACCAGCCAATAACAGAACGCGCGAAGAGGATGTTTTTGACGCTAACACCCCAGTGAGAGAATTTGCTCCGAAATCATTAGACGTGTCCGTCGAACCTGCGGATCCAGAATCAGACAGATCCACACAATAATCGTGTCTCGAGCTGCCCGCCGGCGAAACAATTGTAACACACAATAAATTGAGTTCAGATGCATCACTGAATTTTCGTTTTATATTATATCATACTCTGCTCTGTAAGAACATAGAGTGCTGAACCGGCATACCGCCTATGGAAGCATCTTAGCTACCATCACACACACACACACACACACACACACACACACACACACACACACACACACACACACACACACACACACACACACACACACACACACACACACACACACACACACACACACACACATATATATATATATATGCATGCGATATATATATATATATATATATATATACATATATATATATATATACGATATTTCTCATACATATTTCTTCCTACCTCTAAAAAGAAATAGTATATTTTGTTTAGGTAAGGTATGATGGTAAAACTTCACGCGCCAATAATTTTATCGTTGTATGTATCTTGTAAATTCACCTGGGAAAATAACAATATTCATGTAAGACGTTTAATATAGGATACAAAAGTTCAATGTTCCTATTAATGTATTAACATTCACGTCCCTGCATACAAATGCATAATCATCCACAAATAAACGTGCTTCATCGTAAATATTATTTTCTACATGATATTTAGTAAACTTTTCATAACATATCAACAATTTAATTAATAGGCAACATAAAAATGATGAAACGAAATAGAAACGTAAATATGAACTGTTATTGCTGTCGTTATTGTTTCTGTTTTTTCGTTTTCTTATTAGTATTATTATTATTATCATTACTACTACTACTACTGCTGCTGCTGCTGCTGCTGCTGCAACTATAACTACTACTACTACTACTACTAATACTACCACCACCACCGCCACCACTACTACTACCACCACCTCCGCCACGACTCCTACTACTACTGCTACTACTATAAATAATATTATGAGGATAATAATAAAATAAGATATTAGACACAAAATATAGAAATTCTCTCGATTTCTAATATTGATATATTGAATAAATACATAAATAAATATCTCACTAATATGAAAATATTTGCCATCCATATTTCGTTAAATTAATGCCAAGGAAAGCAGAGATAAGCAACAGCATGGCGAGTCTTCGGCTTAAAACAGACTTTAACTTTTATTAAACACTCAAAGCAAATATTAGCTAATATTTCGTGTTGGCACAGGATCCAAAAACATTTTCCATTTAACATCATACAAACATTGGATAAATATCTAAATATTCTTGTTTGTTCTTTATATCATAAAGGTGACATATGCGTATGTGTATATAAGCTCACATAAGCATCCTCAAAGATTGGACTGGTCACAACAACGAGACCTTCTATGCATGATGGGGAACAAAACTATATTAGAAGCACAAATAAAGAAAATAGTAAAAACTTAAATAAAGAAAATATATAAAGATAATAAAAGAAACTATAAATAAACTATAAAGAAAATATAAAGAACATATAAAAATATATATAGTGAGAAAACACGATACGTGTAGAGGAATAAAAAAAATCATGTGACAAGAGGAATTCTAGAAATGAAATAATTAGCTAATTACTTTCAATAAACCCTCTTTTGCTTAAGGGACAGTATTTCAAAATGCCGTATGTTTTATACAGACCTGTGTTCATGTGATCAATACTTCATCACAGATCATTAATTAAGTAGTAGTAGCAACAGCAGCAGCAGCAGCAGTAGCAGTAGTAGTAGTAATGATAATAATAATAATAATAGTAATAAGAAAACGAAAAAACAGAAACAATAACGACAGAAATTAAGGGTGGTGGATTGGCAGTATCGGTAGAGAGTCGGGCACCATGCTTTGACGCATAGAGTTGCGTCCCTTTATGATCTGAGTTCAAATCCCGCCGAGGTTAACTTTGCCTTTCATCCTTACGGGGTCGATAAAATAAAGTACCAGTAATGTACTGGGTATTTGCTGGCTTTGTGCCTACAATAGAAACAATTAATTAATTAATTAGGCTTCCGCCGCCTAGGTTACCCGCTCGTTGATTACGTATTCATTAAGTTAATTCTAAACAGGAATCCATTATAGGAAAGTAGGTCACCCACGTGACCAGATATTATTGCAAATCAACTTTTAGTTACAGATTTGGGCCGACAGGTGAGGTACTCGGAAAATATATAGGACAATTTGACAGAGTATTTTTCACATTTTCCATAATACATTGCTTTACATAGAATCTCGAGAAATATTCCTCATAACCAAGTTGTCTTCAACTCAGTGTTTTGTATTTAATAGGCAATCCTGTGATAGTAACTCTCATCTGAGGCGAGATAGAAGCTTTTACAAAAACGTTATTTGTGCACTGAGCAACCTGTGTTTTCTACACGATTCAATACTAAAGTGACCTCGAGTCTAAGTCAATGTATATTTTTATGGTAAAGATAAAATTGAATGTTATAGATTCCTAGACACATTATGGGTATTATCTTTAGCACACAGACACATATCATATATATATATATATATATATGTATGTGTGTGTGTGTGTGTGTGTGTGTGTGTGTGTGTGTGTGTGTGTGTGTGTGTGTGTGTGTGTGTGTGTGTGTGTGCGTGCGTGTAAAGGCCCCCGTCAGTCACGAATGATCAAGGTTTTGCACCTAGAAAATTTCCCTCCGAGGCACAAGCCTGGGGAAATTTTGTGGAAGACAATCAATCGATATATATATATATATATATATATATATATATATATATATCATCGACGTCAAGAAAGACGTATTTCGAGATTGCCACGAGTCGAAACTGAAATCCCTTGTCCTATAGTCAAGTCCAACTTAATTGACAAACAGTGTTGTTTTCTCCCCGGACGCAGCACAACTGATCAAATATTCACAGTTATTTATACAATATTCACAGTTATATATAATCTGCCAGTTATTTATATATTCCCTCGATGAAATACTTCAGTGGTTGCTTTCTCTAAAAACGGCAAGCAGTGTCTGTGTATTAAATTAAAAAAGATTGAATAAAGGAAGTAAAAATAAGAAACAAAATGAAATATGAGAAAAATTATAGAGGATTGTGCAAAAAGATGTGAATTTCTTCATCTATTTCCATCGATGACCAGACACGTAGGCGGAAAATCACAAGGAAGTTATATATAGTAAATTGGTGTGAGTATCGGGAGTGTAAGTGGGGTTTATTGGAACTAGGGTGGTGTGGCTGAATAGTGGTGGAAAATGGCTAACACAAAATTAAATTTTGCACGCAGCATAATTTCTCCAATGATGCGTAACGTGATGTAAGTCATTGATGGAAAGTTCAGAAGAACAAAAGTAATGGGAAACATCGAAAAGGTTTTCGGGATGAATAACTGTGAGCTTTTTGGCAAAACGGCCAAATGGTCCTTCGTTGAGTAACCAGTTTTGCCGATGCAGAGGCCATTGCAAAACAATAGTCTAATGGAATTATACCAGTAACGAGATTGCAAACAGTGTTACGAAAATATAGATATATGACGTAAAATCATATATTCTATCTTACCTCTATCCCAAGCCCAGAGGCTCACCAGGAATGTGCTTATAACGGTTTCGTGGCGTGAAGCGCCTGAGCGTACAAGACTTCCCCCTGGAAGCAGGGTTAAACCCAAGCTATTGCTGGTACTCATTTTCAGCTGAGTACACTGGAGCAA
>OZ024758.1:11764326-11769326 GCA_964016885.1 Eledone cirrhosa
ATATATATATATATATATATAGTATTAATAATAAATTTGAAGACTAAAATCCAAAGAGGGCTCGGTAAGGATAAATATATATCAAATATATAAGAACCGTAGAGCAAATATTTATTAAAATAACAGATTAAAGTTTAAGCAAAGAATCGCTGCTTTCACCCTTAACGGGATCTTCTGAAACTAAAAGTCAATATGTAAACGCAGAAGTGGATATTTCAAATAACGTTGCAACCGGAGGAAGACAGGAAGACGATACTTTGGTTCGTGGAAACGTTCGCTGGCAAAGAACGGGAAAAAACGAATATAATACGTCATTAATAGGAGCGGTGAAAAACAATTACGCGCAAAGACAGGACCACGTTTATGGTATAAAAGAGGTCGTAGACTAATGTCCTCTTAGGTGGTTCATAGAGACGTTCTCTGGCAATGAACGAAAAAAAACGAAGATAATACGTCATATGTGGACCGTGGAGAACAAAGCACGCAAAGACAAAACCACGTAAATGATATAGCAGAAGTCGTAGACTAAAATTCTAACTAGGAGACCGAATGAATCTCCGCTACAGAGTTAAGAACAAATTAAATAAATACAATACAGAAGTAATAGAAATAAATAAATACATACACGCAAACAAATACGTACATACACAAGCATACGCAAAACGCTTACCATAGCTATACAAAACCACAGATTTCTGTCTCGAAACCTTAATTTTCTGTTGAGCTTCCTACTGTAGAAGATATAGAATATATATATATATATATATTCTATATATATATATATATATTCTATATATATATATATATATATATATATATATATACACACTTAAACAGCTGATTTTCAAAGTAGGTTACGTCACCTATCAAAATGGAGAGTAATGTAAGTAATCTAGCGCTGTGAAACTGATGGATTGATAGTTGTCAGATGAGAATATCACATTCATATATTTAAGGTAGGGTTGTTGTCAGCAAAGTAAATTTCGACGTAAGACATCATACCTCAGATTCTTACGGAACGCATTATGCTAGAATATGTAAGATACCTTCCTTGAAACAACCCAAGGTTATGTCATATATGTAGAGATGTGTTTCCCTTCAGACAGAATATTGAAAATATATCCTATACAATGGATTGAGAGGAAGCGAATTTTACTGCTCTAAATAATATAATGTTACGGTTTCTTCGCTTTGGAATTAAATTTAGATTTTATTTAATATATTTTCGGCTGAGATATTCGTGATATTTAGTTTAATATGTGAACCGACCTAGTATACACTGCTTCGCTTGCGTATATGATTATTGTAAACACATGCTTGATTCTAGCCCAGGGAGTTTCTTTAATCTAGAAATAATTTATGACAATGTCGTCGATTGTATTGTTTGAAATCGGTTAATTACAAAATTTGATATTGCAAAGCATTAAGATTGTTTTTTAATCTCGTTACAAACTGAATGTTTTTAAATTCATCAAGACGGTGCCATAGTATCAAGGAACTGATTGCATCTTAAACTTTCAAGAAGGCGTTGTTGTATAATTGCGCAACTGACTGGTGTTAATCATATGTAATTTTTAAAACAACAAACTAAAATGAAGATTTGAATGCTCTTGCTTGAATGGCACTCACAGAAGCCACCTTCGAAGGGAAATGTATTAAGTCCATCTTCAGATGACGAAGCTGCTTTAGTATACGATACTATTATCCAGAGAAAAACCTGGTTTGAATATTCAATCGATAGATCTTTTGTAATATGTACAATATACCTTTACATTGTGAGTGTGTGTTTGTGAAACATAAACATATACACCAGGTCCAAACACAAAGGAGCCAAACTACAATTGTCACTGCCTCCAACTTTCCCATCTTTCACTATTACGAACAAATGCGCGCCCACGTACACACACACATATATATATATGTATATTAAATTGTTATCTGCTCTGCTGCGGCTACAACTTCGCTTTATAGCTACTATATATATATATATATATATATATATATATATATATATATATATATATATATATATATATATATATATATATATATATCTTTAAGTCGTTTGGAAGCCTCGACAATGCAAATGGGTACATCTCCGGGTAACAAGATCCGGTGGTGGAGAGAGAGATGTAAGTGGGTGTACGTTGAGATGCGTAGTGTGTAAAGGTGTGTAAATGTGTAGAAGAAAGAAGAGAAGAGTATAAAGGATAAAATAAAAATAACAACACGAGAGAGTTACCTTGGGAGAGATTTAATAGTCCCTATATATCTCGGATTCACATCCATCTCTTGTGTTGTTATTTTAATTTTATCCTTTATACTCTTCCCTTCTTTCTTCTACACATTTACACATCTTTACACACCACGCATCTCAACGTACACCCACTTACATCTCTCTCTCCACCACCGGATCTTGTTACCTGGAGATTTACCCATTTGCATTGTCGAGGCTTCCAAACGACTTAAAGATATTTAATTATTATTCCACAATGCTTCAAGCAAACTTCAATACTCTCTTATATATAGTAGCAATAAAGCGAAGCTGTAGCAGCAGCAGAGCAGATAACAATATATATATATATAGTAATAATAATACATTTGAAGAGTAAAATCCAAAGAGGGTTCGATAAGGATAAATATATATCAAATATATAAGAACCGTAGAGCAAGTATTTATTAAAATAACAGATTAAAGTTTAAGCAAAGAATCGGTGCTTTCACCCTTAACGGGATCTTCTGAAACTACACATTTCAGAAGATCCCGTTCGTTAAGGGTGAAAGCAGCGATTCTTTGCTTAAACTTTAATATGTTATTTTAATATATATATATATATATATATATATATATATATATATATATATATATATATAGTAATAAAACATTCATTCTTTGGCTTGGATTGGTGTTCGCTTTTATATCTTTTATATCTCCATATTTTATTTATCTGGCAATCAATGTTTATCAGTGATTAACCAACGGTTAAAAATACAGATATAAATATATATATAGGAACCAGTAAGACCCCGACGGCTGAGCTCAAGCCGTTTCGACTATTAGTCCAGAATTAGCCGTCGAAACGGATTGAGCTCAGCCGTCGGGGTCTTACTGGTTCCTATTACCCACTCTACTACCCTAAGTATTGAGTACTTTTGTGCGTTATGGTCCACCTGGTTCCTTACCACATTTCCTTCGTTATATATATATATATATATATATATATATATATATATATATATAGTCTATCAAAGTTCTTTCGTCACACATTTGTGACATCATCAGTGGTACTATATGATTTCGCATATATTTTATTATATAAACGAGATAGAGACGAGGATGCATTGTTGCACTTTATGTTTAATTCTAATACACAATCATTAACATATCTAATGACTTGGGACATCGTGAATGGATGTCTAGGTCGTGGGCTGATTTCACTTAAAATTTAAATATATTCAATGAAATAAATCATGAAATATAATGATTCATAACATTTATATTGTAACAGCATTTATAGCTAATATTTCCTTCATATCAAATACTATCACTAAATAAGCGTTTCATTTGGCTCAATTATAAAATAATTCATATATGAGACCTATATTACTTGTGGTATGGCACCATTATCAATCTAAAATCACCAAATATTCGGTGTATATATTAATCAAACTCTTCTAATTTCACTGTAGAACATCCCTATACATAAGAGAGAAAGGGAAATGAAAATAGCACAATGCAAAATATAATCTATTTTTCAGTCACTATTATCTGAGTGTTCTGTTGATGAATACATTTTAGCCTGATTAATTAGACTTTGAAATAATATAGACGGCCATTTTACATACTCCTTTCAGTGCCAGCTAGCGCTGATGTTATATATATAATGTGGAGAAGCTACACACGGAAACCGCCGAAGATCGCGGTCGAATCTTCACACATATATATATATATATATATATATATATGCATATATATAATAAATAATAATAAATAAATTAGACAATTATCAAAGTTGTGTTCAAATCATTTAATAGCTGACAATCGTTTCTTCCAAACTCTCATTTTGAGTCATCGGAGCATCATCAATGTTTATACATGTAATTAACCTCCTATTCAACTGAACAATAATATAGATACATATATATTGATGTTATGAGCAACAGTTTCGTATTTACAGGGTGGAATGGATGTGACATATATTCTACGAGAATTGTACAAAAATTCAAATTGAAATTAAAGGCACAGAGTGGAATACATGCAACAGATAATACAAGAGAATAGTCTAATAATTAAAGAGGCATTGAGAAAGGAGCTTTGAGGAAGAAAGAGTTCAGTTGAATAGGAGGTTAATTACATGTACAAACATTGATAATGCTCCGATGACTCCAAATGAGAGTTTGGAAGAAAATATTGTCAGCTATTAAATGATTTGAACACAACTTTGATAATTATCTAATTTATTTATTTTCCTGCTCTGTAAAACACCTGATGTTCTTACATTGAGCTATTTCTCTTACTGGTAATAAGGTAGTAGGAAATTACTGACCTTTCCTGTTTATAGTTATTTATACGATATACATAACTATAATTAATATTATTATTATACATATATATATGTGAAGATTCGACCGCGATCTTCGGCGGTTTCCATTTGTAGCTTCTCCACATTTTTTCAGAAATAATCCTCAATCTCTACCGCACTAATATACTGATTCCCCATACCAATCCTACCATGCATCACGTACTATTCTGGTTTGTCGTCTCCCCTAAGTAACTATTGACCTCTCCACATTGAAACTGGTACTATAGCAGTGATACATGCTATCAATACCTCCAATATAATTACATTTATTAATTGTTAATTTCACTTATGTTATTTTCCGTTTCGCATCCACATATATATTTAAACCTGTAATTTTACTATAGATAATTAAAATATATTTCAGTTATTTTAAAAAGAATTTCTATGTCTTTCAATGACAGACTGTCGAGAAAAGTT
>OZ024758.1:11776826-11806826 GCA_964016885.1 Eledone cirrhosa
TATATGAGTACACAGAAAACGGTTTATACAGTTTTTTTTTTAACAAATCTGTCAAGTCACCGCATTATTTTTCCAATATTGCCTTCATTAATCCTGAGTCATGTTGTGCAACATATAGAGTTCATTTAGATTCTGATAAAGGGTGTAATTAATAAATACCAAGCTGAAATACGTATAATACATAATTTTAAGCTATTTGTTATATAAGGATAGCATGACAAAGGAACGATCGACTTTCGTTAAATCGGACCGAGGAAACAATGTTTTCATTGGTCTTTCCAGCTGCTAATACTATCTACCGGTAGAAGAAGCAACGTGAAATAAAGTGCGTTACTCAAGGAAATAACGCATCGCCCGGTCCGGGAATCGAACTCACAACCTCGCGATTGCGAATCCAATTATTTGACCACTCAGCCTTCACATGACAAAGGGCGAGTTTAAAAATATCAATTTATTAAAGGCTACAACAAATGTCGTATATGCTGCTATGCTGAAAGTATACTTGATTTGAATTTTAGTTTGATTCGATTCGTATTAAATTGTTAAGAATTTGTTGTGAATGAATTCCAAGATAAATGCTGTAGAAAGAACTAACGAAATTATCACTTATTGCTGATGGTCAGACAGAAACATATGCTATCTTCTATAAACTTAATCTACGAGGAAGAAACAAAATCCTGAGATAATCATTTTAATATAAACATTATATTTCTGTATGTGAATTGTAAAAATGTGCAAAATATTTCAACAGTTATGACATAACATGAAATTGCTGTTCATAATTGAATACCTTAAGTGGATTTATGTACATTTGTCTACAGTTTATAATATTCTATAAGCGTCCCTCTTAGAAGGCATTTCGAAGAGCAATCTACATGCTCAAAACCTCAATTTCCATACTTAATGAACATTTCTAGAAACCACAACCAGAGAACTTGCCGAGAATATTCACGATTGCAAAAATTATTTTTAAATGCAAGAATTAAAATAATAATTATTTTGACGCTACGTTACGATGATTTCCAGCTTCAAACATATGGAGCATGGCTTCATACATATATATTGATCTACGTATATATCGGAGTTTCTATGTATGTTTATATGTATATATATGTTTACTATGTATGTTAATACGTATATATATGTTTGCTATGTTAATATGTATATATATGTTTTCCAAGAGATGTCAACATAAATGGACCTGTTATTATTATCTAAGGACATTTTTTCCAATTTCACCCCGCCTGTCCCTTCAATGTATATTATTTTTCATTGTTTCTTCTGATGAAGGACTATCGTCTAAAACGTTAAGACCCTCTTCCTGCTATTTCAAGCGTTAACCTAATATATTTATTTCATATACTGTACCGATTGTCTTGTTATTTCTGTTTACCTTTTACACACACACACATAGTATATATATACATACACTAGGAAATGGACTTATATGTCTTGTATTTTCAAACTGTTTATGAATTATATAGTGTTGCTTATTACGATAACCATTAAAAATACAATTCAATTATTTATTCACCACTCCCTGTACAATATAATTAATACAAACAAATTTATTAAATTGTCTTCGCTTATTCAGCAGCAGCCGTAGATATAAAAACACTAATGTTGAAAATAAGCAGTTTGTTGATAGACTAAGCAATCAAGAATGATTTATGTGCACCGAGTTGTTCGATGAAAATAATTATGCAACCAATGTATTAACATATAAATGATTGTATATGCCTCAATTACATGTAGCCTTGAGGTAAATTCTCAAGTGAAATCAGTGTCACACAATGTAATAAAGCTACTTAGTTAGACTGGAATTGCAATCCATCAGAGGAACTTCAAATAAGATTTCAGTCTACTTTATTCCACATACAATGTTTCATTAGACAACGATATTATATTAAATTGCACTCGTTATATTTAACCTGTAGGCTAATAACTGCGAAGCCACCTGAAGCTTGCTTTCAAATGCTATATATATATATATATATATATATATATATATATATATATATATATTATACCCGATGCATGATAAACTTTCCTAAATATGTAGAAATCAAATAATTATCAATTAGATGGTGTGAACACGAGTTTGGTTAATTAATACTCAAGAGGTATTTCTTAGAAGACAACTCTTTCAGAATCATTAATTTAAGAATATGCAGGTAACACTTTTACTGCTTATGTTACACATGCAGCATATATACAAGTAGTAGACTAATTTATTTGAAAGGTAAAGGATAGCGCAATGTATGTAGCAAATACATCAAAAAAGAATTTTTTATATAACAATCTGTAAAACAATAATAATTGTTTCTACTTTTGGCACAAGGCCAGCAATTACCCAGTACATTACTGGTACTTTATTTTATCGACCCCGTAAGGATGAAAGGCAAAGTTAACCTCGGCGGGATTTGAACTCAGAATAGCAAGGGCCGTAACTCTGTGCGTCAAAGCATGGCGTCCGACCCTCTACCGATACTGCCAATCCACTAACAATTAACTAGCGCATTACTGGTACTTTATTTTATCGACCCCGTAAGGATGAAAGGCAAAGTTAACCTCGGCGGGAATTGAACTCAGGCCTTAAAGGGACGTAACTATGCTGCAAAGCATAGCGTCCGACCCTCTACCGATACTACTAATAATACGCAGTTTGTAAATCAATAAATATATATAAAGGGTCCTACTTACTGAATAGTGATAATTTATTACTGTACTGCTACTATCCAACTTTAGATATTCACCGGTAACTATAACCTAAGAGACAGAGAAAAGATATAGATTATAGAAGAGAAAACAACTACGGTGAAAATAATCACCAATTTTGTTATGTAACAGTATTTTCCCAACATATTTATGTAGGTAAAATAATAAATGTTCTTAAAATGAATGTTTAAATATATATATATATATATATATATATATATATATATTGGTAAACGGAATAGAAAATGCTGACAAATTGTTCACAGTGAAAAATAGTTTAATTAGGAATAAGTGATAATTAGTAATAGTATTGGTTAGTATTAAGTTTTGGTTTTAAGTTTTACCGGTTGCGCATTTCTAATGCTTTTCAAACATAATTTTGAGATAGAGCATCCGTGATGTTTGCTCAGATCAGAGCAAACATCACGGATGCTCTATCTCAAAATTATTTTTGAAAAGCATTAGAAATGCGCAACCGATAAAACTTAAAACCAAAACTTAATACTAACCAATACTATTACTAATTATCACTTATTCCTAATTAAACTATTTTTTACTGTGAACAATTTGTCAGCATTTTCTATTCCGTTTACCAATATATCATAACTTGTGTGTTACACCTCTATTCTTTTATATATATATATATATATATATATATATATATATATATATATATATATATATATATATATATATATATATATATATATATATATAGTTGTTATATAGTAAGGTGCATTATTGGTTGTGTAAAATGGTCCAATAAATTTATGTTAGCAATATTAAGTTCTCCACGCTTTTGTATATCTCCAATTCCATTCAAGGGAACAGCTAGATGTTGTAAAACGGAGTATAAGTATCAAAATGAAAATCCGAAGGCAAGGTAAAATTCCAATCATTTAATCACGACACATGTTTCAATAAGAGATAGATCGATTGTGAAGCCATGATCGATTATCACTGATCTCATCAGCTGAAAATGAATTGTCTTCAAATTCTTGATATGAGGGAGAAAAAATAACGATGTTCTCTCACAGAATTCATTCCGTCATATGAATTCTGTAGCGATTCACAGAGTTTTAATATACTTCTAAAACTGTGTTATTATGTCAGCGGATTAACCGCCGTGTTTGCAGTTAATGTTGATGTAAACATATTAATGCAAATAAAGACGTATATACCCACTTTCATAACTAATAACATTAATATAACAATTTGTGGAAATAATATTATTAATTAAAACATTTTCGTTTCAAAGATATAGAAAGTAGAAGTCTTTTTTTCAAAATATTTATCCTGGTTATACGATTTCAAGATGGACTTTACACATACACAAACACACACAATATATATATATATATATATATATATATATATATATATATATATATATATATATATATATACTATCTGGCCCATCCGGTTGGCGCCCGGCTACCATTGGCGTCTTCTAAGCCATTCAGATATATATACATAGCTGACGTACCTAGTTTCGCTTGGATAAACAGACGATAAGCCATCTGTGTAGTATAGTATTACTATTGAAAATATATAGTATAGTATTACTATTGAAAATATATAGTATAGTATTACTATTGAAAATATATAGTATAGTATTACCGTTGAAAATATATAGTACAGTATTACTGTTGAAAATGTACACGAATATATAATTATATATATATATATACATATAATTAATTAAAAGTTGGTTAGAAGCGAAGCCAATGCAGACAGGCAGATATACAAACAAATATTATAAGGGCGCGACGTTATAGCTATGTATCTATCTAAAAAGACAGACTAAGAAATATAGAGAACGCTAACCGGAAGTTATGACATTTGAAAATTTTAAAGAAGTGAATATTTAAATAAACAATAAAATATCTTTAATCTTTTAACTAAATTTAGTAGACAAAAATACCCTCACTTTCTTACTTGGTTATATTTATGGTGCAAATTTGGTGCTTTTTGGTCCAGCCGTTTGGCGAAAGGTTTGTTACATACATACGGCCGTCAGCTTTATAATATATATATATATGTGTGTTAAAACGTTCATTTCAAAAGCATATATTATTTACTAGGATAACTATTTGGTAAAGAAGTTTCTATATCCTTGGAAAAAAGAATTTTCTTTTTATTTATGAAGTTATTTTCACTATTTGGGGAAAATATTCATTTCTAAGTCAATGAAATAAAGATAATGTCTACTATATATGTCCTTTCTGAGATAAGTATACTCTTGTAAAAAAGAACATACCACACTGTGCAGCTTCTAGAACTAAACAACGTACATATACGGAGAGCCATATATTAAAAACAAAACATCTTTATATGTATATAGGAAATAAATTCAAAGAAATGTAAAAGATTGTGTGGCTAATGTAAAAAACAACACTGAAACGTAGAAAGAACTGTATAGATATCAAATATCAAAACGACAAATTCCATTTACTTTTCGCGTGAAACAGCAATTCTATTTAAAAAAGAAAATTTTACAGAATGCAAGTTTTCTTATCTATCGAACAAAAGCAAAGTTCCATATATGAATACTTGAATATAGGATGTGTAAAAAATAAAACAAAAAAGAAATGGATAAAGTTTCCAAATAAATATTCTATGATTTAAATATTATTTTTCGTAAATAGTACGCATATCTTTATGTTGACATAGTGAATGTTTAGCGGCAATTGGGTAATCTATCTATATTTATACCGTATTGAGGATGCTCTTGTGTTTGTATGTAATCACATGTATTTACCTATTTAATATATGTGTTAAATGAACTTCCAGAAATAAAAGTTTTAGATAAGTTTTCTGAAAGAAGGGAGGTAGGCGTAAAAGCCAAACTCGCTATCTTCAATTATCTTTGTGACAACCCTTAACTATTGTCATGAATCTTCGGTAATGACCGAAAGAATGCGATCGCGAAATGGGCTTCCTCCGAAGGATCTTTGGGGTAATATTACTCGATAGAGTTCGTAACTCGGTGGTTAGTGGGTTGCTTCAAGTAGAGCCGCTACATCTCCGATTTGAGAGATCATAGTTCTGATACTATGGACATGTGGTTAGAATGTCTCAGGAAAGAATAGTTGTTTATTCTCTCTTTTAGATTAATCACGAGAGTATGTATTTTGCTTTGAATACTTTCAATACTTCTCTTAATATAGATAATTTTCAATTTAAAACTTGTTTTTCAATTTACAAAGCTAACATTATGAATTAATATCTAAAATTATAACTTTTAATTCGAATATTAAAGTTATTCAAAATACCAAAATAAAATAGTGATTTGAAGTGAAAGAACGGATACTGGATAATATATGAGTATTGAAGAAAGTAAAAATAAAATATAAAAATAATGATGATATAAATAGTTATTACTGATGTAAACATGACAGATAATTATAAGAGATATAAATTTACGGTTATATGGATAATGATATAAGTAAATGTAAATATATATACATACACCTTTATACATACAGGGACATACATATTCCACTCTATAACATGTATACATTTAGAGAAAGATGGACGTTAAAGATATCACAATTATAACAAAAATGAATAATTATAATGATTATATGAATTATATAATAAATAATATTCAATACTTAAGAGGAAAAGTAGAATAAAATATAAAATAAATTGATATTCAATATTAAATATATAAGACGTAAGTATAAGTATTAGGATATTTACAGAGTATTATTTAATGAGATGTATTCTATGGTATAACATCGAAAGCTGAAATCCAGCGTACTTTGGGAGCACTGTTATGTAAAAGTGATAATCTATTTATCAGGGTCCATATGCTTTTGAATTTTGACTTATGTAATTGTGTATAAATATGTATTTACATATGTAGATCCCGGTAACTAAAGGAAATAAAGTACTCAATACATTAGTAGAGTAAGAACAACGAAGATCTTTCTACATTAATTTGCGTTATATATATATATATATATATATATATATATATATATATATATATATATATATATGTATGTATCGTAATAATAATAAATGTGAAGACTAAATTCCGAAGAGGGTTCAATAAGGATAATATACATATAAAAATATATAAAACCATAGAGTAAATATTTATGAAAATAACAGTTTAAAGTTTAATATATATATATATATATATATATATATATATATATATATATATATATATATATATATATATATATATATAAATGGGAAAATATGTAAGTATATGCATGCTTAAGTTATGGGTGTTTATATGTTTATATGGCTGGCCATATTCTGCGTCTGCCAAATGAACGGCATTCGAAAACAGCGATGAACTGGACTCCGCCTGGCGGTAAACGGAGGCGGGGTTGCCCAAGGTGACGAACGCTCCGGAAGGACCAGATGGCAGCCAACATCACCTGGCACGGTCTCGAAAAAGTTGCCGCTGATCGTGATGGTTGGCGAGTACTTACTGTTCGATGCGCCGAACGGCGCGGAAGAATCTAAGATAAGATAAGTTATGTACGCACAACGAAGCATGACTAAAACTGAACACACATCATTTGGATTTCCTATTCCAACGTTATCACCACTAACAGACCCCTAAATATTTATGGCTATGCTGCTCATGTTTATTTGATTTAATATAAATCGGTGTTTACGAGATGTCTTGTTAAACGTTTAACAAGTTTTGATTATACTGCTTCAACTTCGTGCATTTTGCCTGTAATAATGTTGTTTCTGACTTAAGTTAAACCTAATTATAGTTTCGATAATTACTTTTTGAAGTGCCAGATGTCTTAAATTACATTTTGGCGATTGTAAATTTAATTATGGAAATCATCTATGCATGTGTATGAGTGTATTGATATAGCATACTCTTAACTAAGTTACACGCTTCTGTGCGATAAAATCTGTATCCGAACATGGAAGTCCACAGCAGCGCTCCACTACACAGGCTGACCACAAACACACTAAGAAACAAATACGTTTAATTGTACGTAAACTACGAAACAAAAATACAGATAAAATGAAAATAACCACGAAGCGTTATTTACACAACACCTCATTAAAACCTTAATCAAGGCATCCCCCTCTACCGTAAGGTACCCCCTTCCATCATAATGTAACCAATCCTCCACAAGAATCACGCAACGGAAAACATACAATTACACAAAAACTACGTAGAGTTTGTGTAATTATATACAGAAAATCGTATTTATATGTTAAACATCTTGTATAAGTCGCCGATCTCTCGGAAGTTTACGAAGCGCTGAGGGGATAGTTAATATAAAGAATAGTGTGCGCATGTGCAGAGCTGCTATAAAAGTGGTTATGAAACAGGGTGGTGGCAAATTCGTTTTCCTCTAAAAGGAAGGAAACTGTGAGATACAATTATTCATTGATATGTATCACTGGGCATCGGAGGGGGTTCAAGGGTTTAGTCTTTGAAGGTCCTCGAAAACCACTGTCATGTTTTGTTTAAGATAAGTGTGTGTGTAGGGAGTAAGTTAGGGCGTTGTGATGATTGTAGTGATGTAGGAAATATGATTACGGAAAGCCACTCTTCATGGGATCTGTGTGATTTTGAAAATAACATTAGTAAAATCTTAAAATAGATTTATCCATGGACATGCAAATTAAAAATGATTTTCCGATGGGAAGGGATTGTGTCTTGACCGGGCTTGAACAGGGACATTCCATAGTAAAGACATGAATCAGCAGTATAGAATGAATAAATGATTAGATAATCTATTACACACACACACACACACACACACACAGCCACACACACGCGCGCGCACACACACACACACACACACACACACACACACACACACACACACACACACACACACACACACACACACACACACACACACACACAATCATGCACATAAACTCTCACAAATTCACAAATATATTAACACAAAAACACCCACGCATATATATAAATATATATATATAAATATATATATATATAAATATATATATATTGCTCAAAGAGTATTTGTAGATTTAGCTTTCCGGTTGCGTAGTTGGCATTTGGCGATTTCTTAGTAGAATGTCGTCATTCATTAATACAGCAGAGTCTATGTTAATAGAGCTGCCATGGATATCGTTTATACACCATGAAATAGGAAAATATTTCTTTTTTATATGTTTTATGTAGTATAATTTTAATCAGATTTCTCCCTAATGAATACCTTCCATCAGTCATTCACAAAATAAATATGACCGTTATGATGAATACCTTATGTATTAAAACGTGACCTACAACCAATTCTAAACTTGGTAAGGAATAAATAAAAAAAAAACATCATCAATGAAAATGACGCGCAAAATTTTCAGAAATATTTTAGAATTTTTTAAATAAACGAAATAAATTTTCTAGAACTATAATCAGAATTATCATTGATACAAATAAAAATGGTACTTCAAACCTGTTTCATCTCAGATCTCCACTGAAGTTGATTACAGCTAAAAAAAAAAAAAAAAGGACTAACCTCTACGCAGATGCTCAGACTGATAGAAGTAACAACCCATTCATCATGTTCACACATTTAATCATTAATAAGAGTTATAGGATATATTGAACAATGTAGTACTTTATATATATATAAATTGCTTTGAAATCTTTTTACCATGAAGTTTCACAACTCATCATATTACCGTATTTATATGAACGCATCTGACAGAATGATAAATAAGAAACTAAAACGAAATCATACAATGTTACCTAAAATTTATTTTCAATCAGATTTAGTAAAATAGATTCTTTCATATATTAATGAAAATATATCTATTAAGTTTTAAGATTTTGCTGGTTTCTTGTTATATATTATCCTGTTGATATATCGCCCGTCTAACAGGTTGAATGTCGGTCTAATAAATAATATTTATTACAGAATTTAATGCTTGAGACACACGATGTATCATATCCAGGAATATTTGAATGAAAGCCAACAGATGGCGTTGCTATACAGACATGATATTTAAATAAAGCCCATCATTTATTTACACTGAAATGGTGTTTACGTTCGGGTTTGGAAAATATATAATTAAGAATGCAGTAGGTTGAGCTAGATGTAGCATGAGATGTATAAGTTATATCTATCTATATAAATACTGTTCCTGAAAATATAGATGATCAGCTGAATCCATTATTATAAATCATGATAAATATAACATGAGGATACATAAACACACACACACACACACACACACACACACACACACACACATACACACACGCACACACACACACACACACACACACACACACACACACACACACACACACACACATATATATATATATACAATATATTAATAAATGGAAACTATATTTATAACACCATATTTATTTTATTATACATATTTCAAGGGCAACCAAGGCAAATTATGGTGCGCTGTCATCATATAAAATACAGATTTATTTTATAAATAAATATTGACATACCCGGAAAAAAAGACAATCTTAACGGTTGGAGGAAGGTCCAACCGTTAAGGTTGTCTTTTATATGATGACAGCGCACCATAATTTGGCTTGGTTGCCCTTGAAATATGTATAATAAAATAAATATGGTTTGATAAATATAGTTTCCATTTATTAATATATTGTGTATTTACTCCACTTAACTGTCGAGTGCTTTATATCAGCTATACAAAAATTTAAGCTTGTTGAATCACAACAAATTAAATATAACATCTGCATATATATATATATATGTTTCATATATATATAAAATTTTATATATATATATATATATAAATATATATATATTTATATATATAAAAATATATATATATTTATATATATATATATTTATATATATATATATATATATATAAAAATATATATATATTTATATATATATTTATATATATATTTATATATATATTTATATATATATATATATATATATATATATTAGAAAGTGAGGTATTTTTTACAAATTGAAAAACAACCGAGGTGTCCTACACGAGTAAAAAATATAAGGAAAAAAGATGAAATCGAAAATGCAACTGGAGTCTTTTTTTTTTAAAATATATATATTTATTTGGTTCCCTTACCGGCTTGGCAGTTCTTCTGCTTTTCAAAAGTAGAGTTGAGATGGAGGGTCTGTGGTTTTTCTCGCATCTGGAAAAACCACAGATCCTCCATCCCAACTCTACTTTTGAAAAGCAGAAGAACTGCGAAACCGGTAAAGGAACCAAATAAATATATATATTTAAAAAAAAAAAGACTCCAGTTGAATTTTCGATTTCAACTCTTTTCCTTATATATATATATATATATATATATATATATATATATATATATATATATATATATATATATATATATCAAAGGCATGTATTGAGTTAGAAACTCAAAATAGTCTCATTACATAAATTAGCTCCAAGAAAAAGGTTTTTCTGAGCCCTATAGTATAACTGAACAAAAAAGAAAAACGTCCACAGACATATACATGTATGTGTTGAAATCGTAATGGACCAGAATCGCTAAGGTGAAAAAAATACTAACTACAGACAATAGGGTTTGCTAGACTAAATTTAAGAATAAATCAAGAAAAATAAATACAAACAAGTATTGTGGTAACTACCATCACCCGGACGGTTTTTGATAGAACCGTTTCGCAATATTATTTGTGAAGAGGTATACCAAATTCCTAGCTCATCAGCGGGTGAAGAATTGTCTGTAGTTAGTTTTTTTTCATTTTAGCGATTCTGGTCCATTACGATTTGAACACATACATGTATATGTCTGTGTTCGTTTTTCTTTTTTGTTCAGTTATACTATATATATATATATATATATATATAAATATATATATATATATATATAAATAGATAGATACCCCCCCCCCCATATATATATATATATATATATATATATATATATGGTGAGTGGTATTGTGCAAACGTATAACACGTATAAAAAATAAGGTTTTTTTTTACCATGTATATTTCATCATAATGTATTTTTTCAAGCTGAAATCGTTTCAAATGAAAACAAAAATCAATGCGTACCCCTTCAACAGATCGTCCTTATATATATAATATAACAGTGGATCCTTCTCTCAACTCGACTTTACACTAAGGACGATCTGTTGAAGGGGGTACGCAATGATTTTTGTTTTCATTTGAAACGATTTCAGCTTGAAAAAATACATTTTGATGAAATATGACACGTATAAAAAATAAGTTTTTTTTATCAAGTATACGTTTGCACAATACCACTCCCCATATATATATATATATATATATATGGGGGGGGGGGGTATCTATTTATATATATATATATATATTTTTGGGGATTATATACACACACAACTATATATATGTTATGAGGGCATTCCATAGTAGATTGAATAAGTGTCAGTACATATATTATTGGAGGAGAGAAAAAAATATAAAATATATATTGTAAGCCATATAATCATCATCTCTTCTGATTTTATATATATATATATATGGGGGGGGGGGGGGTATCTATCTATTTATATATATATATATATTTTGGGATTATATACACACACAACTATATATATGTTATGAGGGCATTCCATAGTAGATTGAATAAGTGTCAGTACATATATTATTGGAGGAGAGAAAAAAATATAAAATATATATTGTAAGCCATTTAATCATCATCTCTTCTGATTTTATATATATATATATATGGGGGGGGGTATCTATCTATTTATATATATATATATTTTTTGGGATTATATACACACACAACTATATATATGTTATGAGGGCATTCCATAGTAGATTGAATAAGTGTCAGTACATATATTATTGGAGGAGAGAAAAAAATATAAAATATATATTGTAAGCCATATAATCATCATCTCTTCTGATTTTATAAATGAAATATATATTACCAAATAACAATGAACGCCAATGTTATGAATGTGGAAGGAAATAATTTC
Source organism: Eledone cirrhosa (assembly GCA_964016885.1). NCBI lineage: Eukaryota > Metazoa > Mollusca > Cephalopoda > Octopoda > Eledonidae > Eledone > Eledone cirrhosa. The sequence continues at coordinate 11,789,471 of OZ024758.1, forward strand.
ATATGAATAAGTCTTAATGAATAAATTACTTTCGTACAACTAATAATATAAATATTGACTAGGCATACATACTTATTTCCGTATAGACTCTTCTCAAAACTTTATTGACATACATTCCTGATATTTATATATGAAATTAAGTGAAATCACGAGGCAGGAGAGATTGCAACATAATTACAAAATACTTCTTCTAAATTGATAGACATTCATTCCTATACTACTCCAATTGTTTGATGGTATATTCTAGCAAATAAATGCTCATAGTATAGGAAACAGAAAATAAAACTTATCAAATTAATGGGAATAATCACGTAATATTCTCTAGAGAATGCTAATTAATTTCATACGACACCCTATGAGCTGTATATTGGAAGTTTATCAATGCGTAAATATTAATAAAGAAGCCATGTAATGAATAACAATATATTGCATACGCTCTCTCTTGAAAGCGTATGCCATGAAATTAATGATACATTATGGTTACAATGATGTTACAACGATCTATTATACCGTACTAGATTGTATTATTTACCTAATGTAATTATACTCCTCTATTTCTGAGTCACAAGGCGCTATTTTGGCTTCGTAGTTTCGATCTATGAAGTATCGATATTATACTGATTTTAACTAAAATTGACTTTTTTTCAAAAATACATAATTTAATAAATGAGCATCTACATGACTGAACGACTATAAAATAATCAGAAAAACATTACAAATATTTAAAAACGGAAAAGAAAGTGGAAAGCAAGGGCTGTTGTGCCACAGAGGAAGGGGAGGGGGGAGGGTGATGGACTCTGGGCCTAGTCCGCGGCGGTGTTGTGGTTGCGCCCCGCGGACAAGACCGTAAAAGCATTTTCGCAGACAATGGTCAGCGACACCCGCTACAACAGCCACCCCACTAAAACTAACTGTATCCCATTTCTTACGAAATGATTCTGTTTTATTTCGTCCTAAGATTTGTGTAACTTGAAAACTAAATACAAATCTATAGACTTTTAAACCCGTATTTATAGGATATGTGAACATAAAATATTAGTCACCTGTTGAAATAAGAACCTTATTTAACGTATGGAAATTTAAGATCTAATATTGATGATATATATTAGAGCACATATTAAGTAGAAATCCCACAACCTAGATGCTTACATTTCATTTCAACTCATCAAAAATATCAGAAAGAACTCGATTTCTAATCTGAATGCATACGTGAATAATTTAAGTATTTGTCGCTTATCTCTAGCTACTGAATAGAAATTAAAATAAGAAATATTATTCTACTAAATAAAACTAAACGATAATGCAAACAAAACATGAAAGACATTCACTGAAACAATATTCTCAAGACATTATATTACATATCATACCACTTACTTTAGAATACTTTGTTAAAAATTAATAGATCTCGGGAAAATAAACGAAACCAAAATCGATATATATATATATATTTAATCTGATACCTACGTATATAATTTTACTGTTTCCTCAATAGCTTTAAATGGATAACTCTGCATATATTTACGTAAATCAATTGTCAGAATTGGAGACTGTGGCAAAATAAGCTGGACAATCAACAATTTCTGTCTTTATTCCACGCATGTCACATAAATTCGAGAGGAAATTCTTCATACCCCAGTACACCCTTGAAAAAAGCTCGTTAATTACAAACTGAAACCGCTGGCGTCGTGATTCAGTTTTACCTTCCTCCCTCTCGCCTCTTATATATATATATATATATATATATATATATATATATATATATATATATATATATATATATAACGAAGGAAATGTGGTAAGGAACCAGGTGGACCATAACGCACCAAAGTACTCAATACTTGAGGTAGTAGAGTGGGTAATAGAAACCAGTAAGACCCCGACAGCTTAGCTCAAGCCGTTTCGACGGCTAATTCTGGACTCCAGAATTAGCCGTCGAAACGGCTTGAGCTCAGCTGTCGGGGTCTTACTGGTTCCTATATATATATATATATATATATATATATATATATATATATATATATATAGAGAGAGAGAGAGAGAGAGAGAGAGAGAGTGAGAGAGAGAGTGAGATTGGAGAAGAAATACAAAAATGGAAGGGTAGAGTGTGACAAGGTTGGTGGAAATTGAGATTTGGATGAAACAGATCGATATATATTTTAATGTTCGTTTGCTGCAGTTTTGAATTTGACGTTTTATAGATTATGATTCTGTCAAAAGGAGAATGTCAATACAAAATCTCCTTTTCTTGTGTAAATCGCAAATACCTTCCACACTTTCACATTTTATTTTTCATTAATTATTGTTTTGTATAAAGATATATTTTTGTATAAATATTTATTTTTGTATAAATATTTATTTTTGTATAAATATATATCTTTGCACTTAGTTTTTTCTCTTCCGTTGGCTTTCGACAAGTACACTCGTCAATGAATGTCTTATATTTTCTTTTCACTCTTTATACATTGTAATTGTTTGAAATTTAGTTGTTGGTATAAAAGAATTGATTTAAAATATAACAGAACAGAAACAAAAAACAAAACAATAAACAACAACAACAACAACACATGCATTTCTTTCAGTGACGTCAGAGATAGTTATTTCTTTTGGAGCTAGAAAGGTCATTGTTTGGAGTGAATGTTTACCGAACACATATATATTCAAAGGAAATGTTGAGTAGGGTGAATAAATTTACGTGGTATGGGGTCGTATTGGAGGGAAGGTGTTTTCTTAAAGAATTCAATTCGTGTATGAATTTACGTGGTATGGAGTCGTCTTGGAAGCAAGGCGTTTGTTCAAAGAATTCACTTCACCAGCAGTAGATGTAAGAGTCGTCAGCGTATATATAATGGTTGTGTTTCCCCTGACTTTGCCTGTCTATGTACAATTACATGTCATCATATATGTGTGTCTTTCCTTTTACAGATCGATCTTATATAGTTTATTTTAGTGCATACGAAATTGTAAATTATGTATCAAAAAGAAAATCAAAGTGTGTTTAAATTAGATTTTGAATGCTATTTTGAACAATACTGTTCATTTCTGAGCATAAGATATTTGAGAAAACATGCATGTCACATATCACTTTCCCTCTCTGATATAATAACATTCATAATGTGAACATGTCACTGTAAAGACTTCCATTTCTATGAGCTTCTCTAAACATCTCAAAACTTATACCAACTCTAACTGCAACCATCTCATGTATGTAACATACAAACTAATATATTCTCTGTCGCTTAGTTTAAGACGTTATGTAATAGAAAGTGCGAGGCAAACACACAGAATGGAAGATAAAAAATGACAACGTCAAATTAGGAAACACTATATTCGAACCGACAAATATATTTATCGGTCTTATGTGTTAATTGATTTTGCCATTTATTTAATCATGTCGATGCGGCTGCATATTTTACACATGTCATGAAATATATAGTGATTCGCTATGCAATGAAATCTTAAAATCGAGAGTATTGCGTATCCAAAAGCAAATAGATTTGTGATTTCTAAAAGTCGTTATTAGTGTGAATCTCGGCGGTGATCAACAGAGCTGTTTTTAGTCACGTGTCAGTAAATCGTGCATTGAAACTAGTACACGTGTATCGGAAATCCTCTTCTCGCTTACGACTCTTACATCTACTGCTGGTGAAGTGAATTCTTTGAACAAACGCCTTGCTTCCAAGACGACTCCATACCACGTAAATTCATACACGAATTGAATTCTTTGAGAAAACACCTTCCCTCCAAGACGACCCCATACCACGTAAATTGATTCACCCTACTCAACATTTCCTTTGAATATATATATATATATGTTCGGTAAACATTCACTCCAAACAATGACCTTTCTAGCTCCAAAAGAAATAACTATATCTAACGTCACTGAAAGAAATTCATGTTTTGTTGGGTGTTTTTTTGTTTTTTTTTTGTTTCTGTTCTGTTATAATTTAAATCAATTCTTTATGACAGGAATTACATATTACAGGAATTACATATTGGATTGCATATGAGAACCGTTGAAATAATTGCTATGAATAAACGATTTATGTAACATCAACATCTTTCTTAATGTTAATCTTATATACATATATATATATATATATAAGATTAACATTAAGAAAGATGATGATGTTACATAAATCGTTTATTCATAGCAATTATTTCAACGGTTCTCTCATGCAATCCAATATGTAATTCCTGTCATGCATTTATTGTTGTTATGAGAATGGCCTCCTCAGACGAAAATCCGACTTTGTGATAGGCCCAGGCAATAGTAAAAACGTCCTTCTATTCGTGCAACCGGTAAACTATCTCTTGAGGCTAGCTGGATATGCACTCCGACATCCAGAATTGATACTGCACTCAGTGCCCCTGTGGGAGCCCCTGCATGGACACACTGGAAGAGGAAGACCGAAGTTAACATATGTTGACGCACTAAGGACAGACACTGGTCTGTTGGAGAGGTAGGACATGGCAACGATAATGAGGAATAGAGAACGCTGGAGAGAACTCGTCCTTGGATCTCGGGAATTTTACCCGCCCGAGATAGATGGATATATTTATGTATGTATGTATGTATGTATGTATGTATGTAGGGTTATAGCCACTGTCGCTCGGAGAGTGGGATTGGCTCAGTGTATAGTCTTTTCTCAATTTAAAAAATATATTCACGCACAGGCATTGCACGATAGAACTAATTAATTGTTTCTACTTTAGGGACAAGGCCAGCAAATTACCCAGTGCATTACTGGTACTTTATTTTATCGACCCCGTAAGGATGAAAGACAAAATCAACTTCGGCGGGATTTGAACTCAGATCGTAAAGGGACGTAACTATGCTGGAAAGCATGGCGTCCGACCCTCTACCGATACTGCCAACTAATTAATAATTATTAATAATGGTATATCATGCAATAGCCATACTAGATAGCGAGGGTCAGCCATCATGTATGTATGTATGTATGTATGTATTTTTTATTTTTTTTATTTTATTTTTATTTATTTATTATTATTATTTTTATTTTTTTCTTTCTCCTCGTGCAATCGCCATACTCGATAACGAGGGGGCAGCCATCATCATGTATGTATGTATGTATGTATGTATGTATGTATGTATGTATGTATGTATGTATATATATTGTTATACTTTGGGAGGGTCATGTTGCCAATAAGAAACACACGCACCAGTTGCTTTCACTTCAATTTATTATAATAAATTTATAATAAATTTATAAATTTATAAATTTCTGGTTGGTTGGTTCCACAACCAGATAGTTGTTTATATATACAGTCATAGTTCTTCGTCACACACTCTGTGACCTCTTCAGTGACTGGGGATTCCTTTCTTTGTTTCTGTGCCTCTCCTTTGTTCTGTCCTACGCCATTTTGTTTCTGTATATATATATATATATAACGCTATATAATAATTCTGGATATATATATATAACGCTATATAATAATTCTATGGATTGGGCACGTACGTAGATGCATTCATTAATATATTCTCGGTGAGTTTCTGTGTTTGGTCTGTAATTATAGTCAATGTCCATAGTTGTCTCTCAGATGAATATTACTTTGTTTATTACCCAATAATTCAGGAGATAGTCATGTAAATACTTTCCACAGAACAAACTTAATATTAACAACAAAGAATATATGATGCCATTATGTGAGTGAGCCCTATGTGATCAACGAATCTGCACGGAACATAACTAAACATTCATTCAATAGTATGCTAACGAATACAGAAAATGTAAGGTCATATGGCAATGCCTTCTTACGATGCCTTGAGCCCAAAGGCTCAGCAAGCCGGTACTTCCCTCTGGACAGGACGCCAGTTCATCGCAGGTTAACACCTCTAGACTATTGTTGCTAGTATCTATTTTCATCTGAATATACGTGTAATGAAGAGTTTTGCTCAAGGACATAACACAACCCAACAACCCAGTCCAGGAATTGAATCGAACCGATGACATTCTGATTATAATTCCAGCACCTTTACCAGTAGGCTACACATTATGAAGCAACTGATTTTCATTTTGAAGCCACAATAATGTTTCCATCCCTGTGTACATCAAGTTTTAATCAGACTTTTAATATAATTCACTAAGCCATTGATATATCAAATTCTAATTTCTATTCTAATCATATGAGCCAGTCTTCTCTGATGAAAAATCAAACCAATATGTTATCAGGTTTTAGCCACATATGTCAATTAGCATTTCATGTCACTCATTATCGATTATTTATTGCAAAATCAGCGTAAGTTTATGTTTTTATTTCTTTCTCTACTGAAACTTAGCAATTAAATCGCTATTAATACGAAATATCCAGAAATATCAGGAAATTAAACTTCAATAATATTTTCTAAAATATCAGAATATTTTCTCATTGACGCTCGGACGTGAAATATTGCTCTGTTTCAGATATTTTTTAATGTATGTGATTGAAACGATAATCATAATCCTTATAGAAGATGAATATTTAATTAATGGAATAAAAACAACTATAATAATAATAACAACAACAACATTATTACCACCCATCAGAAACATCACCATCAGAGACAACAACAACACTAAATCCAAAGACGATTTATTAAGAAAAATACCAGTTTTATACCAACAAAGATGATTTATTAAAAAATATACCAGTTTTATACTTACAAAGATGATTTATTAAGAAATATATCAGTTATATTCCAACAAAGAAGATTTATTTTAAATTAAACCAGTTTTATACGATACTGACAGATGGTAATAGATGAGTTGTAATCCCCTGTGTAGTTTATCATTTTGCTCTCCGAAGCCAGGCCATTAGACGACTAATTAATTTCAACTTTTCTCAGCTTACATCTTAACAAGCTAGTTAAACCAGTGAGAAGCATTGATTCTAAATTCTAAATGAATATAATCCTATGATTTCAAATCTTTAATGACGTATCCAGCTGTCAACATATCTCACGACTAAAGAAAATCATATTCAATTTATTTTATGTCTTCCTGTTTGTGTTAAACTGCGTCAAACTTGATCGAGTAGGTTTATGACAAAACAGCAAGGACAATCTTATATATTTAATATTCACGATTGACTTATCTATTGCGTTCTTTTGTTGTGTTTTTGTTAAAGTGAGAATGTACAATTTATGCTAGCTTTTAATGCTATTTTTCGCAAGAGAAAAGAACAAATAGATGCTCTCTTGGTAGTCCGTATCAATATATTTTCTTCTGTACAGCCAAATATAACAGAGCTGTATGTTAATGTACGCATTAAACCGTAACGGCTGGTATTCAGACGTTACGGTTTATTGCACACATTAATATACAGATTGTCGTTGCCATTTTTCCAACCCAGCGGAGCCCATCACCTCTCCAAATTTAAATAGAGCCGATCAAAGACAGAAAGCTAGAAAGAGGAAGTGGCGAAGAGAGAAACAGCGCCTCTGTGATTTAGTACATCCCGAAATAATCGTTAATTAATTCAAATAGAGCGTATTTCATTAGAAATACGGTCATGAAAGGGTTAAAGAATGCATGAAATAGCTGAAGAACTTAGGCATCTTGGCTAGAATATTTTTACTGAGAAACATACTCGAAATATTTATTTCAAAATAAATGTTACTTTGCTTTTGTTATTTGTTGGTAAGACTAAAGAGCACGTCTCAAATAGATCTCCTTGTACGCGTAGCTAATGAAGTAGGAGCGCATCTAAAGTTGATGAAAGTCATTTGTTTTCAACAATTTAGAATAGACGGATGAAACTTTAAATGCATTATAATATAGAAAAGAGCAACACTACAATCAAACTGAAAGCTCTTATGAAAGTCGAAGAAAACGGTATGAAGTTATATAAGCGGAGAGAGAAAAATTAAGTTTATACTTTGTGTAACGAGAGGTAAAATCTAAAACAGCCAGTCTGTTAAAATCGATTTATTTCTCGTCAAATGAGATACACATTTATTTATTTTGAAGTGATTTATTTTCTTACCTCACTCTTTTTATATTTAATTCCCCGTGATAGGAAACAGACAGTAATTGCCTTATACAACTTCCCTCGTTTTTAAGATTTGTTGTAGAGCAACGGTGAAAGTAATATACAATGGAAAAACAGTCAGATACATTATTTTTCTCTACTCAATCGGAGAAATGTCTAACATAAAACAACCAAGATACCACCAACACGTGTACAATATATATATATATATTGTTATGCTTTGGGAGGGTCATGTTGCCAATAAGAAACACACGCAGCAGATGCTTTCACTTCAATTAATTATAAATTAAATTTATAAATTTAAGAATTTATAAATTTCCAGTTGGTTGGTTCTACAATCGGGCGGTTGTGCATATATTGTCAAAATTCTTTCGTCACACATTCTGTGACCTCTTCAGTGACTGGGGATTCTTTTCTTTGTTTTTGTGCCTCTCCTTTGTTCTGTCCTACGCCATCTTGTTTTTGTGTGTGTTGTGTGCTTAGTTTGTGCATATGTTTTATCCGGGTGTCTGTGTGTTTATATTTGTATGTTACTGGTTGGTTGTTTGTTCTATGTGTGTGTGTGTGTTTTCATTTTGTCCTTAATTGTAATTGTGATGTTGCTATTCCATTCATGATTTCTATTTAATTTTGGTTGGAGTTCATTTATGTTTATTGCCTCTGTGATTTGTCTAAACATTGCGTCTTTTCACACATAGAACAAACAACCAGCCAGTAACATGTAAATAAACAAATAAATAAACAAATATAAACACACAGACACCCGGGTGAAACACATGCGCAAAAACAAGATGGCGTAGACTAGAACAAAGGAGAGGCACACAAACAAAGAAAATAATCCCCAGTCACTGAAGAGGTCACAGAATGTGTGACGAAAGAAGTTTGACAATATATGAACATCCGTCCGGTTGTGGAACCAACCAACCGACCGGAAATTTATAAATTCTTAAATTTATAAATTTAATTTATAATAAATTGGAGTGAAAACAACTGGTGCGTGTGTTTCTTATGGGCAACATGACCCTCCCAAAGTATAACAATATCGGTTTCAACACACGTTTTCAGATAAAGAATCTTGCTAAACAAATTCAGAAACGAAATATATATATATATATATATATATATATGTATTTTCTCTCTCTCTATATATATATATAGTGACGAAACATAAGTCAAATGTATGAACTCATAATCCTTTATGTACTGCTATATATATTTCGATGATAGCCATTGAATGGCTATGACCTCATCAGGCAGTTAGTCAGTTCTTAGATATGCCAGCTCTGTGTTTATGGTGTTAATGGTATCAGAGCCTTGGATATATATATATATATATATATATATATATATATATATATACTTAGTTTTCGCGCCCGTATATGTGCAATGCCATTAAAGCCAGACGGTCATAGAAGACTGTTTAAAATGTGCAGTTAAAAGTATTCTCCTTCTACAATGATGGTAGTTAAACTAAGACTAGATGACGGGCATTGTATCATTTTCCTGTTATAGATACACAATATATATTTGCTACTCTAACGCAGCCTATTTGAGTTGAAAGTAAAATACACTTATCTCTGTGTTATATCTCTTTGGTGCATTGGTTTATCTTCATAAATATCAGAGAAAAAAAACAAAAGAACCTCAGGTTTTCACACAAGGAACCTCACAACTTATACACAACTTACACACAACTTGAAAACTCTTCTCGTTTATGTTTTCTAAATCCAGAGATTTAGGTATTCTTTATTAGAAACCAGCTCCGTACTTACAGGAAATGTTAAAGTATTTATCGAAACAGCAACATATACATATATGGATATATACGCAGTACATTTGTTGCTCTTTGGGATTTAGTTTTTAATTAGAGAAGTAAATCAAAATGCCGTTAGCCATTTGGAACGTTTTTTTTCTTTGTGAGATATAAATTGAATATCAAGATCAAATGCTGTTAGGTAATTATAGATTACAAAACAGTTTTAGATTTATATATTGGTTGTTTTATTGTTGAGCAATCAATAATGTATGTATTATAAAAATAGATTGTGTTGATTCAGCAATTTCAATTATATTCGAACCTTTTAACAATTGGATACGGGAAATATTGTGATAGCCGATAATGAACTTGTGTTTATATATTCTAATCATACGTAAAATGATCAGAAAGTTCTAGCTGTGATAGTTTCAGATATATTACATACGAGCCAAACGTCAAGCGCCAAGTGTGGCAGCCTATACATGGTTACTCGGCATGCTAGAAATGGCAGCATAATCCCCATCAAATTACATATTAATGTGTTAAAAACAGAAGGCCACAGTGAATCCTCTAGGCTTTTGCGATCGCCGTGTGGGATTTCAAGGGGATCTGAGTGCTATTTCTTGTTGGGCAAGCGATTACATAGAGACTATAGTTCTCCAGTAGCTCCTCAATTGTGAATGTATTAAATGGAAGTCGAATATGTTCGATGTCTCCAGCTATGTAATTGTCGTTTAGTGACATTTCAACCGTGTTTATTCTTAATATAATATTTATTAGATTTGAAAATATGTCTATATTCACCGTGCACCATATTTCAAACTTTCGTCCTTTTTTCGCTTGACAATTTTTGATAGCTGTTTCTATTTCGTTGTTTTTGTGCAATACTACATACAACTAGAGGACAATGTTTCACTGCTCCTAAAATGTGATTTACAGACAGTATTGTCTCCACTGTGATTACGTATACTTATTAAATACTTACTTGTGAATGTAGTACAGTAGATATACAAAATGATAATGTTAGTGGGTTAGGGAAGAAGTGATGATTTGCATCGACAAAATTGCTTTTATTTCAAAAGTAAAAGATTTCTTCTAATTCCGTATACCTTTTGAAGAACATTTTCTAGACATTTCGAACCGAAGAATTCAAGTTAGTGCTATAAAGGTTTACATAAAAACGTTGCTGATCTCTGTACATTATTGAAACAAATATTACTTCAGTGATCAATTGTACGAAGCCCTGTATAGTGTTCTCCACAGCATACTGGATTAACATACAGCTCAACATATCAATATATAGCTCCACTCCATTAAGCACGTTTCGGTTTGGTGTGTTTACAAATATAGCCGAGCATCACGCACTAGAGAGCAGATACGAAACTAATAAGTATGACCTTGTCCCAGGGACCTAAAAACTTAGGTTTTGTTCCTCTTTTTTTTTAAATACCTCCTCACAATATATGTATATACTGTACGTTTATTTTTTTTAACTTACTGGAATATATCGATGTTTTTTGTATATATATATATATAATATATATATATATATATAGTGAGTGTGTCGTGTGTGAATAAATACACAGGAATGTTAATGTGTGTTCAGGAAACATACACACACACATATATATATATATCCATATGCATGTGTGTGATTGTGTGCGTATTGGACAGAATGTATGTACGTACATACCAGAGCGTTTACAGAAATTGTGAAGAATCTAATATATATATGTATATGAATGTATTATAAAATGTAAACAGTCCAACTCAGTATTTAATCCTCGTAGGATTTGATAAAACAATACTAGTCAAATACTGTAATCAATATAATCAAAGATACATTCTTTTTACTATATTGGTTTTTATTTGAAGTTAAAAATCAATAATTTAGTATAAAATCGTTGTTTAGTAATTACTCGTTTGGTATTAATCTGTTATTAAACATATATTCCGTTATCCTTTTCTCTTTCGTTTCATAAACATTATTGTCTGTTACTGACTGTTCCGTTCGAATGAATATATTTTGAATAGGCACACGTTTATAGTTCTGTTATTCTATAGTATTTAGAATAAAACTACGCTTATCACTTATAGTTTCCGGTTGAATAGAGATATTGTTTATATCAAAGAGGCTTGTTTGTAGTCATTCTTTGTACGACTTCGTGAATATTATAGCAACTTGCATATAATACAAATACTACAAAATGACTAAGCTCATACTAAGCAATTTAGAGTGTTAAAAGACAAAACCAAAATGCAGAATTTCTGTACAAATATTCTTCAGAATTCCTTCAATATTTACTGAATTCTTTATTGAGAGAATTCTTTATTGTCTTGGTTTTCTTCTTCTTGGTGATGGCTCTGTGCACATTTTGTGTCACTCTATATACATTTTCTAACAGATCAACCTTCAAGTTCAGAACATGGCAGATACATCGCCCCGGAAAGGACAGCATCGCCACTGAAAGGAAAAACAAGACCCTAATGTGAGCTACAGCATCAGATTTGAGATGTGAAACACTACTATATGTGTAGCCTTTTCAATCAGGTCCAGGAGAAATTCCTTTACGGACTTCCTTGGAAGAGAGAAAATTGTGTTTTGACTTGTAATATCTCTGCATACTTCTCGATTAAGCAGTGTTGTAGTCTTACAGTGGATACTATCTGATAGTTGTCTAATTGTACAAAACCTTATAATGGTAGGTGTAGTAATCTTTATACATCCGATTGTATATGGTGAAATCACATTCAGGCAATAATTTCCTTGTTATTCCAAGTCGGTACATTATTATAAAGCCATGTAAAGCTCAATATTACCTTATGTACATTCAGTTCTAGCTTAATTACTAATTTAAAGCTTTTCCAGTATACCTAATCTTATCTTTCGTTTATGTGTACACTGTCTAGTTCATTGGTTAATAATAGTTGTATGTCTATAGTTGGCTCAAGTCTCTTATCACAGTTTTGTTTATATATTGCGTAGCCGGATAATTGTAATTTTAGTTAGTGTTCGGCTCTTCAAGGTTGCCTCGGCGCATTTTGCTTATTAAAATTAAATATCTATAATAATTGTTTCTACTTTTGGCAAGAGGCCAGCAATTACCCCCCCCCCCCCCCCAGTATGTTACTAGTGCTTTATTTTATCGACAAAATACAACGAAACATATACATACTATAAATTTGCTTACCTACATACATTCATACATACAGACACACACACATATATATATGCATATGATTATAGACACACATACATATATAGAGAGAGACACACATATATATGTATAAATAACACACACATACACACACACACACACACACACACACACATATATATATATATATATATATATATATATATATGTGTGTGTGCGTGTGTGTGTGCGTATGTGTGTAGAAACACACACAAATATATACATATCTCATCCAGTGATCATAAGTAAACATATGAGACAATACAACATCAGGTTACGATAGTCAAACACATATAACAATGATGATGTTAGTGGAACTTTTGCGTTATGCATGACTATAGTTAGAAACAAATTAAATTAATTTTTTAAATACGTACATTGCTTGAATATACTATTCTCTATTTCTATCTTATGTCTTCCTGCTGACGAGGGTGAATTTAGTGACCTCAGGCTTGTGATTCTCTTGTGCGTGCAACGAATGTACTCTCCGGCAGAGTTTTATTTATTTGCGCAATGAAAAAGCACAGCGTCGAAAGTAAAGTGATCAATTATGCGCGTGATAAGAATATATTTAAGTTGATTTAAGCAACAGTGTTTCCATATCTAAAGAAATGTGACCTTCTGTGACTGGAATAAATCAATATTTCGTTTTAGTAATATCCTTAATTTGACACAGGGAGGTAATTACGACATGAGTAATTAACATAACTAGTAACTCTTTCGATCAATCACGCTCGAGAAATATGATTAAGTCAATTAGAAGGAAATGAAAATACTCAGAAAGCAAAGTGAGTAGTTTTGAATAAATTGTAATGAAGTACAATTAATCATTTTCCTAATTCACCCAATTCAAATTAACAAGATTACTACAATTAAAGAAACTGAACGATGCAGATATCGAACATAAATATCATGCCCTCTTCTCTCCCTTCACTGTTCTCTTCTTCTTTCCCTTCTTCTCAATTCCTCTCTCTTTTAAGTTTTTCTGAACATGTTTTACATTTTCTTTTCTGCAGAAAGAAGTTGTAAATTTCAGTAATAAAATAGCATCTATTAAACAAAAAGCTGGGTAGTTTGTTGTTTCAAAAACTTTATGTTCACCATATATATATATATAAAGGATCGATCGACCGAGGAAACAATGTTTTCGTCGGTCTTTCCAGTTGCTAATACTATATATCGGTCGCAACTCCAGGTAGAAGGAGCAACGTGAAATAAAGTGTCTTGCTCAAGGACATAACGCATCGCCCGGTCCAGGAATCGAGCTCACAATCTCAAGATTGTGAATCCAATTCTCTGACCACTCAGCCACACGCCTTCATATCATAAATCATGTCCTTAGAATTAGATAAAATATATACCATTTCCTCTCCCAATTAGCATAATTAACCATATAAAAAATCAATTACACCAGGCTATAAGAAGAAAGGCTCCTATGAAGAAATCTTCGACAAATAACCGAAAGCGGCCTCTTCGCGGTGACCCCCAATAGAGTATTTATCCAACATTTCAACAGCATGTAGAAATTGACCAAATATACCGTCAACCATACACAATTAGGTGTAAATTTAAACTTAAAAGAAACGTGTACATACCGTAATTATATCTCTACCAAGTTGCTACCAAGTTGCTACATATATATCTATGACTTTATGTATATATAAATCTTTATATTTATATATATATATTAGTATGGACGAAACAAGACAAGAAATCCTTCAGCAGCTGTAAACCGAGATCTCTTGTTTCGTCCATACATCTTAAACTTTGTTTACAGTAACCACACAGCTCATTTCGTTTCTAATAATTATATATATATATATATAAATCTATCATTTATATATATATATATATAATTAAATATGATTAAAATGTGTATAATAAAATTACTCATAAGAAAATATAATTTACATTATACTCATAAGAAAATATAATTTACATACATCTTAAAAGAGTTAACATTTTCGTTTCTCTCTCTCACTCTCTCTCTCTCCCTCTGTCCTCCTTGGTTTGTTCTTCGTTATTGTCTGACTATATATATTGTCTATATATATATACATATATACAGATAAATCCACCAATTAATGGTAGGGTCTAAGCCGTATGAAGAACTCAATGTAATCCGTATGTAGAAGATCTCGTGAAGCAAAGTTTAAAATGCAAAATTTCAACGATATAATTCATTGGATACAGAGTCAAAAATACAAATAGTGAAAACAATGAAATTAAACAAAAAACGGTTAATTCATAGTAAAACTCATTATTTTACGATCGTTTCTGGGGGGGGGGGGGTAGTTGCCCGTATATCCATTCTATTATTAATCTATGTAAAATATATACAAATTATCATAGTAAGAAAATATACATACGTCTACTCTACCCGCCGCCTTCAGAAATAATGTGTATATATATATATATATATATATATATATATATATATATATATATATATATATATATATATATATATATATATATATATATATAAATTAATAAAAACAATGAATAAAAACAAAGAAACAATTCCTTATATTAAAAAATTCCTTATATATATATATATATATATATATATATATATATATATATATATATATATATATATATATATATATACACACACACACACGTATATATGGATTTTGGGATAATGCTGTTTTGGTTGGTTCAATTCAAAAAGGTGGTGTTGATACGTTTATGAAAGCAACAGCCATATTGACTCTAGGTGTCAGCATTTGTTTCGATCCGATGAAATCCAGCGCCATCCATGTTTGTTCTCGCCGATATCCTGCTGTGAAATTGAGCCTGGTAACGTCTCTGTTCTATGCATCTTCTATCGCTAAGGGGTTAAATATTCAAATTGATGTATGTGTTAAGAGACATTTGGGATATTTTCATAACGAAAATAGATAGTCAGTTTCGAACAGATGATTATTATAAACACACAACCTCGAAATATTACGAAATATTCACATGCTGTCATCGTAAAAATGTATGGGAACATCTTTTTAATAAGAGGAATCGAAAACACAAAATAGCACCAAGAAAAAACGAGGATAAAGAAGGCACACTCATAGCAGATCATCATAGAAAATATTGACAGTTCATGTTCTATCAAAGAAATAATTGTTTCTACTTTAGGCACAAGGCCAGCAATTACCCAGTGCATTACTGGTACTTTATTTTATCGACCCCGTAAGGATGAAAGGCAAAGTCAACCTCGGCGGGATTTGAACTCAGATCGTAAAGAGAAGTAACTATGCTGAAAAGCATGGCGTCCGACCCTCTACCGATACTGCCAATCCACCCAAAGGAAGAATGTTATTGCGGTGTCTTCTCTCAATCTCTTCAATAACTATACGATATATTCACCGATCATCGAGAAATATTCTCAATAATTAGTCGGCTTTATCGTAATGAATATTGGCAGTATCTTGTACGAAATTACATACTGAAAAATTAATATTTTTAATACTTCAAAATGATGCATATTGTCACAATATATCCTTTATTTTATTCCATTCAGGCGTCTCTATATATTATTTGCAAGAATACTACTAATATTCTATTACTAGTAATTAAAATTATACTTGCTTAATAAAGCATTCGTTAAAAACACCAGATCTAGAGCTTCCCTTAATGACGTTTATTAACATAGGAAAATCGTGAGTATATATATATATATATATAAATATACATATAAATATACATACATTATATATATATATGTATATATATATAATGACGATATATTAATGAAGCTTACTTGTTACATCTGTTATAGGGTAATATTAATTTACTATACGCTTGTTAGAGAAATAAGTTAGAGGAGAAAAGTCTATTAAAAACGAAGATATCAAATTTCCGTTCATCGCTATCAAGTGTGCAGTTAGTGCTTATGTAAATGTCACTTTTTTACAACTGCTCTAGCATTAACTGCATCACAAAGAGTATTAATTATTTACAGAAGATATGCCTCTTTCAATGTGACAATTTCAGCAAGTATACTTTCTGTTGATTACATTGATCCAAATAATTAGTGCTAGTTAACCGACATTATAGGAACGAGAATTCCAAGTAAAGAAAATAAATAGTAAAATGCATTTATTTTAAAGTTTTTAAAGTTTTCTTTTTTTTATTTGGTGGAATGAGGATCCGCTCATCTAATTACCAAATGATATTCTATTTGAATATTTGACAAAACTGGAATATTAAACAATCCACGAGACCTAGATATCTAACGAGCAGTTTGGTTTTTCGCCCCTGATTCAGTACAGTCGACCAAATATCATAGTTTTCCAGCTTTACGAATTACGTAAACTCTTACAAATATTAACAAAATATCTACGAAATTATTTAATAAAATATTGCGATAGATCATAACTAATCAATACATCTTCTATCGTTGCCAATCACC
>OZ024758.1:11811826-11814326 GCA_964016885.1 Eledone cirrhosa
GCATTGCCAACCGTAAACTTAGTTAAATGAACACCAGTATTTCATTGTACTTTATCTTATTGACAAAGATCTACTCGAGCTTTCTTGTACGTGCAATTAATTACCACGATCTCCGTCGGTGAAATAGGTGAAATTTTATTGCTATGTGGGGAAACAATAACAATGTGTGATACACACACACACTATATATATATATATATATATATATATATATATATATATATATATATATATATATATATATATATATATATGAGAGAGAGAGAGTGATAAAAACAGAAAAATGTGTTTAAAATTACGAGTGTTCTGTGTTATTAATTCTGCAAATATTATTATAACAACATGACCCTCCCCAAGTATAACAATATTTGTTTCGATACACGATTTCATATCAAAAACCTCGCAAAACTAATATATATATATATATATATATATATAGTAATAATAATAATAATAAATATAGTAATAATAATAATAATAAATTTGAAGACTAAAATCCAAAGAGGGCTCGATAAGGATTAATATATATCAAATATATAAGAACCGTAGAGCCTCGTTATACCCTAACGGATAGTACGATCTATACGTGGATATTTTACGTCTCGATGTGGGAGCTAAGTATATGTTTTCTTTATACCTTTACTTATTTGCATAGCCAGCGAACGTTTCCACGAACCAAAGTATCGTCTTCCTGTCTTCCTCCGGTTGCAACGTTTTTTGAAATATCAAGTTCTGCGTTTACAGATTGACTTTGTTAGTTTCAGAAGATCCCGTTAAGGGTGAAAGCAGCGATTCTTTGCTTAAACTTTAATCTGTTATTTTAATATTAACTACAGTATGAGTTATTCTATAAACAATGGTGGACAATGATTTTAGGAACAATAACTTCAAACATATATTTATCCACGATTGAAATGTGTTATTAAGGTTTTAAGATTCTAGTTCAATGGTCATTGGCAAACCTATGTTTGTGATCTTTAAAGGTGATATATATATAGTTCGACGCACTAAGTCTATTTATTCATATGTAATTATTATTTAAGAATTTATATTTGATACAAACACACTCACACGCACACACTATATATATATATATATATATATATAATGTGTGTGTGTGTATGTATATATGTGTGTGCCTGTGTCATTGAATCGGAGCGTAAACAATTGTAGTTTGGTTTCTCGATTTCATATATATATATTAATATCATATGCCCGATTTAAGTTAATCTAACCTTTATGGCTGGTATTTACGCTATTTACATTCATATTAAATCTACGTTGATATTTTAAAGTAGATGGAATTACTCTTCTATAAATTTTTGAATAAAAATGTTTAAGTATTTTGAAACCAAACTTGTCATATGTTTCTCTGACTAAATCTGAGATGTACGTAATTCCCAGAATATATAGTTGTTTTTTTTGTAAGATGGATTTCAATATTTAGGTCTAAATATAATATAGTTTTCTTTCAGAGTTTACGTGTGAAATAAGAGATAATTGTTATTTCTACTTAAATTATTTTCAATGTGAGGGGCGATATATTTCGACATTTTCAATATAGAAACAATTAAGAGACAATAATAATTTGAAAAAAAAAAAGGGTAAACTTATAATTAGATAAAATATATGGCTTAGTGTTTCGTAAGTTTCAATTATTAATATCTTGCTTACATGGATATAATTATAAAGTATATTTCCCAAATATAACTTTAGTTTACTATCATGTTAAATATTTATTGATCTAGACAATGTAAACAAATCCTAAATCACACACACACACACACACACACACACACACACACACACACACACACACACACACACGCATATACATACACACACCTATATATATACACGCATACACACTCATATTAACACATACATACACACACACTCAAACACACATATATACACACATATATACATACACATATACATATATACACACATATATATATATACACACAAGTTCTCAATACAATGTACAGTATAATATTTTTGCTTTATATTCCTGAGTTTAGACTCTCTTCTTAATCCGAGATTCATGTTCACCCGGTGATCACACAACTGAAGCTGAGGTCACAAAGTACATTACATTCTGTAGACGTTAATACAATTTACGATTGATATTCATTAAAGTTACTCAATCTTAGTAATGACAGATAATGACAACGCGATGGTCAGAAACCTTAAAATTTACACCAGAGTTCTTCAAGATATTTCTTTTATATATTCATCTGTTTTATCATAACGTTTAATCCGTGATTGCTATCTGAATGAATCAAATACTACGATTGCTCCTTCGTCGAGATATTTTATGCTCTTTCATATAACACCCAGAACGCAAATATATTAAAATAGCAATAGATACAAAATTATTTCATGCTTCATACCCCATTAAACAATAATTGTTTTTACTTTTGGCACAAGGCCAGCAAATACCCAGTGCATTACTGGTACTTTATTTTATCGACCCCGTAAGGATGAACGGCAAAGT
>OZ024758.1:11821826-11859326 GCA_964016885.1 Eledone cirrhosa
TATACTGGAACAAACATTCAGAGCAAAATTGAAATGATTTACAGGTTGTAAATTATATCGGGCTGGATTTTGTTTGTTTGTTGTAGCGTAGTTCAATATATAAGCGGGCGTATGAAAGGAGCCAATCTTACAGGCATACACTCACATAAATTCGTATGCACACGATCAGAAAAAATAAAAACTACATTACCTTCTGAAGAATAAGAATGTCAATCATAAATGCATGTGATTATGGGGGTTTTTAAACACACACACCTTTCTCTCTCTATATATATATATACATACATACATACATACATACATACATACATACATACATACATACATACATACATACATACATACATACATGGTGGCTGCCAACTCGTTTTCGAGTACGGCCACTACTTTATATCCATGTAGGAGAACCCCTACCGATGCGCTGAACGAGTGTGAGTTTTTAGTCCAGCCAGCGATTTGAAAACTCTGGTACAAACACTACACTTTTGACAATTATTGACACATAGTGCTGGGCCCATGGTACCATCTGACGACAAGTGCAGAGAGATCTCCAGATATAAAGCAATGCCTGTGCCGTGAAACTTTTATAGTGAGCAAAGGCACTGCACAAAGCCAGTCCCATTCTCTTAACCAAGATGATATGTACCAAAAAGAAGAACAAGTCAACATCATTGGATACCATAAGGGTTGCAGGTGTTATATCAGAGTTTTCCTTCTCCTAGAATTCTGCCTTGACAAAGGCTAAGGGGTCATCTCTCCCAGTGATTTTGGATGGCCATTGACTCTTAAGAGCTCCTTTGCCCTTTGACAGGTTTTGTTTTTAGTCCTGCAGGATGTCCAAAGTCACCCTCCTCACCAAGAAACCTTGGTGGGGTTGCCAGTTTAGTCGCCAACGACCCGACCATAAGACAGGTTGTACTGGGATACATGTTACCAGTAGCACCAACTGGTGACCTGACATACATACATACATACATACATACATTCATATATATATATATATATATATATATATATATATTTCGTTTCTGAATTTGTTTAGCAAGATTCTTATATATTAGAAAGCGAGATTTTTTTACAAAATGAAAAATAACCGAGGTGTCCTACACGAGTGAAAGAGTAAAGAAAAAAAAATGAAATCTAAAATGCAACTGGAGTCTTATTTAAAAGAAAAAATATATATTTATTTGGCTCCTTTACCGGTTTCGCAGTTCTTCTGCTTTTCAAAAGTAGAGTTGAGATGGGGCGTCTGTGATCTTTCTCATATATATATACATACAGAGAGAGAAAGAGATAGTGGGAAATAAATACATATAGAAAGATAGAAAGATGGAGAGATGGTTTGGAGTGATCAATGATTAGATGGACTGAGTATTGCTTAAATCAAAAGAAAACTATTATATTAAAAGAAATCCTCAATAAAAAGACTACAACAGAATTAGTTTCAGAGTGAAAACGGCGCTGGGTTGGAAGTTGGAATATCTAAAGAAATTGATGCTGGGCTGGTGGATCACTCAGTTCTATTCCATTTCCCGAATGTTAATCCACACCATATAATACTTTACACATAAAAAAAAGAATTGTAAATTGAACCTTTATCCGCCCACTTCCTTCTTTATACACGAATTGTTGTCAAGAACGCTGTTTACAAGAATGAACGATGATTAGTACCAATGTATTTTCTATACTGTCGCAAATAAACTAAATCGATTTCAAGGAACATATAATGTTACAGGCAACATGAGATGTTTGTTATTTCTTTCGACAACGAATAAATAATTGAAACCTATTTGCTCAATACATTAGGCAGCTCCACTCTTTTCTTTATTATTTCTTTTCATTTTTAAAATGCCCTGCTTGAAATTGAGAATACAAATCAATACTTCGTTTCTTTTTACATCAGTTTTCACCTCTACATTTTCCTTCTTTATTTTCCGTCATATTGTTATATAAATAAGCAAACAAAGTCACTGAATTACGAAGGTAACAACAAGAATTATGACCAATGCTTTGGAAATGGTGTCTCTTAATGAAATAGAAAAGAATATATCGTTGAATTGAAAGGGGATGTTAAAATGAATTTGATTCTACAGATGAATTGATTCTACAGATGATAAACTAAATTACTAGAGAATAATAAATTCTATGTAGAGTATACCATCCATCTCTTGTCTCATTGCCAAACATTGATGTAGCAGCTTTAGAAAAATATAAATGGTTAACAATATGTCGAACAAGACAAAGTGAAATTGTTATATGTAGCTATCACCACTACACTAAATATATGTATTATCACATATTTGATTCAAATCAAATATATTTTACTGCGCGATGTGTGTGGTGTTTTCTAAGGTTAGATTTCTGGAAAAGATTTGTTAGAAACATCCTAACACACACACGTCTAAATAAATTATGTATACAAGTCATTCTCTTTAGACATTTGCTGCTATATGACATATTTTATATAAGTCTTACTGAAAACAGAATATGGTAGAGATAATAAAGATATTTATCCCATATATTTCGTGTTATATCAAACTATATTTCATACTAAAACAATTTTGTAACATTTCAGTGTGTTGCTAGCATATATATATGTAATGTATCTATAATTTGTGAATTCTATATCTTGATTTCATATTCAAGTTATGAAATTATACATAACTTGAATGTTAGGTGAGGAAAAATAGATAACATCAAATAAATAGATAACATTAAAAACATAAATATTTATTTATATAATACAATAATTGTTTCTACTTTTGGCACAATGCCAGCAATTACTCAGTGTATTACTGGTACTTTATTTTATCGACCCCGTAAGGATGAAAGGCAAAGTTAACCTCGGCGGGATTTGAACCCAGTCCGTAAAGGGACGTAACTGTGCTGTAAAGCATGGCGTCTGACCCTCTACCGATACTGCCAATCCACCGCCCTATATAATACAATAATTGTTTCTACTTTAGGCACAAGGCCAGCAATTACCCAGGGCATTACTGGTACTTTATTTTATCGACCCCGTAAGGATGAAAGGCAAAGTCAACCTCGGCGGGATTTGAATACAATAATTGTTTCTACTATTAGCACAAGACCAGCAATTACCCAGGGCATTACTGGTACTTTATTTTATCGACCCCGTAAGGATGAAAGGCAAAGTCAACCTCGGCGGGATTTGAATACAATAATTGTTTCTACTATTGGCACAAGGCCAGCAAATACCCAGTGCATTACTGGTACTTTATTTTATCGACCCCGTAAGGATGAAAGGCAAAGTTAACCTCGGCGGGATTTGAACACAGATCGTAAAGGGACGTCACTACGCTGGAAAGCATGTCCGACCCTCTACCGATACTGCCAATTCACCGCCCTTAATTTGAATACAATAATGACAGTCGAACAGTTACAAACTATAACTCTGTGTAGATATCAACAAAATAACAACAGCAATATCGACTGCCGAATGCAGACGAGATAGGAACTATAACTTTCATCATTATAGAATATTATTCGATATGTATTAAAGTTAATCTATTCAGATCCAGTCAGGAAACGAACTAGACTCAGATTTAATATAGAAGAACAAATATATTTGGTGACTGCTAGACTCTGGACGTTATCTATGCACAGAAAACATATAAGCTATTGGATGAAATATGATAGATTTGTTTACGTTTTAATATATTTAAAAGACGGTTTGCTTCTCTTACCAGACATCCATAAATACACACACGTATCACATATGTATATACACACAAATACACACACATTAACACACCCACACACCCATAACTGCATACACATATCACACATGTATATACAAATACACTAACACACCCACTATATATATATATATATATATATATATATATATATATATATATATAATTGGTGTTGGATGCTTAAAACGTCCGTATGCGGAAGGGCGTAGAATCGAGACGTATCCGAGGACCGTGCGAATTCAGAGTCAGGTTTGATCAGCACATCGATAGTGCCTCGAGCTGATCACCCGAGAAACAATTGTAATATGTCCAATAATTTCCTTTCCCCGCAACACTGATTCTCTTTTTTCCGTGATATATATATATATATTTATTTATACACACATATATATATATATACATATACATACTCACATATATATATATACATATATATACATATACACATATATGTATATATGTATATATATGTGTGTATATATATGTATATGTATATATATATGTGTGTGTGTATAAATATATATATATATCACAGAGAAAAGAGAATCAGTGTTGCGATGAAAGGAAATTATTGGACATATTACAATTGTTTCTCGGATGATCAGCTCGAGACACGATCGATGTGCTGATCAAACACACACACATATATATATATACATATAAACATATATATACATATATACATACAAACATATATATATATATATATATAAACATAAAAACATTTATAAATACATATAAACATATATACATGGGTTGGACAAAATAATGGAAACACCTACCATCATAGCATCATCATTTTGAAATATCTATAAAACTGTCAAAAGCTTCTTTTATTTTTATGTTTTTTTATTTATTATTAGTGTTGCTTAATATTTCTTGTTAAAATTGCTGTTTCTTTTCAGATATCATCAGAAAAAGGTAATTAAAATTCATTAAAATGACAGATCTATCGGACTTTCAAAGAGGTCAAATTGTTGGTGTTCCTATGGCAGGCGCTAGCGTAACGAAAACATCCGAAATGTTTGGTGTATCAAGAAGTACTGTTTCAAAAGTAATGACACCTTTGAGAAAGAGGGAAAAACCTCCTCGTCGAAACAAAACTCCGGAAGAAAACCAAAACTTTCAGATAGAGACGGTCGAACTCTTGCGCGAATTGTTAGAAAAAATCACAAAAGTACAGCTCCCAAAATTACTGCAGAACTTAATGACCACCTCGAGAACAATAAAAATAAACAAGCTTTTGACGGTTTTATAGATATTTCAAAATTATGATGCTATGATGCTAGGTGTTTCCATTATTTGTCCAACCCCTGTATATTGTATAATATTAATACATCTTAACATTTTTAGACATCAACAAATAAGTATAATCTACTCAGTACTTTGTATAAGGGGACAGAGGAGAGGAAGAATGAATCTATACACAAATATATATGTTATTTGACGCAGATTTGTTCTTTTGATATCAGACTTCATATTCCTGAGAAACAAATGAAAGAAGAGTGAAGATAGAACGAGAGTAAATATGTTAAAAGATTATGAAAGTGAAGGATGCTAGAATCGTTGAGAGAACGATGTATAACGTGGAATGGCCGTTTAAACGTTTCTAAACTAACAATTAAATAGGCTGCAAAAAGCCAATTGTTCATATAGCAGTTATTTCTTTGTTAATCAGACAATGGTCTTATTCACCTTGGCAAAACAATTTTCAAGGAGGTAATCCTATTCATTTAAATACTTTCTTGGCTTTACTTGAACTTGGTGACTTTACAGGAACCATTGTGAAATGAACAATGAACAATTAGATAATTATGATATTCTCTTAACAAAAAATAACTTTTGTTTCACGAGTGGCTCACATTTAATTTATTCATAGTCGGTTATCCCATTGAAAATATTACTCTTTGTATAAACAGTGTAGGAAGATGAAAAAAATAGTATTGTATAATTTATGTAAAGATCGGAGAAAAAGATAGGAAGAAACACGTTTTATGTCTTTTGTAAAGAAATTTTAACTTCTATATGACAAATAATTGTTTCTGTTGTGGATTTTTCTGGAAGAAATATTACAAAAGAAAGCATCATCATTAGTCAAGATTATAATATTTTCATCGACATTGTGAGAGCAGTTTCAATATAAAATAATAAAATATAAACATTTGTATTGTTCGTTAAACACTGTAGGGAATATTTACGATGTGAGCCGCTAAGGTTAATTTTCAATTTCTTCGTACATATGTCCATAAGCAAAGTATAAGTTCACATTTAGGGGTCGATACTTCTAATATAATCTCTCACTTATCGTTTTCTTTCCTTTTATTTCAATGGAAAAATTGATCCATATTATAGCGATTGTGTTATATATATATATATATATATATTTATATTATTTACTAAGTGAACAACACAAAATATAACTACTCCATTACCAAAGGTTTCTGGATCACAGACAATAATAATATACATCTGGATCGGTCGTCAGACAGAGATGTATATATTATATGTATGTATTATATGTATGTATTATTAAGATTAGAGATTGAGCTCTTGCCGTTTTAACAGCTACTCTCAGATTATTTGCCGAAGGGCTTCGCGGTTGACTGGCTGTGTCATCAGGGGCGTGGTATATAAATATATATATATATATATATATATATATATATATATATATGGGAGGGGGTGCTGAGAGAGGGTGTATGTCGAGGGGGGGGGGGGCGAATGTCTTTTTGATTTTCAAATACGGCGAGTGCATAATACGAAACGAAACTATATTTTTCTCGGGTTGGTAGTTTAGAGCAAAGGATAAGGGGAACTTTCAGTAGCGGGAAAAATTATTTATACTGCATATCTTCTAGAAGGATCAATAACCTTCACTGCAAGAAGTTTGATGAATAAATTTATTTGAAATTTAAAATCATAATCGATATCAATTTAACTTATTATCTAATCCCAAATTTACTTATTTCAAAATATTTTTCTTTACTTCGATTAGTAACTTCAGTATAATATAATACTTAAGCCCATATTACTTTATGGATCCGAAACTTGGACACTAACATCACAACTTGAGAGGAGATTGGATGGCACATATACCCGCCTCTTAATGAGAGTGCAAAACCTATCCTGGAAACGACATCCCACCTTGTCTAAAATCTATGGCAAACTCCCTCGAGCCTCTGCCCTTCTAAGTAGACAGGACCTGGGGGGCAGCGATGGGGGACAGGGAATTCTGGGGCATGAGAGTGAGATCCATCATCTCGACAGTAGTCGACGAATGATGGTGATGAATACTTAATAACAGATATTTCTACGCTATAAACAACATTTTCCATTTAACAAGCAGTTTCTGTCTCAAAACCCATGAATATTTAAATATTTCCATAAAAGCTTCACTACACTCAACATATTTATATGTTTGTTTTAGCTATTCTCTTATACAATTAATGAAATAAATTTCCAAATCAAAATTGTCTTTAGTGAATACTTAACGTCATGAAAAATAATTTATTAAAATGTAATATATATTTCGCTCATAAACTGAATTTCAGAGGAGATGTCTATTCTATTATACATCTGGTACAGTTATTTTTGCTCATACCTTAAAAGTTTTCTTCACCAATGCATTGAATACAATAATCTAAATGTGACAACTTGTGCTAATAGATTTTCAAAATAAGGTTTTTATCTTCTGTTTATTATGTTCAAATATATATGGCTTCCTGTTCCAGGGAAATGAACCTATAATTTAGGACGGCGTGTGCTGAGACAACTTCTTTGCATTCTACATTGTCGTTCCGGGCACAACCCTCCCGTAACGTGGAGCAGAGTAAGATATCTTATACGACGGCTTCCTTCTCGTACCGGTTGCCGTCGAAACCTCTGGGGTCCTCTGTTCTCGAACCATTCCATTCTCGACAAAGGTACACTTGATGATGCAGCGGATAACACTGGTCACTGGCTGTTTTCCATTACAATGCCTGCGCCACTTTATCTGATAAATGTAGTTTAGATATAACAACTATTTACTAGACTGAAATTTACAATCTGCCGCCCCCTCCTCTCTCTCTCTTACTTTCACTATTTAAAGATTTCTATTACTTATTCGTTTTGTTTTAATAATGGAAACGTTGATGAAATATCAATGTCGTTGTTTTATTTCTCAATTTGATAAATTATTTCGAAGTCATGAGTTCAAAGAAAAATGTTAGAAAAATGAAAATGTAAATGTTCTGAATTCAATTGAATTATTTGTTTGCAAGAATTTCTCATAAAATAACTGAAACATATAGAATATGAATACTTTTCTGTGTGGGTGTTAATTTAGATATATTTCTTTTATAAGCAAGATTTACTATTTGTTTAATTAAGCGAAATGGTTTTCATTATTAATAGCAGTGGATTGGCAGTATCGGTAGAGGGTCGGATGCCATGCTTAACAGCAAAGAGTTACGGTCCTTTATGATCTGAGTTCAAATCTTGCCGAGGTTAACTTTGCCTTTCATGCTTACGGGGGTCGATAAAATAAAGTACCAGTTAATTGGTGGCCTTGTGCCAAAAGTAAAAACAATTATTACTAGCGGTGGATTGGCAGTATCGCTAAGGGTCGGACGCCATGCTTTGACGCATAGAGTTACGGCCCTTTCCATTCTGAGTTCAAATCCCGCAAAAGGTTAACTTTGCTTTTCATCCTTACGGGGTCGATAAAATAAAGTACCAGTAATGTACTGGTTAATTGCTGGCCTTGTGCCAAAAGTAGAAACAATTATTACTAAGCTCAAAAGGGTTATGGATTGGCAGTATCGGTAAAGAGTCGGACGCCATGCTTTCTAGCATAGAGTTCCAGCCCTTTAATGATCTGAGTTCAGATAGCGCCGAGGTTAACTTCGCCTTTCATCCTTACGGGGTCGATAAAATAATGTACCAGTAAGGTACTGGGGTCGATTTAATCGACTTTCCGCTCCTCCCAAATTACTGGCAGTGTGCCTAATGGATTGGCAGTATCAGTAGAGGGTCGGACGCCATGCTTTCCAGCATAGTTACGTCCCTTTACCATCTGAGTTCAAATCCCGCCGAGGTTGACTTTGCCTTTCATCCTTACGGGGTCGATAAAATAAAGTACCAGTAATGCACTGGTAATTGCTGGCCTTGTGCCTAAAGTAGAAACAATTATTACTAAGGTTAAAATAAAGTACCAGTAATGCACTGGGCAATTGCTGGCCTTGTGCCTAAACTAGAAACAATTATTACTAAGGTTAAAGGCGGTCGATTGCTTTGTCAGAGGATGACTATGAGAAACAAATCTAGATCTTTACTTCCTGAGTTAAATCCTAGAGATTTGTGTAATAAAATTATAGCCTGTAAATACTCTAAAATAAATACACACACATACATATATATACATAAATACGTACGCATATGTATACATACAAACACGGTCACACACACACTATATATATATATATATATATATATATATATATATATATAGTGAAAAATGGAACGGGAACAAAACAGAGAGGCAGTACGAACAAAGGTGTATTAGTTTCACGCTCTTGAGAGTGGTGTGGAGGTGGGGAACCGTAAGGATGGAAAACAAAGTTAACCTTTGGCGGGATTTGAACTCAGATTTCATATAAAAAACCTCGCAAAACAAATTCATCGCCGTCATTATATATATATATATATATATATATATATATATATATATAAGAAAGAGCGAGAGAGAGAGTTAAAATATAAGAAGTAGATATACAGATATGTCATCGCATTATATAAAGTGAAATAATTTAAAGATAAGTACCCTGGCTTTTAATATAAATTGAATCAGTTAAGGAATCTAAAACTAAAAGCTGTGCAATTTTCAAGAGTATTTCCACAAAATATAATAATTGTTTCTACTTTTGGTACAAGGCCAGCAATTATCTCAGTGCATTACTGGTACTTTGTTATATCGACCCCGTAAGGATGAAAGGAAAAGTTAACCTCGGCGGGATTTGAACTCAGACCATAAACGGGCGTAACTCTATGCTACAAAGCATGGCGACCTACCCTCTACTGGTACTGCTAATCCCCCATAATAATGGTTCTTGATTCACACACAAGGCGCACAATTTTTGTGGGAGGGGAAAGTCGATTAAATCAACCCCAGTACTTACTGGTACTTTATTTTATGACGCCCTAAGGATAAAAGGCAAATCTAACCTCGGCGGGATTTGACTTAAAGGACCGTAGCTATATATCACGAAGCATGTTATATATATATATATATATATATATATACTTGACGTTTTGAACACAATTTCTAAATTCTCTCTAAGAATAATTACCAGTATCGCTGTTTGATGGTACTGCTCCACTCATGAATATATAGAATAGGTTATGGCTACCTCCAAGATAGTGTATCAAATATATTCAATTATGTCTTCGTTATCTCGTTAAAAGTTCGACGTGCTGGTCACCTGCGGCATACAGTTTTATCATGTTTCTTAATTCTCTTTCTCGTTGTTTGAAATATATTTGTAGAGAGATAATTCGTAGGAAGAAAAGAGAGATCACATGTATACATGTGTCTACGATGTTTCTGTTGGCTTGTTTCTGTTTGTCCTATGATGTTTGCCTTGTAACGTTAAGTATTACATTTCATTTTTATTTAGTGGGTGATTACTAATATAATTTATTTCGCTGGTCGGCTGATCGAACACATTCTCCTTAATGTTACTGCAGTGATTTAACCATTGCTGCAAAATGTGATGTAATTTTTGCTGATTGTATGAATGTTGCTTTTACTGCTGCGATCGCTGTTGCTTTTTCACGGGAGCTGACCACAAAATGATTTGGGTTTCTTTCCCATCTACTAGACAACATAAAACCCTCAAGCTATTTGTACTTTCATAATTGTAGCAGATGAAATCCTGCCTGCCCCTCAAAATCCCGAACAAGCTCACGCTTCCATTGAAAGTAAGAAAGCGAATTATAAAATTAAAAGAAAAATAAGATTGAAAATACATGATCACTATTAGAGTCAACCGTGTAAAGTAATTCAAATTAATTGACACAGTAAACATCTAGATTCAATTCGAAAGTAAAGAAAGTAGAACATTTTTCTATGAGAGTTCCTCGTACTCCGAGGAAGGGTTACTTCAAGTCCGAAATATTAGAACAAAAGAAACAACAGCAACAGTAAAGGTTGTTTATCCTATTAGTATCAGTGTAGAAATATTATTTGTTTCTTTTTGAACGAAATATCCTTTCTCAATTGATGTATTGTTTGATTATACGATATTGGTTCAATTAAGAACATTGTAAGTATATAGGCTTTCTACAATACTTGTCACGCCTTGATTTGTTCCTGATAATCGATAACGTTGTATTACACGTTAAATATTCAAGAGATTGTTCAGCTCTTCTACAAATTTGCACCATTATATTAATAAAAGAAATCGTTTTCATGTACATGTAATTTTACGCTTTTTAATTCTGAGCAATGTTTAGTTTACAATTGAGGAGAATGTTTACCTGTTTCATCGTTTTGAAATTGCTTTAGTTAATCTTTCGTAAAAGATATACTTAATTCTTAATTTCACGCTTGATAGGTTTTGTAAATTAACCTCAATATGTAGTTTCCTGTCCTGAATCCCGTAAAAGTGTCATCCATTCAAAGATTTTCTAAAAGGGAATCGCCACATCAATGATCTTTATTATATTGAAACTTGTAAAATTAATTCAATTTTTTCAGACCATGAAGGAATACTTCCTTATCTAATCTAAATAAACACTCCAATCCTTTATTGGACCAAATTGGTTTGAAAGAAAACATCATTGGATGACTCCATACCTTATGGACCAACAATAGAGAATATCAATGCTGGTTAATCTATCATTGGCCGTATTTGATGCACCCCAATATATGATTTACATATAAAAAAAATGCTTATAAGTAGATATATGTTTCTATGACATTTTCGTTTACGTTGGGAAAATAATTGTTTCTACTTTAGGCACAAGGCCAGCAATTATCCAGTACATTACTGGTACTTTATTTTATCGACCCTTAAGGATGAAAGGCAAAGTCAACCTCGGCGGGATTTGAACTCAGATCGTAAAGGGACGTAACTATGCTGGAAAGCATGGCGTCCGACCCTCTACCGATACTGCCAATCCACCGCCCTAATAATTGTTTCTACTTTAGGCACAAGGCCAGCAACTACCCAGTGCCTCACTGGTACTTTATTTTATCGACCCCGTAAGGATGAAAGGCAAAGTCAACCTCGGCGGGATTTGAACTCAGATCGTAAAGGGACGTAACTATGCTAGAAAGCATGGCATCCGACCCTCTACCGATACTACCAATCCACCGCCCTCGGGGAAAATAATACTATATAAATAGCTTTTTTTTTATTTATGGAAATTAAGTTACATCAGAGGTTTTATGTTTGGATCTTATGATTTGTTTTACCTCAAGTTAATATTTAGTTTTAGTATTATCAACTTATTCAATATGGAGTTGATTAATCTCAGATTGTTTTGCACATTCTAATAAAGTGCGAGCTGTATTTTGATTTCATTTTTTCTCCTATTTGCTGCTTAATTTGAATTGATATAAAGTATCTGGCTTAGAAGAGGCTCATTCGATAACATATCAAATATAGAATAGTATAGTTGGGTTATCGTAGTTTATTTGTTATATATGTATATATATACATATAAATATATATATATCTATATTCATACATAAATATACATATATATGCACATACAAAACATATACACACACACACATACATACATAAACACATACACATATATACATACATAAAAATACACACATTATATATATATATATATATATGTATATATATATATATATGTATATATATATATATGTATATATATATATATGTATATATATATGTATATATATATGTATATATGTATATATGTATATGTATATATGTATATATATATGTATATATATATATATATGTATATATGTATATATATATGTATATATATATGTATATGTATATATGTATATATATATGTATATATATATATATATGTATATATATATATATATATATGTATATATATATATATATATATATGTATATATATATATATGTATATATATTGAATATATTGTAATGTTTTGTTTTATCATATTGGCTGTGGCATAGGGTGGGGAAGAACGACAGACAAACCAAATGAAGCTAAGATATACCATTCAAACGAAAAAAAGGCCGCAGACAAAATAAATAAAAATTGCAATTTATTATTTAGTATATCGCGGAGAATATTCTGGTGCCTTCTATTGTCTTTATTTTCTAGATTATTCTTTCAATATTTTTGTTTGTTTTAAGTGATTATTCTTTATAATATTACGTTTATTGTTAGGAAAAGTATTTATTGTTAGTAAAAATAAACAATAGAAACTACAATATAAGATATATAAGCGGTAATATCTTTGTGCAACTCTACAGCTGTCCCTCGGTTCAATGGTTAGAGTTCTGCGTCGGAATTCAATACAGAGTTCGATCCTCTGTATCGGCTGCTAGTCACGTTATTTCGTCCATTTTAGCTGTTTTTTTAAAGCTATTATTTATCTTAATATACTATTATTACAGCAATGTTCTCCGTTTGGATACCTACATATTCTGAAGTATTTCAAATTACCCAGCGCCTTAAACCTTATAGCTTCGAAAATGTCCTCAATTGCTCTAGAAACGCATAAAGGAGGCCAGAAGCTGCTAGAGTAAGCGATTCCAGTATCACTCAAATTCCGAGTAAAGTTGAGTGAAAGCTGTGCATACATATTTGTAAATCAAATATATTCGTATATATATATACTAGCAGCAGTACCCAGCGTTGCCTGGGTAGGTAAACTAATATCTGCTTTGATGAAAAGGTGTTGATCTTAACGACTTCTTTTCGATGCCTCATCTATGGCCACACACAGGCCATGCGGAGCACGGTGGTGATGACCTCTATCACTGAGAAACGCAGGTGATTGACGAAGGGGCATACTGGGGGAGGGAGTGTCGAGTTTGAACGAAATCGGTTGAAAAATGTGGGAGTTAGACCCGAAAAGGCGGAAAGTTGAGCGAAAAGGTGGTATTTTCGAATATTTAAGCGGCTGCCACGCCGTTCTTGAACAAAAAATCCAAAATATAAAGCCACTGTAAGACGTGGAATAATCATATCTAGCGTAGTGTAAATTTTGAACAAAGTAGGTTGATTAATGTGGAAGCTAGAGCCGAAAGAGTGGAAATTTGAGTCTAAAAGTGGTATTTTTGAATATTGAAGCGGGTGCTACGCCGTCACTGAACAACACATGCAAAATATAAAGCCATTAAAGGATGTGCAACGATAAATTCTATTTTGCTTTAAAATTTGAACGAAATCGGTGGCAAAATGTGGGAGCTAGAGCCAAAAATCTTATTTTTCGATACCTAAAAAAAGGTGAACCTCCCCTATCAATTTTTATCTGCAGAATGACCGCGGAATAAAAAAAAGCCATACGCAGATATATATAGAAAGCACTCCTCAATGACTAATATATGGGCATGTAAAGTTTCATGAAAATCGGTCGTAAGATGTAGGCCCCTATAGGTAATACACAGACACACAGACACAGACACACATACTTAATTTTATATATATACATATATATATATATATATATATATATATATATATAACGTATATATCTACAAAGTGTATATATACATAAATATCTATAACGTGTAATATATACTTCTGATGATGATCTAGTTAAGCTAACAACGTATTTAAAATTGAGTGGCACAGCTTCAAGTGTTCAGAAATTTTTAGACAACTTAATCAGTGAAACAATTGTTAAGACTGTAAATAAAACCCTTTTTTGTACTGTTGACCATGTTATTCTTCACTCTTTCAATATTATTACTCCAAGATAAACTTACATAGGAATTCCCGAGAAATCACAAACTCGCCACCTACGGAAACCTCTTGTTGAGTCAAATAACGCCGTACGCTAAAACTATCCACAATACGAAGTATTCACAACCTCTAACTGGATTACCTATAACGATATTTTGTTATCCCTAGTATAAATATATATATATATATATATACAATATTAAATAAATGGAAACTATATTTATAAAACCATATCTATTTCATTATATATATTTCAGGGATATCATATTAACAATATGCTATGCCTTCCTCAGACAAAATACAATATAAACAGTTTTATAGATAAATAGATTTGACATACCGTAACAACATCGACTTGTATTTGAAAAGTTGAATTGGCAGTTGAATTGAATTGAACTGCCAATTCAACTTTTCAAATACAAGTCGATGTTGTTACGGTATGTCAAATCTATTTATCTATAAAACTGTTTATATTGTATTTTGTCTGAGGAAGGCATAGCATATTGTTAATATGATATCCCTGAAATATATATAATGAAATAGATATGGTTTTATAAATATAGTTTCCATTTATTTAATATTGTAAATATACTCCAAATACTTGTCGAGTGCTTTTATATCAGTTATAAATATTTACTAGTTGTAACCCAACAATTTAAATATAACTTTCCATATATATATATATATATATATATTTCGTTTCTGAATTTGTTTAGCAAGATTCTTTATCTGAAATCGTGTATTGAAACCGATATTGTTATACTTTGGGAGGGTCATGTTGCCAATAAGAAACACACGCACCAGTTGCTTTCACTTCAATTTATTATATATTTATAAATTTATAAATTTACAAATTTACAAACTTATAAATTTCACCAGATAGTTGTTTATATATAGTCATAGTCCTTTCGTCAAACACTCTGTGACCTCTTCAGTGACTGGGGATTCCTTTCTTTGTTTCTGTGCCTTTCCTTTCTTCTATCCTACGCCATTTTGTTTCTGTGTGTGTGTTGTGTGGTCAGTTTGCGCATGCGCCACATCTGGGTGTCTGTGTGTGTTTGTGTTCATTTATCTATTTGTTTATTTATTTATTTATTTATTTATTGTTGGTTGGTTGTTTGTTCTATGTGTGTGTGTGTTTTCATTTTGTCCTGTGTGTGTTTTCATTTTGTCCTTAATTGTAAGTTGTTTGTTCTATGTGTGTGTGTGTGTTTTCATTTTGTCCTTAATTGTAAGTTGTGATGTTGCTGTTCCACTCATATTTTTGTGGAACCAACCAACCAACCAGAAATTTATAAGTTTGTAAATTTGTAAATTTATAAATTTATAAATATATAATAAATTGAAGTGAAAGCAACTGGTGCGTGTGTTTCTTATTGGCAACATGACCCTCCCAAAGTATAACAATATATATATATATATATATATATATATATATATATATATATATATATATATATATATATATATGTATGTATATATTACATATACAAACACATGTACATATGTATTGATATGTATGCGAACACATGCGTAGGTTTATGAAATCACTCACAACCAACAGAAATACAAATGGCTTTCAATAATGACAGGCAAAAGAGTCTGTTGAAGAGAAAGAAGAAACCTACAATGGATATAATACGGTCGCTACCATTACATACATAGTACTAAGACTAAAGATTATAACTTCTAACAGGAAGATATCGCATGGTTTAATTGTCACAGATATTTTCTCTAACAAATATATATCTCAAAAACTGAATAAAATAATATATATAAATCTAAATCCCTGCCACCCATCAATACCTTTTCAAATATTGAGGAACAATAAGATGAGAATACTCTCTAGTCTTTTATCTCTCAAATTAGTCTCTGACATAGCATATCTTCCTTATCAGAAATGAATTAATATATTCCTAGTATTATTAGAAAAACGACTTTCCAGTCAGCTCCATATAGAATTATTTTCAGTAGAAGCAGCTTAAATTGATCGCATCATTCTACACATTAGATGTCTCAGAACAATATATAAAGAAACAACACCCATAGATGTTAAAAGTACACGTCGAAATAAAGAAGTAAAGTATTAGCGAAAACAATACTGCTAAGCTCAGCTAAGTCGTACATCTGGAAAGCTTAGCTAAGTCGTACATCTGGAAAAGTTGGCTAAATAAAGAAGTATGGACGATCTAACACCTAAAGCTACTTATCGATAGTAGAAGGAAGATTTTAAGAATGCTGTGTAACACAAATTGCTTTTCAGAATGACAATGGTCACCAACTATATCCTCCAGTTATAATTGGTGGCCAAAGGAAAATATTATAGCATATAAATTTGGAGGAATGTTAACACAAAATGAGAGAAAATAAATGTATATTTATGACATGGGGTCTGGAATTTTAAGACGACGAAAATCATTTAGCAAGGCATCCTGACAGATATAATTGTATGATAGCAGACCTGTCAACTCTCTTCGCCCGACTGGGAGATCTCCCATTCATTTTGAGATGAGTGAGATGTCTTCTTTTGTGAAAATGGGTATAGCTTTCATTATGTAAAAATCTAATCATTTTTTGCCTAATTTCTCCACGTTTTAAGGCACCTTTTTCATGGTACTCCCTGTTGGGAGTTGGCAGGTCTTTAATGGACTTGAGATTTGTAGTAGAACCCGTCACCTCCACAACTAAGTACTAATGAATGGCCCCTTTATAACTATTCAAGGGAAATAGCTCAACATTCTTAGCATGCTCCATCTCACATTAATTACATTGTAATCTGATATGATGGATATTTATGGTTTTCTGAAATTCGAAATTGATGAGAGTTTTGCTGTGATTATACCCTTTACTACAGTAGGCCTGAACTTTACAATGCAGCTTTTCTGATGCACATTTCAAAATAGATTTATAGACATCATAGTCACTAAATATTAAATTAATATTCCTGGTATTTCGTTTACATTATTTAATACTGATAACAATTATAATTGTTACTACTTTTGGCAAAAGACCAGCAATTAACCAGTGCATTACTGGTACTTTATTTTATCGACTGCGTAAGGATGAAAGATAAAGTTCATCTCGGCGGGATTTGAACTTAGAATGGCAAGGGCCGTAACTCTACGCGTCAAAGCATAGTGTCAGACACTCTACCGATACTGCCAATCCATTGATAACAATTATAATACATAGATATTAGAGACTCTTCATCGAAGAGAGCACCACGTGAGAAGAAACGTGCCAAAATCTACAAACCTGGCTTCTTTTATTTCCTAAGAAGTTTAACAATAGTGAATTATATTAGTCCTACTATATCTGTTCTTTTAGTAATATCTACTTTCTCTTTCGTAAAGAATATATATATATATATATAGGAAAATGTTTGACCCCGGCGGCAGAGCTCAAGCCGTTTCGACCCTAAGTACTCTGGTGCGTTATGGTCTATCTCGTTCCTTACCACACCTCCTTCGTTATATATATATATATATATATGTGTGTGTATATATATAAAATACCTTAACACTTCACACAAAGTAAAATATTTTGTTTTAAACATTTTCTAACCCAGAAAAAAGAGAAAAAAAAAAATAAAAAGGAAAAAAAAAATTTTTTCTTTTTAATAATCCTCTTTTTCTTCCTATTTTCATATATATATATATATTTATATATATATTTATATATATTTATATATATATATATATAAAATAATAAATGACGTATCAAAGCTATAAATCTTACTTATCAAGTATGAATATTAATAATGTTATGACATATTGTGTTATGTGGCACGTAAAAGCACACACACACGCACACACACACACACACACACACGCACACACACACACACTCACACACACATGCACACACATGCACACATACACACACACACACACACACTTATTATATTGAGAGAGAAAGTGTGATACTAAAATGTTATGAATAAATGGGGTTAAGTTTATTTTCTTTAATAAATTCCTGCTCTCTGTAATCACTTTGTTGCTCGCTCCTAAATTAGTAAAACAACATGAATACAAATGTCTGAATTAAATACAAAGTGTTCATTACTATCAAAATTATGCACATATTTTCATCAATAATTTCATGAGATATTATCAATAAAATTTACAGTTTTGATTACTTCTTTGCAAACAAACAGTGTTGTTAATTGATTCCCAGTTGGAGGCGATGGAAACAATTAAGAATTTGTAAGAGTTTATATATAAAAGGTTTAGATATAAATTTAGATTCAACTAAGTGTCTATTTATCATTCAATTATTCCACAAACCTATTGTTTCTAAACACATATATATTGATTTTCGTATTGTTTCTAAACACATATATATTGATTTTCGTATTGTTTCTAAACACATATATATTGATTTTCGTATTGTTTCTAAACACATATATATTGATTTTCGTATTGGTTTCTTTATGGATTTATGTTCGTAGTCAAATAGATTTTTGATACATTTTGTTATTTGCTACCAATTAACTTCTTATATACAGGTGGATAGATTGATAGATAGATATGTAGGTAGATAGATAGGTAGATAGATAGATATGTAGATAGGTAAATAGATAGGTAGGTAGGTAGATAGATAGGTAGGTAGGGTAGGTAGGTAGGTAGGTAGATAGATATGTAGGTAGATAGATAGGTAGATAGGTAGATAGATAGATAGGTAGGTGGATAGATAGGTAGGTGGATGGATTGGTAGGTAGGTAATTAGGTACGTAGGTAGATGGCGAGTTGGACAGGTAGGGAGATGGACAGGTAGGGAGATAGACAGGTAGGGAGATGAACAGGTAGGGGGATATACAGGTAGGTAGATACACAGATAGATAGATACACAGGTAGATAGATACACAGGTAGATAGGTAGATCGATAGACATAAGGTCTTGGGTAATGTTCGAATTATGTTAATGAATTTTGAGGGCGGTGGATTGGCAGTATTGGTAGAGGGTCGGACGCCATGCTTTGCAGCGTAGAGTTACGGCCCTTTATGATCTGAGTTCAAATCCCGCCGAGGTTAAATTTGCTTTTCATCCTTACGGGGTCGATAAAATAAAGTGCCAGTCACGCACTGGGGTCGATTTAATCGACTTTCTAATCCCCAAAAATTGCTAGCCTCGCCTATATAAGAAACCATTATGTTAATGTATTTTATCTTTTTTATTCGACTAGTATTAAAATCCTACCATTTGTTGGGATGTTGTACTCTAAGAATATTCAGCAAGTTAATTTTTTACTTTTCTTAATAGTTGTTTATTTCAATTCAAATACACTTTTGGATATTACATGGGTTCCATATTTTATAATCTGTAACAATACGTGCAATCCTGCAAAATTATATTTTCCGGAAGGCGACCACGTTAGATAATTGAACATGGATCCTGTTCAATTGGTTATAATGGAGACATTTGTTTTCTAATATATTGTGAAACAAAACCCATCTATATAAAAGAAAACATATAATGGTTAAGTTGACTATCCAAATACACCTCAGCAATAATCATACTGCACTATTTTGTATCTAAATAACAGAATATTCCTCATGCTGGTCATTAAATCTAAATGATATATATAGATTTTAGACTAACCCTATCTTACATTATTGATGTAACAAAATATTCCTCTTTATAAAGCAGGAATGTAACGCTGTCCATAATATAAATGCGTCTGTAAAATTTATAAAAACTACGTTTCGTTCGATATAAATCAATGCATGATTTCCGGATCAGATTAAATTAACAATTGTAAATTATATTATATAACAATTAGAATTATATATATTATTTATGATACAAACTGATAACTCAGAAATACTGTAGGAGATAAGGACAATATAAGCTGTTATCTCTCTCGATCTCTCTATTTATCTGTCTTTCTAGCTCTCAGTCGCTCTGCATGCCTCTCGGTTCGGTCTGTCTATCCATAATTTGCTTATTTATCTATCTATCTTCCCTTTGGAAAATAACTTTTACAAGATTCGTTTAGTTGGTTAACCAAATAAATCGTCTGAGAATGTTGGATCGTTCATGATTTCGTACTAATAGTTGTGAGAATAGATAGATGATAGATGGGAGTTAGATGGAAGTTTCAATTTCACAAATGGCTTAGTGAAACTATTTGAGTTAGGACAGGAGACAGAAGAAATAAATTAAAATATAGAGATAGGAGAATTAGACAGAAAGATGAGACGGAATCGGAGAAGCGGGAAGAAAGAGACAGGAATGGAGAAAAAAAAATGTCATATTAAGAAACTGTTATGAGTTTATTCGTATAAAAATGAGGGTGAGAATAAATAAATTAGTTCACTGCTTATTTGGAAGAATTGTAATAAAGTAACATTTAGACATTCCTGAACTATCTGAGAGGAAATTACAAGAGAATCCGAAGGAAAAATGGAGAAGAGACACGATTAATAACAATTTAGCTAATAGAAAAATAAGAAAATAAATGACATAAGAATGAAAAAAAAAACCGATTCAATGGATTTAATGTGTTATGGTCTCACAAATCGAACAAAATATACATTAAAGATGCTATGATATAATAAGATAAAGTTATATTTCCGATATATAGTTTGGTGAAAGAATATAAAGATAAAATGAAAATAAAGAGAAATATGAAGAGTGGCGTGTCACGTCATTGAATGTGATTGTTATAAAGGTTATAATTATGATTGTTAATGCAGAAGCAAGTGCAATAAGACTGTTACCTAAAAGCAAATGGACACCAACGGACATGCCAAATCCATTAAGTAGTGGAAATGATAAATTATTTCTCAAACTAGAAGACTGATAGACATAGCTTGGCTATGATAAATATTAATTAGAGGTAGAATTGTTCTTAACTGGATAAAGTTATGATATAAATTTCAAATCTAATAATATAATTGTTTCTACTTTTGTCACAAGGCCAGCAATTATCCAGAGTATCACTGGTACTTTATTTTATCGACTCCGTAAGGATGAAAGGCAAAGTTAACCTCGGCAGGATTTGAACTCAGACCATAAAAGGCCGTAACTCTTTGCTGCAAAGCATGGCGTCCGACCCTCTACCGATACTGCCAATCCACCGCCCTTGAAATCTACTAATATAATTGTTTCTACTTTAGGCACAAAGCCAGCAATTACCCAGTGCATTACTGGTACTTTATTTTATCGACCCCGTAATAATATAATGTCAATTAAGCGGTGGTTAGGTTGTTGGACGTACGAGCATAATGTTGTGGGTTCGATTCTTGAACCAGGTTGTGTGTTTTGTTCTTGATCAAAACACTTCAGTTTCATGTTACTTCAGTATACTCCGCTGGACATTATTACAAACAGTGGCTGGGGAGTTAACTCGGCAATAGAGAGGCAAGCTGTCC
This sequence comes from Eledone cirrhosa, assembly GCA_964016885.1. NCBI lineage: Eukaryota > Metazoa > Mollusca > Cephalopoda > Octopoda > Eledonidae > Eledone > Eledone cirrhosa. The sequence continues at coordinate 11,843,841 of OZ024758.1, forward strand.
AAGAGGGGTGTCTTGTACTCTCAGGTGCTTAACATCTAAGAAACCAGAATAAGCTCCGGACTGATGAGCCCCTATGTTCGAGACGTTTTTAATATCAATCTGTAGATTAAATTCAATGTAACATAATATAAATTTCCAGTCACACACACACAGGTAGAGAGAGATAGAGAGAGAGGTAGAGAGAGATAGAGAGAGAGGTAGAGAGAGAGAGAGAGAGAGAGAGAGAGAGAGAGAGAGAGAGAGAGTGAGAGAGAGAGAGAAAGAGAGAGAGAGAGAGTTCTATATTTATAATTTATAACATTGCACCGAATGCTAAATTTTGCATTTTCGAAAGAAATATTTTATTTCGGGATTTGATTTCTAAGAAAAATTTCTTCGTTCTTATACCAGTATATAAATATACAATGATTTGAAATGACTTCTGTTCTTTATTTTTAAATGTCAAATATTTGTTTAATATCTCGTTTATTAAAAGTAAACAGATTTTAAATATCTTCATTTTCTGCTCTGTTGATTCCATCTTTCCATCATCTACATTATTTAACGTAATTGCATTTCGTTGTTATACGATGGTGGATTGAATAAAATACTTTATCATCACCACAAGAAAATAGTGTGTGGTATATAGAGTGTCTGATGTTATATAGTGTGTGATGATATATAGAGTGTTGTTTTATATATAAATATTCTGTGTTTATGAATTTGAGTAACGATGGTTTTATATATATATATATATTAATATAAAACCATCGTTACTGCTTTCGTTTATTTATCAAATATTTCTTAATAGAAGACCTTTATTCTTATAGCCTGGTCTAATTGATTTTTTATGTGGTTAATTATGCTAATTGGGAGAGGAAATAGTGTATATATTTTATCAAATGATTCTATGGACATAATTTATGATATATATATATATATATATATATATATATGACAAAATTCGGACGACTGTCTATCTATCTATCTATCTATATATATATATATATAGATAGATAGATAGACAGTCGATCGAATTTTGTCAAATCGAACCGAGGAGACAATGTTTCTGTTGGTGTTTCCAATTGCTAATACTCTGTATAGGTCGCACAGCCAGGTAGAAGGAGCAACGTGAAATAAAGTGTCTTGCTCAATGACATAACGCATCGCCCTGTCCAGTAATCGAACTCATAACCTCACAATTGCAAATCCAATTCTCTTACCATTCAACCACGCGCCTTCAATTATATATATATAATTGAAATTCTCTTTTTTACTTTAACATTGCCTCATATTTTCTTCCGTAAAGTTGAGTATATTCTGAATTTACATGTATACCCAGAGCTTAGCATTGTGATTCGTTTCATAAATAATGTAGAAGAAATCCATATTTTTTTAAATGTCAATATAAAATATCACTCTTAATGTTTCAAATATGTCTCAACGCTTCCCATTAAAGCCTCCTACTCCAATATCACTGTAAAATACTTTTAATGCATAAAATCTTCAAAGATCAAATGCTGGAAGATGTGTTTTGGATATGTTCTCTATTTTATTCTCTTTTAATATTACTATGTATATTTTTGACAACAGAAATGGAAAACAATCGAATGTTTCGTGTCAATGAAACTCCAAAATTTTATGGGAAATAATTCTAGAAATATATTCGAATCGTACATTTGAATTTGACCATTAATTTCTGTTGTATTTCTATATAAAATGCCATAAAATTTATATACCCTATTCCATGTAGATTCATGATTATTACATTGCTGTTCAAACAGTTTTCAAAATATAAGGGAATAGTTTGCAATAGCGTTCGACCTATATCCAATAATATGTTTTCAATTCCTGCTTTGGTATTTATGCATAAACTCTTAAGAAAAGTGACAATGAATTACATAAATTAATTTTAAGTACTGAAATCTAATTTTATTGAGTATAGGTAGAACAATTTCAACATCAATCAAATAATCATATAGCGGGTATATTATAAAAAAGTTGAGCTATCCGTTCTATAAATTCCTACAGAAATGTAACTCGTTCCTTTTGATCTGCTCTCAGTTCTGTCATTTATTTGAAAAACTCCAATTTTCTGCTGTTGCGGGTTTTCACGCAGAATTTCACACACATATTCAAATATTTCTACTGAAATTGCGACTTAATATTTTTTCTAAAGAGGCACAACTGTTTGTTACAGACGTATGTGTTGTATCAAATACTTACTGTTTCTAGATATGACATCTTTCATATAATGTGATTATAATATATGTCCATATATGGCGGTGGATTGACAATATCGTTAGAGCGTCAGGCAGCCTTCTTTGTAGCAGACAGTTACGGCCCTTTACGCTCTGAGTTCAAATCCCGCCGAGGCTAGCTTTGCCTTTCATCCTTACGGGGTCGATAGAATAAAGTACCAGTAATACACTGTTGTTCATTTAATCAATTTTCCCATCCCCTAATTGCTGGCCTTGTGCCTAAATCAGAAATCCTTATTTAAAGGATTCGTTTGTGTTTTCTGCACTGTGGAGTAGCATAAATATATTCCAAACATCCATATAAGGAGGGATGTGTTGATATTTAAACTCAATTTTTTCCTTAACCAGATGGAAAAATATACAAATATCAACCTTGATACTATTTGAACAAATATTCTATCACAAAGTAACTAAGACTCTTTGCCAAATATCATATACTGCGCTCAATCAATTGTTAAAAAGTGTATATTTTAATATATAATATATAAAAGAAAATATTAAACTCTTCATATTATTTAGAGAAATAAACAACATCCAATCTTAGTGAAGTTTAGTTCTTTGATCTTCGATGTCATAATCATAACCCAAATAAATGCTGTGTTAACGGCAGTAGAATTAATTTTTATTTACTTTCTACTTGAAAGTGAATAGAAAAAAAGTTATATATTAAAGCAGCATTTTTACTTTAATTATTAAAACAAAATTGAACAAAAAAAGAAACATTTCAAACAAGATATATGTATTTTTCTCTGATCTTGCATAGACAGAGAACAACGTAAGTAAACACGACTGTAATATCGCAAAGGCTGGAGTTATACCATTAATCAAAAAAATATGTGATGACTGACGCTTTAAAAATTATTGATTTTGTTCATTTGTCAGAAGAAAAAATAGAAATTACTTGTTACATTTTAGAAAACATTAACGATGAAGGTGTGTACAAGCATTAATCTAGTGAAATTTGTATGCTAAGTAAAGATCAGATAAGATAAGAAGACCAAATATCACGAGAAATCAAAGACGTATTATATATTATATAAGAAAGCATTCAAAATATCAGAATAACTGCGTCAAAGAAATCAATATAATACCAACTTAAACACACATTTCTGTTTATTTAAATATAACTAAGGTTGATATAACCACATTATAAAGGTTGTAATCATTACATAAATTAAATGTTTCTAAGTTTGTTCAGGGGGAAATATATAAGTATATAAACTAGAGATGTATTAATAAAATTTAAAGTTTTAGAAATTAGAGAATTTCTGAGAGAATACATTTGTTTACAACGTAGTTTCTACAGGAAAAAAAGATTATTTTTCAAACTCCGTAATACAACATATTTTCCTATTCTTTTTTCTTTCGTTTCCTTTTCTTTTTTATTATTATTGTTAAAGGCGGTGGATTGGCAGTATCGGTAGAGGATCGGACTCCATGCTTTGACGCATAGAGTTACGGCCCTTGCCATTCTGAGTTCAAATACCGCCGAGGTTAACTTTGCCTTTCATCCTTACGGGGTCGATAAAATAAAGTACCAGTAATGTACTGGGTTATTGCTGGCCTTGTGCCAAACGTAGAAACAATTATTATTATTGGTGGATTGGCAGTATCGGTAGAGGGTCTGACGCTATGCTTTGACACATAGAGTTACTGCCCTTGCCATTCTGAGTTATAATCCCGCCGAGGTTAACTTTGCCTTTCATCCTTACGGGGTCGATAAAATAAAGTACCAGTAATGTACTGGGTTATTGCTGGCCTTGTGCCAAACGTAGAAACAATTATTATTGTTATTATTGTTGTCGTGGCGAGTCTGCTCCGAGTGAACGGACCCGCTCCGAGTATGCCGCCTGTATACTGATGAGTGGGAGAACTGAGAGAGGGGGCGTGCCCTCGGGGGTCAGGGTAGCCGTTGTCTTTTGTGTGGTTTTCACCACGATTGACCCACGGAATTCCCCCCCCCCCCCATCACACCATTGGGGGAATTTTTGTTGTTTGAAATTTTTAATTTGTTTACGTTATTTTTTATTATATCCTTTTGTTTACACGGCCCAAACCCACTCTATATCGTCCTGTACCGTTCTGTTTCGTCTGTAATGTCTTTCTTCACCTCAACCCTTGTGGCCAATACATTCTCATCGGAGACTATGCGTTAAAATGTTTTATTTTAGATATTAGGATTGACCATATTTTGCATGCCTGTATATATATATATATATATTCAGGGTGTCCCAAAATAATGTATACACATTTTGATTACCTGTAGAGGCAATATTTATGAGAATGGTGTATAGATATTTTGGAGGCACCCTGTACAGACACACACACTCAAACACACACACACACATACACACACACACATATATATATATATATATATATATATATATATAATCCGTTAGAAGAGCATAGGCATATATATATATTTTTATAATAAAATGAATATATATATTTATATATATACATATATATATATATATATATATGCCTATGCTGGTCTTTAAAGCGATGAAATACCAATGATGGTTGGAAGATCCCTGATGAAGGACTAACTTTATTCATATGTAACTCATTAGCAACCCCGCAGCACGTTTATTCTCATATTTATATATATATATATATATATATATACACACATACACACACTCACATATATATATTTATTCATACTTATTTATCCATGTATATGTTCTGAGACGGGGAGAGAGAGAGAGAGAGAGAGAGAGAGAGAGAGAGAGAGAGCTGTACGTATGTTGTTGCATAGAAATACGATAGGGATATATTGTAGATCTGCTGTCCATGGTCGAGTAGACTCGGCAAATATATAAAGTGAAGCAGATGGAAAATGAATGGCTCTTGAAAACCACTGGGACATAATAACTAATTTAAATGTTGTTGTTATATTCTCAGTCGACAGAAAAACTAATGTATAAACATTAATAGACACCCACAACTATCGAAAGCAACTAAGAGTATATCTACGTATATATGAGCATGTGTGTGTGATTGTGTGCGCGTGTGTGGTGTGGTTGGTGTGTGCGTGTGCGTGTGCGTGTGTGTTGTGTGTGTGTAAGGGGGGAAATGGGAAATGAAGACCCAACCTTACAGGAACCTTCACAGATGCACACCCTGAAAAAAATACTGAACTGCATTCTGATTAAAACTTCGTAAACTCACACACAGTCCTCCATTGTCAGACACACACGCACGCACACACCCATCCTCTCTTCCTCTCGCTAACACACAGACACATACATGCATATATGCATACATATATATAAGTCTGTCTAAATGTATGTATCTGCCCCTCTTTGTATATATATATATATATATATATATATATATATATATATATATATATATATATATATTAGGGTAAATATTGATGCAATTCAATTCAAGCACTCAACGTACTTTTTCCACATAGGAGTGACGGAGTAAATATCGAATAAGTAAAAGCGAAGTAGTTTCAGATGTTCAAGTTCTTTAATAATAATTGTTTCTACTTTTGGCACAAGGCCAACAATTACCCAGTACATTACTGGTACTTTATTTTATCGATCCCGTAAGGATGAAAGGCAAAGTTAACCTCGGCGGGATTTGAACTCAGACCATAAAGGGCCGTAACTCTTTGCTGCAAAGTCCTTTAATAATAATGCTGTGATATATATTTCAATGACGACACTGGCCACACTGTTCTGTGTGCGAGTGTCGTGACATCATCAGACTGCTTGTTACATAATAAGGTTGTTTCCGAGGCAATCCAAATTGAATCGACATGGGAACGGATGAAGTTCGTGCTTTTGGGTTTTTCATCCGTTCCCATGTCGATTTATTGAGTGCTCTATATCAGTTATAAACTTTTAAGTTTGTTGGAATCCAAACAAATTAAATATAACGTCAACACACACACACACACACACACACACACACACACACATATATATATATATATATATATATATATATATATATAGATAGATATAAAGAGGGGCAGATACATACATTTAGACAGACTTATATATATGTATGCATGTATGTATGTATGTATGTATGTGTCTGTGTGTGTGAGAGAGAGAGAGAGAGAGAGAGAGTGGGTGTGTGTGTGACTGTCTGTGTGTCTGATTATGGGTGACTGTGTGTTGGTATCTATGTGTTGGTGTGTATGTGTTGGTGTGTGTATATATATATATATATATATATATATATATATATATATATATATATGTGTGTGTCACTATATCTACATGTATCTATGTGTTTGTATATATGTGTTGGTGTGTATGTGTTCGTATCTATGTGTTGGTGTGTATGTATTGGTGTGTATGTATGGGTGTGTATGTATTGGTATCTATGTGTTGGTATCTATGTGTTGGTATCTATGTGTTGGTATCTATGTGTTGGTATCTATGTGTTGGTATCTATGTGTTGGTATCTATGTGTTGGTATCTACGTGTTGGTGTGTATGTGTTGGTGTGTATGTATTGGTGTGTATGTATTGGTGTGTATATAAGTAAGTATCTATGTGTAACAATGTGCGTTTTTACAGCACCATCTGGAGTTCTTATGTTCAGCTGTATGTGTTGTGTACTTCTCTAAATTGTGTTATTAACTTAGGTATTATATCCTACAGATTTTATGTTGTATGTGTTATATTATTATATTTTATCAGAAGCTTATTACACAGGGTATCTTCTTTGTGTGAACATTCTATTTCCTATCAACTACAGAATCGATGATATCTTATGCAGTGTGAGGGCTGATCGTAACTGAGATATTTTCTGTTTAGTGTGCAATATTTGGCGGCCTATTATGGCTTCTATGTCTTAATCTTATATTTATCATATCTGATGCTTCCATTACTATTGTCATGTATCTTATTTTTTTACCTTAACGCTCCACGTCTTTTATAAGATCAGAACCGTCTTTTGTTCCACTCCAATATTATATATCGATAGTTTGCTTTTATCTCTGTCAGACTATTATTATTATTATTATCATTATATTATTATCAAGGGCGGTGGATCGACAGTATTGGTAGAGGGTCGGACGCCATGCTTTCCAGCATAGTTACGTCCCTTTACGATCTGAGTTCAAATCCCGCCGAGGTTGACATTGCCTTTCATCCTTACGGGGTAGATAAAATAAAGTACCAGTAATGCACTGGAGTAATTGCTGGCCTTGTGCCTAAAGTAGAAACAATTATTATTATTATCATTATTACAATTGTTACTATTATTAAAGGGTGATGGATTGGCAGCATCGGTAGAGGGTCAGACCCCATGCTTTGCAGCATAGAGTTACGGCCCTTTATGGTCTGAGTTCAAATCCTGCCGAGGTTAACTTTGCCTTTTATTCTTACGGGGTCAATAAAATAAAGCAGAAGTAATACACTGGTATAATTGCTGGTCTTGTGCCAAAAGTAGAAACAATTACTATTATTATTTATTAGTTTTTTTTAGCACTTGTCGCATTATACAGCTGTCACCATATTGTATTTAATATTTCCTTGCTATAGAATATTCTACGCATATACTAAAAGTGTGTTGAATGCCAACAAACAGATTTATGAATATTACCACACAGTTGTTTTATTAATCCATCTTGAAATAATGTGATTCTTCTAAGGCGTTATTGATCACATCTAATTTGTATTCCTTTCTTTGTTGTTTCGATTGCTGCGCTACATATTAATATACATTGTTTACTTAGAATTGCTATTCGATATAGAGTGAAATCAGTCTACTCTCAGACGGTTTTATCTGCGATGAGCGTGGAACGATTACACCATTCTGCGCGCATTCGTTCGGTTTTTAGAGTATTGCTGAATTGTAAAGCTTCGTCGATCAACCGTATTTTAGTTTAAGACGATTCTGGCTCTCGCCTGATTCAATTGAGAAAATCTGCTTACTGTCTGCTTTCGGTGAGACTAGGCAGAGAGTTTACTGTGTCAGTAGCTGTAGAAAAATAGGTTGGTGGAGCAAACAAATGAACTAATGGTAGAAACATTTCTCTTCAGCGAAGCCCTCATTAATGTTTTCAATTTCCCTCGGAAAGGAAGCCAAGAATAGAATGGGAAGTATACACCTCTTCCTGTGCAAAGTATTTAAGTATAAAAATATGAACTATGGGGTCTAATTGGGCAATGGTGGTAGGGATAATATAATAGTATATTAAATATTAAATGATACATATTATTATATATAAATATATTAAAATACAAAATATATAATATTTATTCATACATAGTATATATTATATTATTATATATAAAGGGCGGAGATTGGCAGTATCGGTAGAGAGTCGGACGCCATGCTTTCCAGCATAGTTACGTCCCTTTACGGTCTGAGTTCAAATCCCGCCGAGGGTTACTTTGCCTTTCATCCTTACGGGATCGATAAAATAAAGTACCAGTAATGCACTGGGTTATTGCTGGCCTTGTGCCTAAAGTAGAAACAATTATTATATATAAATTGACGATTTTATTTATTATATATAATTTACAATCCATGAGGGTGGCCCCAAAAGTTAAAGGACCTAAGAGGACGAAAATCAAATGTTCAACAACAGTAAGCTAGCCGAGAAGGAATCATTTTCAACATTGATGAAAACATGATAGAGAAGACTATAAAAAGATTAATATATTTGCGAAATATATTTTCTAGTCAATTTAAGTGGGGTTGCAAATATCAAAAGCTCAGTTTAATGAATTGTGTAACATTAATAAAAGACAACTATGTTAATATAAACACAAACAAGTCAAATATTTGAGGCATCTGTAAGCTCTCGGCTGACATATGGAGTAGAATCCTGGTTTCAAAATGAAATTGAAATACGAAACGTAGAAGCATACTCGCTTCAATTTCAAGTAAGCATGTTTAAAGGGGTGGGGCAGAGTTAGTTGTCATGAAGGAGAATACAATTGTTTATAGACGAATATCGAAATACAAAATAATATCAAGACACTCACTTACGAAACTTATCTATGCACAAAGCCTTCTAGTATATCAGAAATATGCATCGAGCAGAATATAGATTATAAACAAATAAATTGTTTGTAAAAGCAATGAGAATATATTATCAGGATCTATATTTGAAGTATTGCAGACTTCCTAAACCTTATTGTTGATGACACTAAGAATTTAACGATGAAGATCTGAGTAAGCTAACTTAACTAATGAAAGAAACTTGCCTCAATGACTTTAACAAATGTGATACTGGATCTCTTGGAAATGAATCTTCTACCACATGTCAGTTTTGTCTTCGACTTCTTCATACCTTTCCTTAACGATCACTCAATATTCATTGTAATATCGAATAGGTCCACAAATTCCATTATCCAACAGCAGGATCATAGAATAGGCTTTGTATAATCAATCCACAACATGAGCAAGCTGGCTTTTCTTTTAAAATCCGTAAGTATTGTTGTGTATCAAAATATGATCCTGGTGCCTCAACACTTACATTTGCTCCATTTCTGCTCATTAGCCGAATTACATTTACTTCAAGATGCCTTCACATCGAATCTACAGTTATTCCAGTCAATAACTCCCACATAAGTAGTAAGAGTTATATTAGCCTGTAGCTGTCTACTACCACATTCTCATTTTGGTTTTGTCTTTCAAGCTAAACATTTCCTGACAATTTACAGCCACTCCAGTATCATTTGGTCAGCATTTAACAATGAGTTGATATTTTCCGCTATACTTACATGACATGTGTTAAATCTTCTGAACTTTATTTGTTCCCGGAGACTATTAATTCCTCCTCTTTCCATTGAATATATATACGTAACTAATTGAAATATCTAATTCTTTCAGCTGTCTTCTCATGCTTTATCATCAATATTCAGCAGCAAAAGATCATACAATACTACCCCCTCATTATCCTATCTTACTTTACTTGTGTTATGTCACGATGTAAGCAAGTTCTAAGATAACTCGTTTCTCCCACGTTATATATACGTTGTTCCAAACGTTCTTATGTAATCATGGATGCTTTCCCCCTTAAGCTGTTCAACGTATATGTGATTTTTAGCAATATTGAAGTTTTGTGATAATATACATATATGCATATTACAATGCAGTACAGTATTATCAATACTTCTAGTGGCAATATTCAGCATGTACAACGTTATTGATCAGAACTAGTCTGTAGTATTGTGGTTTAGTTACTGCAGTTGTAGAATTTAAGCTAATGCGTGGGCGTACAATTCATATCACATTTAAATGCATCTAACACAAGTATAAATATAATCATATATTCAAATAATAATCGTATTTGAGTCAATAGATTTTGCTCATGTGGAATATATAATATACGACACTGGATACGTTAGCGCCGAAAATAATAATAAAAGCAAGACGCGCGCACATACCTATTTCCACTTGGATACACACACAGCACCCACTTCCTTGTACATACATACATACATATATACATATATATATATATATATATATATATATATATATACACACAGAAACCTTCACAAATTATATATATATATATATATATATATATATATATAAATATAAATTCAGCGAGAATCGCATTTCGGCGGGTAGAAAAGGCGAAACGAAACGCAAAATCAGAGTTATGCGGGCAAGCGCTCTATAGTTAAAACCCAGAGTTAAACATATGTTAAAACGCCATACAAACTAAAAAAGTGGTCAAGAAGGCATTAACCACCTAAGCCAAAAAATAAGTCAAGCTAAACAGGTCAAACAAAATAAATGATAAAATCATATATATATACATATACCCCCCCCCCCCCCACGCCCACATATATATATATATATATATATATATTTCATTTATATATATATATATATATATACATATATACACATATATAGAAGCATATATATTTGTGTGTATTGCTGTAAACCAGTTCATGAGGATACATCAGCTTAGGTCAAACATATTACATCTATGCGTAGTCATCGATAAAATACGATCTAAATTAAAGAGGAACCGGGATGGATATGATCGATTAAAACCTCTGATGGTCTTGCTATATCATCGATACGGTCCAATCACCGTGAAGGGTAGAATATTCATGTAATATCTTAGTGAGAAACTCATTGACGCACAGGCAGTGTGAGTAGGTGGATAACTAATATTATGACGTATATATTCCACCTTAGCCATTATACACTGGAGGCGTGTGGCCTTGTGGTAAGGATGTGGGACTTACGATCATGATGTCGTGGGTTCGATTCTTGGACTCGGTTGCGTGTTGTGTTCTTGAGCAAAACACTTCATTTCACTTAGATCCAGTATACTCAACTGAAAGCGAGTACTAGCAATAACTGAGAGTTTAATCCTATGATGGACTGGCATCATGGGCAAGGGGAAATCTTGTAGTCTCAGTCGCATCACGCCTGGAAACCGGGATAAGCATTGACCTAACGGGCCTTAAATGGCTTAAGACAGATTTAGACCATAATTGTTTCTAATTTTGGCACAAGGCCAGCAATTAACCCAGTGCATTACTGGTACTTTATTTTATCGACCCCGTAAGGATGAAAGGCAACGTTAACCTCGGTGGGATGTGAATTCAGAACATAAAGAGCCATAACTCTCTGCTGCAGAGCAAGGTGTCTGACGCTCTACCGATACTGCCAACCATAATTGTTTCTACTTTTTGGCACAAGGCCAGCAATTACCCAGTGTATTACTGGTACTTTATTTTATCAACCCCATAAGGATGAAAGGCAAAGTTAACCTCGGCGGGATTTGAACTCAGAATGGCAAGGACCGTATCTTGCCATTCTGAGTTCAAATCCCGCCGAGGGTTAACTTTGCCTTTCATCCTTATGGGGTTGATAAAATAAAGTACCAGTAATACACTGGGTAATTGCCAACCATACACTGGGTAACTGCCAACCATAATATACGCCAGAAATATCCATAATAGAGTATTATGTAAGTGAGAGACTGATTGAGGCATTGGCAATATATGTAAAAGGAGAAATAAGAATTGTAAGACATATTTAACGTCTAGTTATATACTCCAGAAATATCAATAGAGTATTAAGTAAGATTCTAGTAAAAGACTGATTGACGTGCTACTATGTGTGTACGAGAAATAAGAATTGTATGAGGTATATACTTCACTCTAGTTATTATATACACCAGAAATATCCAATCAATTTAAGGTGCAGAACATTATCTTATATCTTATATATATCAGATCTATGTTCTCGGTCTTTTTGATTTTCTTACTTTAATTTGAACCTTTTACTGATTGGCTTTTCGTCTACTTGCGTTTATTCTGTATCAGATATCGATATATAATTTACCTTAGTACGCCATCATATACATACATTATATATATGTATATATATATAAAAGAGAGAGAGAGTGTGTGTGTGTGTGTGTGTGTGTGTGTGTGTGTGTGTGTGCGTGCGTGCGTGTGTGCGTGTGCGTGTGTGTGTGTGTGCATTAGACACATGCTGACGCAAGGTTTCACTAATATTCCTGTATCTATTTTTCCCTCAACACTTATCTACTAATTGTTTAGTCTTATTCATCCAGCATCTCTCTCTCTCCCCCTCTCTATTTCTCTCTCTCTCTGTCTCTCTCTCTCTTTCTCTTTCCTCTCCTATACCATTTCATACATCGTATTATCTCCACTTTTCTTTCCAATTACAATTTTTTACAATATTGGAAACTTGTCTGTATCACTCCAAATGACTAACACAATTGATTAACTGGCTCTGTGGTTAAGAACTTAACAAACCTACAAAAGATGGATCTGAATGTGGTCACTGTATTACACCTTGTGCAAGTGTTTGCATCTCGTTCATGTCGTTTATTGTTTAAAGAGTTCCTTTCACACCTCTTCTATTATCATTTTTTTGTGGTGATGTTCCACTTGGTGTATATAACGTACTCCATTGTTACTGTTTTCTGCAGAGATATAGACTAGATTCAGTTAATTTTACTGAAATGATGGCCCTTTGCAATCTGAGTTCAAATCCTGCCGTTGTTAGCTTTGCCTTTCATCCTTTCAGGGTCGATAAAATAAAGCACCAATAATGCACTGGGGTCGATTTAATCGACTTTCCCCTTCCCCAAAATGTTTGGCCTCGTGGCTAAATCAGAAACTATTTAACTGAAATTATTCTCTAAAGTAAAGTGTTTATGGGGTTACGTCTTTTATGGAAATAAATGTTGCACATAATGACTCCATATTATTTGGAGTGCAATAATTAATTAGATTGTCATAATTATACTTGCTTACTTTAAAAACATTTTAGTAGAGATCTTTAGAGCATATGGTATTGGGAAATTATGGGAAATGAAGATATATAAAAATGTTATCTTTTCTTTCCCAAGATTTTCTCCTTCCTCTTCGTTTTAATTTCACTAACATTCTGTCAATTAGTCCCTTTCATTTGTGGACATATAATATTTATATACATCTGTATGTAGACCTATGTGTACCTTATGTGCACCTTATATACCTGTTGGGTTTAAAATAATATATACTATACGAGATTAAATAAACATGTGCTAAGACGCGTACACAAGTATATGTTGATAAATATGAATATACACATAGAATCGGTTTAAATTACTGGCACTCTATATGTTCTCTTCCTGTTGGCCTAACTTCTCACTCAGTCCATCATCTTTATATTATACATCTACCACCTGCTCACCAACTTTCTTACACCTACTCAAAACCACGTCACTATATCTCCACCCAGGTCACTCTTAGAGTTTCTCCAATCATTTCTCCACAACGTGACATTCAAGCGATTTAACTGACAAACATCCACCCCAAACTCTACCCTTATATAGCTCGACAATAACCCTGAGCGTATTTACGTATCATTTTGAGAAATTCATTATTAAAGTGAGTGAGTGAGCGTGTCTTATGTTTAATAGTAAAACCTAGAATTTCTTTATAAACTTTAAATTCTCTCTGTCTTAAATTAAGGTCTTGTGTATTCAAAGGCATGATACCTTAGGTTTGGTTCCAATAATCTTAGTTGGAGATGTGTATGTGTTTGAGGATTGATGTGTGTGTATGTGTGTGCGCGCGCGCTTATGTGTGTGTACGTGTGTGTGTCTAATTGTTAATAGTTACACCTCGTTACATTTCCTAAACTTTCTATTCTATATATCTTAGATTAAGGACTTGTGTATTCCAGGACACGGTACATTAGGTAACATTTTGGCTCCAATCTTCTCGGCCAGAGATATAAGTTAATATGGTGGTTAAAAAACGTAATAATATACTAGACTAATATTATATGCTACGAGGTTGATTTTGTCGCGAGATTAGAACGATGTCTCCTTTTTAGTATTTACATAGTATATTAATATTTCTTTGTCTAATTCGTCATGAAAGAGATCTATATATTATCAGAAGCTGAGTAAATGTTGTTTCATTAATGTTTCATACTGATATCTTCATATATATCTTGAGATCTATGACTTCCGTAGCAATGTCTTCTATAGCCATAGTCAATATTTATCGATCAATCATACTTTCGGAATTCTGTTCCTGTCATATTTTTTTGTTTGTTTAAATATCTATTTCATTATTGGCAATATCGGTGGAGGGTCGGATTATGCTTTCCAGCATAGTTACGTCCCTTTACGATCTGAGTTCAATTCCCACCGAGGTTAACTTTGCCTTTCATCCTTACGGGGTCGATCAAATAAAGTACCAGTAATGTACTGGGATAATTGCTGGCCTTGTGCCAAAGAGTAGAAACAATTATTTATTTAGACACACACACACAAATAAACACATACACAGGGTGTCCCCCAAAAATGTATACACATATTTATTAGAATATTGTTGAATTGTGTACACACCTTTTGGGACACCCTGTTTATATATATATATATATATATATATATATATATATATATACATATATAGAAAAAAAGATGAAATCGAAAATGTAACTAGAGTCTTTTTTTTTTTTTAAATATATATTTATTTGATTCCTTTACCGGATTCGCAGCTCTGCTTTTCAAAAGTAGAATTTGAGATGGAGGGTCTGTGGTTTTTATCACATCTGGTTGGTCTTTGAAAGTCACTTCTGTTTCATATTGAAAAAAGTGGCTCGAAATGCCAGGTTTTTAGAGCAGTAATTTGGTTGGTTGGTGAATAAGTATAATAAATTTCGCGCCAGTTCGCGTTACAAAGTTCTTCAAACAAAGGGGAGGAGCTTAGGGTTTTTTTTCATATATGAGTGAAGTTTGGTTGGTTGATGCA
>OZ024758.1:11869326-11876826 GCA_964016885.1 Eledone cirrhosa
GAGAGAGAGAGAGAGACTTCTGAATGTGTATTTTAGGATAAATAGTATACAAGGATATAAGAATGTTAAACGGTTAAAACACAATATAGAACGACTGAAGAAGAAAGAATAAGTAAAGCAAACTTACCTGACTTTTCTAAGGAGATGTGGCGGCAAAGTTAGCTTCTAGCCTTTAGGAAGAGAAGATGTTTTAACCGAGGTGGAAAATGTCCATACAGTCCATGGGTTTAGTAGTCAATATAATTATAACTTTAGAAGTTATCTTAGATACATCCATGCCTTGTGGAAAGTTGATTGTAGATACACAGACATGTAGATACTGAGATTGACATGGAATAATATAGGCAGAGAGAGTGATAGAGAGAGGGGTGGGTGTAGTGAAGAGAAATGAAAAAGAAATGTGACAATTCAAGACAAAAGTTATAAGTTGAAAGGCAAAGAGTTGTTTAGAAAAAGATTGGGATTAAATCGTCAGAAACTGATGTATAGCAGTGTGACTAATATATATATATATATATATATATATATATATATATATATATATATATAGTAATAATAATAAATTTGAAGACTAAAATCCAAATCCAAAGAGGGCTCGATCAGGATAAATATATATCAAATATATAGTTTCAGAAGATCCCGTTAAGGGTGAAAGCAGTGATTCTTTGCTTAAACTTTAATCTGTTATTTTAATATATATATATATATATATATATATATATATATATATATATATATATATATATATATGTATGTATGTATGTATGTATGTATGTATATATATATATGTGTGTGTGTGTGTGTGTGTGTGTTTGACGCACAAACTTTACTTTATCTCCGAACACAGGCACACCCAGGGTTTAACAAGCAATATATATTTTATCAATTTTTTTACTACTGTCAGAAACACCAATATAAGTTCATAAATTCTTCTCTCTTTCTTTGGACGACTTTCTCACAATATCGCTCTCGCTCTTTATCACACTATCTACCATTTTCTCGCCCACTCCTTATTTTCTGGAGTTCACCTCCTCTTCCAATTCGTTTCCAAACTATTTATTTCTTCTCATACTTATATTCGCATTCTTTTACTTTCACTCTAAAGATTGTTCACTTTTCCTTCAATTCCTTATTCGCCCTTTCTCTCTCTCGTTCGTTACTTGTTTCCCTCTCTCTCTTTCTCTCACTTTTGTCCAATATGTACATATATATATATATATATGTATGTGTGTGTGTGTGCGCGTGTGTGTGTATATGTATATATATATATATATATGTGTGTGTATATGTATATATATATGTGTGTGTGCGCGTGTGTGTATATTTGTATATATATATATATGTGTGTGTATATATATGTATATATATATATGTGTGTGTGTGTGTGTGTGAGTGTGCGTGTGTGTATATATATGTATGTATTCCTTCCTTTATATCTATCCTTCAATCCATCTCTTCCATTTCATTCTTTATTTACATTGTATCGTTCCCCGCCTCCCCCTTAATCTATTGATTTGATGATTCTGTTCACCCTCTCCTTCACCACATAAATATGTGTGTATGTCAACATTTATTTGTGGATTCGTGTCCATTCATGTGTGTAGATATATATGTATATATGTGTGTTTAGCGTAGGTTTGTATGTATACACACACACACGCATATATATATATATATATATATATATATATATATATATATATACGCACACACATACATATATGTGTGGTGTAAAAGTCTCTATGTGTGTATGCATTTTACTGATACTATTTAGAGAGGCAGACATGTATAGAGGTATTTTAAATATCTCTATAAATATCTGCAACAACAGATGTTTAGATATTTAACTATAAAATAGTAGACTACGTACAGTAAAGGAAATACTGGTGAAGGAAAAAAAAAAGGTGACATATACATACGCAGGAATCGAACTTGCATCCATTGCATATCGTGTATATCAGTTCATTACACCAAATTAATAAGCAGTTTTATTGTTAAAAATATATACATGCCTTGTGGTAGATTTTGTCAAGCTATTATTATTTAATTGTTTCTACTTTTGGCACAAGGCCAGCAATTAACCCAGTGTATTACTGGTACTTTATTTTATCGACCCCGAAAGGATGAAAGGCAAAGTTAACCTCGGCGGGATTTGAACTCAGAATGGCAAGGACCGTAACTCTATGCGTCAAAGCATGGCGTCCGACCCTCTACTGGTACTGCCAATCCTCTGAATGTTTGCCAGGTGTCTCGTAAATATATATATTTGTGGCGGACTGGGTCTAAAAATATTGGTTGCCAGGAAATGAAGAGGGCACACCTACATATAGAATGCTATCATTTAACTTTTATAATGAATAAATAACATTTTCGAAAAATACTTAAACAAAACAGTGCATTGAAATTTTTGCGGAAAAATATCTTACCTTCTCCAATAAAAAATATTACGTATTTTGCGAAATCCAGAGACTTTCAGTAATGACCAGAAGTCGACCCTAAATATGACTCATAGCTCTAGGAAAGCCACGAACAACACCTCATCTTTTTAACTTTGATTTTGAAAGTAGGTTTATCATTATCAATTTTCATTATTCTTTTGTAGCTGTCTTGGTCGCCTAGTTGGAGAAATCATAGACGGTGGTGAAATTGGTCTGAAGTTCGATCCTGGTCGAGTAGGATTTCCAGTAATCATTTTCAGTTTCGTTTTCTATTGGTTGTAAAATAAAAACTGAAAAAGGTTACATGCACCTCTTGATTGAATCCAACGCCAGCGTCTTCACAGTCTCTAGAATCTACCATTAGGCCACAGAGAAAACTACAAAAATGTTATGAAAATTCATACTAATAAACCTACTTTCAAAAATTTCAAAACAAAGTGTTGTGGTGTCGTTCATGTCTTTCTTAATGTTATTGCTCCTACTTAAGGTCGACTTCTAAATCATTTGGGTGTTCCATAAACTACATCCTTGTTTTGTTTCACATCTATCTAGACTATATTTTAACCTGTAATCCATGTTTCATTTTTGTTGCACTCCGTTTCTCCCCACACACACTCTCTCTGTGATATTTGAATCTACTATGATTTGGGCTAACCCCCCCCCCCCTGGGGTCCACTTGTTATATGTGTGTTGTATCTATAATCATTGGTTGCCTCGTAAATTATTGAGAGGCAGCGTGTGTGCATTTGAAATTTTTATAAGAGAGACGAAAAGATGTGAGGTGGGTGGAGAGTAGATGTAATGGATTAATGATTTATAGAGAATGATGGTGTCACGTAGGAGTAATAACTATAATCTCCTACATATTTTCTACATTTGAATTATACAAAAAAATGTAAAATTCTGTAAGCTAATATTCAGTTTTACCTGTAATTATATACACCTACGCGATATTCAGTGGGCGCCAAATGCAAAATTATCCAGTTATATCCACTTATATTGAGGCTACGGTTCTTAGTATTATACATGCCAAGTTTAATCTGAAGATGATATGTGAATAATTGTTTCTACTTTAGGCACAAGGCCAGAAATTACCCAGTGCATTACTGGTACTTTATTTTATCGACCCCGTAAGGATGAAAGGCAAAGTCAACCTCGGAATAATGCTTTAAAATACATTGTGGCTATTTTCTAATATCTAAATCCGGTGCGTTTCCTGGACAGGACTCCAGTCCATCACAAGGTTAAACCCCAGCTATTACTGTTACTCATTTTCAGCTGAGTATATTGAAGAAACGTGAAATAAAAGGTTTTGCTCAAGAACAAACACAGTACGCACACCAGCCCTGAAACGAACCCACAACATTATGATCGTAAGTTTCTAATATAGCATTAAATAATGGTCTAAGTAACATCGTTTTAATCTTAATTGACAAGACATTGATATGTGAGTCCATTTTAGTTTTGTGGACGAAGAAAAAGCATTAAAGATAAAATAATATTTCTCTAATTTAATATTAGAAACGGTTGCAGACCTTCGATTTTAAAACTTGAACGTATAACATTACCAGAGACATTTGATATCCCAGAGAGAAATTCAATTCCTTCATTACGTTTCTCTCTTAAATTCGTTTTCTTATATATATATATATATATATATTGCCTATGTTTATTCTAATTCGTTTTTCTTCTCTACTCTTTTATTGTATTATCACTTTATCAATGTTTTAATATTATTTCAACGATAGATATGATTATACGATTTTCAACTGGTCGTGGTAGTTTTCTCTATCTATCTGTCTCTACCTCTATTTTACGCTTTCCTCCCTCTGTATATATCTTTACCGCACTCTCTAATTCTCTATATCTTCTATACTATAAATGAGAATGTTTGTATTTCTCTATCTGGGTATATTCGTATATGTGTCCATAGTACCTCTCTCAGTATTTTACGCTTTTCCGTTCGCTATATATCCCTACGTGTCAGGATTTATCTTTGTTGATTTAATAGGTATGTCAATCAAAGAGTGGGCGACGGAATACCTCTCTCTATCTATCTGTCTCTCGGGTGGTGGTGGCGGGGGTTCTACATACCTATGGCCTTTTTATTCTACAGTGACCTCCGCGATAGTCACTCTAGTTCCAAATACCTTCGGATTACAAAAGTTAATCGTCTCTATCTATTTTTCGTAGAACTTGCTAGAAAGATTATTTCTTGTTAAATATTAAGAGAGATGAAAATATATATTTTCTTTCTTTTCACATTGTCTTACAAGAAATGCTTATTTACAAAAAAACATTTATTTGTATTCTATTCGTAGAAGTGCGTTGTTAAACCAACTGCGATGAGACCCAAGAATATACCCCGAGCAAGCAATTTGGATAGCATCCTTGAGCTCGGCTGGTCTTACCTGAGGATCCAACCGAATCATTATCAGAATTGCTTCTGAAATGTGTGGGCGAAGAATATATATATATATACATACAGACACACACATACACACACGCCGCACACACACACACATATATATATATATATATATATATAAGGACAAAAGATGAAATCGAAAATGCAGCTGGAGTCTTTCTTTTTTTAAATATATATTTATTTGGTTCCTTTACCGGTTTCGCAGTTCTTCTGGTAAAGGAACCAAATAAATATATATTAAAAAAAAAAAAGACTCCAGCTGCATTTTCGATTTCATCTTTTTTCCTTTTACATTCACTTGTGTAGGACACCTGGGTTATTTTTCATTTTGTAAAAAAAGCCTCACTTTCTAATATATATATATATATATATATATATATATATAGTCTGCTCCCTTCCACATAAAATTGTCTCAGAAATGTTACCGTTTAATACATTTTTGCTATCAATCGTCACGATATCTATCGTCATTGAAATATGTATAACGACCCAATTAATAAACATCTTCAGCTTCGCATTTTCCTCTTTATTACATATATGAGTGGGGGTGGAGGGGTATGAGTGGGGGTGGAGGGGGTGAAGAAGAGAGCAAGAGAGGAAAAGAAAATGAGATGTAGTTTCAGAAATATTATAAGCTCTGGGGGAAGGGATGTCCTTCGTGAAACCTAATAGTTATACTTCGTATCAGGCTTTGAGCGACGCATTTTTTTTTTACGATTGTTTTGTAATATAATTGTTTCTACTTTTGGCACAAGGCCAGCAATTACCCAGTGCATTACTGGTACTTTATTTTATCGACCCCGTAAAGATGAAAGGCAAAGTTAACCTCGGCGGGATTTGAACTCAGAATGGCAAGGACCGTAACTCTATGCGTCAAAGCATGGCGTCCGACCCTCTACCGATACTGCCAATCCACCGTTTTGTAATATAATGAGATCTTTATATACACATTCATTTCAAACACACAAATAAGCTTCCTTATATCAGTCTTTGTGGATATTCATGTATGGGTGTCTCCATTTAACCGATAGATATGTTTTAAAATAGGTAAATATTTAATGAACAATGTATTGGCAATAATCCAGACAAAATTGGTTATTTCTGTAAATAGAAGCTAGTGCTAAGTAATCTTAGGCAAGTTTTTTGTTGAAAAAAATGAGTTACATATTTATTTTGGCTTAACTTATATATTTTCCTTCATAGTTGTCTTCAAATAAGTTACGATAGTTTTCCTTATTTTACTTTTTACGTTGATTTTATTGAAGTAATGCAAGAAATATATAAGGAATGAAATATCTAATTTACATTTTATACCGAATGTGATATTATCCTCCAACCAGGAGCCGTGTGGCTCAGTGGTAAGGTTGTTGGACTTACAACGATCATAATGATGTGGGTTAAATTACTTGAGTGGGTTGTATATTTCTGAGTGTACGGTGACATAAGAAATATGTCTCTGTTATTCATAGCAGACCCAAAGAAACAAGAATGACAGATTCACGTCCATACATATATAGATACAATATGTTGGCATGACAATTAATAGAAGCCTGTTATTTTGTAATACAAGTATATTGATATAGATTAAATATAATTTTTCTCAATATATATGTAGAAGATTATGGCATATACAAATTAAGCTAGTGGAACGTTGCCAAGTAAGTTTAATCCAGCATTACTGGTTTCATAGCA
The DNA here is from genome assembly GCA_964016885.1 of Eledone cirrhosa. Taxonomy (NCBI): domain Eukaryota; kingdom Metazoa; phylum Mollusca; class Cephalopoda; order Octopoda; family Eledonidae; genus Eledone; species Eledone cirrhosa. Next base: position 11,875,885 of record OZ024758.1, read on the forward strand.
AAGCAAACATTAACACAAAAGCATATATGTACAAGAACATAAATTCTAGTGTTCAATTCATGGAAAATAATACAACAGCAAGAAAAAATATTCTAATATAAACATTAAACCTATGGATCTATGCGCCAAATATATTTGAAAGGAACACATTATGGTTAAGGTTAACATAACAGGAAAATAAGTTCCCAAGCTGTTTCAGACATCAAATGCAAATATAACATTATGGAATAAATATATGCATGACTACACATGCGTATATGTATATGTGAATATATTATGAAATGACAGACGAAAAAAGTTTAATTACATTTGAGCAGTGTTTATATATATAAACATACTGGCGCCAACAAAAATATTTTACAAGAAATAATTAAATATTTCGTATAGTGAATCGTTTACAACATAAAAGAAAAACGACGAACAGAACTGTGAGTCAATCAACATGTTTTTATATATGTTAATGCCCAATAAAATCAAGGAGATGACAAAATCTGGCTGCAAATCGTCTGTCGTCTAAAAAAATTTACTTTAGGACACGCAACTATTTAACTTCTAAAATTGGCTCAAATAAGTAAAATCTTCCAATTTTAGGAAGTTGGTGCAAATGGAAGCAAAGACCGCTTTTTAGGGAAAATACTTTTAGAATTTGTAGTGAAATTCCATATATAGTTGAAAATGTGTGTGTGAGTTTGTATACACATATACAGTGTACTACCGGCATTCGCGGTGCCGGTTATTCGCAGAATTTTCCTAAGAACTAACTAATAATCGTTCATGGAAACCACCGCATATTCGCGGTATCGTAAATATGTTCCGCGATTTTTTATGGCTGTTTTCATGGAACTATATAAAGATTATATATATATATATATATATATATATATATATATATATATATATATATATATATATATATATATATATATATATATATATATATAT
>OZ024758.1:11884326-11906826 GCA_964016885.1 Eledone cirrhosa
ATGTAAATGCTTCGTATTATTTTAATATTTGCATCAATGCTAACCAATACAACTTCAGATACAGCTTTACGCTAAAATGGTTTATTCATATCGTTGAGGCTGCATTGAGACACTAGTATCATCACAATCTTCATAATCATCATTACCATCGTACTCTTGTATTTGTTGTATATTTGTACATTAAGAGCTTAGATATATATTAATAGTTTACCACATGTATTGTAAGGGGGAATGATAATTTTATCAACGGTCTGAAGTTCTTGCATTTGTATTAAAGTATTTGCATTTCGTTCCGCAATTAATGATAATTTGAAACGTTGTTGTGCATTATATTATATTTGTGAAGACTTATTAGTTAGAGAACTGGATTCACAACCGGAAGGTTGCAAGTTCGGATCCAGAACCGGGCAATGTCCTTGAGCAAGATAGTATAGTTCAGGTTGCAACCGTTAGATGGTATTAGCAATGGAAGTTCCTATGGGAACGTTTCTTTGGTCTGATTTGACGAGGTCCACATCACTCGGTAAGGGAATCGATCTATTCGATTAGATTTGATATGGCATTTATTAAAATCAATTTTTATATAAATGTCTTTGTTTTCGGAAGCAGTAAAGTATGCTTTTCATGTAGACAGTCACGTTATTTTAATGTTAAGTAAAATATTTGATATTCTGACTGATCTCTGGAACACAATGTATAATGCTGTTATGGACTCAGTTTATTTCCTTCCTAAGCCTTTATTATCTTTAAAGGTTCGCAGTTGAAAATAATTTTATTTCCATGCTTTATTTTGTATATAATGTTAATATTTCTTGACGAATCTCTTTTCCTATTAAAACATTTAAATTTGTTTAAAAACATTTAATTTTGGCTAATGTCCATTTCTTTCGAATTTACAATAATCTTTCTCATATAATGCATCGATCTACTTATCTATTAACTAAAGATGGGTTTATATTAATGACTATATATATCAATATAAACGTTTTAAAGCTCCTTCAGTTTGATATCTTTGTATTTATCCCACACACTGCGTGATTAATGTTTTCTTGTTCATTTTATCTTTTCAGTTTTTGCTGTTTGTAAATTACTCTAACTACTCCACACTATAAGGGATTATTTAGATCGGAGCTTTTTCCTGACTTACGTGTGACTAGCGTATATTTACAAGTTCATATTTGTTCTTAGATTTTCGATATTCTTTCATTTTATCATAAAACGCATTTCCAGTTGTCTTCTTTCCATAATGAATTTATTACATCACTGACAATTTCTAGTACATTATATTTTTTCTGTTTCAAAACCCCTTTTTTTTTTGTCTTTTGTTTTCAAAAGAATTTCATACACGTGCATTTCTTCGGATAAACATAGATATCCTTCATTAACCATGACAGCTGCTTTTACTGAATATTTGAAGGAAATTCGTATTAGAATTTGCGTATCTCAAAGAACATTTTACCTGATGCACAGTATAATATATTTTAGGTAATATTTGGTTTTTAACGAGTCACCGTAAAAGTATAGGTATCTGAGTATCGTACCTGGGTGATCAAATTCATCTGATGACCATATTTTATTTGATCGATCTATCAATTCATCTCTCTCTCTCTCTCTCTCTCTCTCTCTCTCTCTCTATATATATATATATATATATATATATATATATATATATATATATATATATTATACGTAAATTGAATTTCCAATGGCCACCGTATTCTATACAAACGCACTTCACTCTCTCAATATATATATATATATATGTCTGTGTGTGTATGTCGACTGAGGGGTTTTGATATATGTATACATATATGTGTGTGTCTGTAGCGAGTGTATGTACATGTGTGTGTATATAGAGTTTTAGAATGTAACGGCATTCCCCAATTGATTTATATGTCGAATAATTGATCTTTCCAGCACAGTTTTCAGAGTATAATATAATTACAAAATTACTTTAAACTTCACATCGTTACTTGAATAATATTAGCTCGAACTGTCCACATAATCGATCAGGCCGGTGTTATGTCTAACTATTCAGGTCAATGTTGTATTAACAGTGTGGATTATTATATGTAGTTTACAAAGAAATTTAATAACTTTATCGTATCTGCTACATTTAAGAAATATCAAATTAACTTTTACTCCCATGGTTGTATGTCATTTGCTTCAGGGGAATCACGTAGAGATTTATGTATAGTCTTAGCGTGTACTTCCTTGTAATTGATAATTTTTGGATAATTTAGGATAGGACGTTGTAATTTACTCTCAAAAATAGACTGCTAATCAGAATGCCAACTATCACCACTACTGTTGTTGCTGAGCGAAAATTAACCAGGAAATGTCAATGGAACTGTAGCTCCAAACGTGGAGACGTAGGCCAATTGCGTCCAACAACATAATCGAGTCCTGGACGGACAGACTGGTTAAGTTAAATTACACGGAGACTGCTTCGGTCAAGTCTCACTGGGCTGGATGTAGGATTAATACTTATTCTGTGAATAGTAATTCTACTAATGTGTTATGTAGTTATATTAAGATGGCCATTTTACACTTGAATAAAAATAAGTTGATACTGGAATCCTCATGGGTGTTTATTGTCAACGGAAAAGTCTAATCAAACGAGAATAATGAAATAAATCGATTTCAGAATATAATAATTATGGTTTCGTATATAGGCACAAGGCCAGCAATATTGGGGGGAAGGAAATGTCGATTAAATCGACCCCAGTGCGAGACTGGTACTTTAGTTTATCAACCCCGTAAGGATGAAAGGCAAAGTTAACCTCAGCGGTCAGAATATAGTAATTATGATATCTCTATTGTGAGGAAAATCATGTTTTAAATGTTGAAATTGACATCGAAGTTTCGGCGCATTCTTTTGCATAATTCTCGTATCGATACGTAAAACTTTCGTATATAATGGTGTCTACTTTTGGCACAAGGCCAGCAATTACTCAGTGCATTACTGGTACTTTATTTTATCGAACCCGTAGGGATAAAAGGCAAAGTTAACCTCGGCGGGATTTGAACTCAGAATGGCAAGGGCCGAAACTCTATGCGTCAAAGCATGGCGTCCGACTCTCTACCGATACTGCCAAGTATATAATAATTCTATATCTTAAGGATGAAGTATATCTGTGCTAATGGCTTGAATATCAGCATCGACAATGCATAAATCAAATAATAGAAAAAGCCACTCTAATATTATATGAAATACAATGTAAAAAAAGGAGATATTACTAGTATTACGTCAATGATTACGTGTGAGGCAAATATAATATAAACATTATCGTAATGGATATGTAAAATAAAAAACTTTATCACCCGAAGAAGTTAGCACAAAAAAAAATATATATATATCTATATATAAAAATGAGTATTTATTATATAGTTAAGGAGAGGTGAAATGGTAGTGAGAATTAATATAGATCTGGAAAATAATTATAAATACATTTACTATATTTAAAGCAAAATGATTTTATTCGCACATTTTATTGACAAGAAAAATAAGTTGATTGTATCATTCAATTGCAAATCTACTTTAAAAGATCTGTATTATGTAACACGACAATAGATTTGATAAAACTAAAAGAAACTTTAGTGCAAAGAAAGTTAATAGAAATTTACTTTATGTATTGCGCAGAATTACACGATTTGGATAGAAAGATATTTACGGATTGGCTAGAGATCAATTATAGAAAAGAAAATCATAATTCACTGTTATACAAGAATAACTTACATTTATCAGGGAAGAATTGAATTGTGCAGAATTATGGAAGCTTGTTGAGTTTAGGGGTTGTAGTAGGTTTTGATATTAGATTTATGTTTTAATACATTTACAGGGAAGCATAAAAATGTGCAGAATTATGGAAGCTTGTAGCGTTTAGGGGTTGTAGTATGTTTCAATATAATTTTAAAGTATAATATGTTTGGTTTATGTAAGATGAAATCAAGCCAGAATGGTTATTGAATAAATTTTAATTTGGAATATAAAGGTTGCACACGATATAATGTTAGTCGTTAAGCATATATTTGAAACGGAATTTTGATTGTTGGCGTTAGTTAATATTAAAAAGTGAGGTTGTGTACAAGTAGTGGGATGAAGATAAATGGGTGGCTTTATGGTAGCTGGTTCTGAGAGTTGTACAGAATATTAAATTTTTGCTAAGAGATTTCTGTGCTACATTTGCTACCATTTAGGATCTAGCATTTGCAGGGTATTTGGTTATCGGGTTAGTCCCTTAGATTCCTTTTGTTACTGGATGCAAAATGCATGAAATGAATATTGATATTTTACGCTAGGTTATTTTCATGTTGTTTTTATCGAATGCTTTTTTTATGTTAATTGTTCTTCAGGGGGAATTGTTTATTTAGAAGCTCCATGAATAGCTCCATCCATGGTTGGTGATTTGATGTGAATATTGTAGGAGTTATTATGAAGTAATAATCTTTTAAAACTTTATAAATATATTTACGTGTGTCTATCGTGCTAGGACCATTATATTTCGTCCTTGAATTCACTTCTACTTTGGGTAAGTGACTGTTTCTTGAACAGACTCTTTCGCTTGAATACGTTTTCCTAATCAATCTTCTGTCAGGATTTGCGACTAGTTTAAGAATGTATGCATATATTGTAGACAACTTGTTATGTCTTTTAGGAGTGTATGATGGTATTTCTTTCAAGAATTGAACATAAAAGTAAGGAGTTCTAGTTGGTTTCTACTATTATCTTTAAGCTGATGCCTTACAAATACAGGGTGTTCCAAAGAATGTATACACACTTCAACAATATTCTAATAAATATTGTCAGTACAGGTAAAATAATTGTATATACATCATTTTATTCAGTAGAATAGTAAAATAGTAAAATAGTAAAATAGTAAAATCTAAGGTCTTTTTTATCCAATTAATTTCCGAATTGTAAAATAGTAATTAAATTCCATACATACTGATAATGGTTTTAGTAAAGGGGATGGCTTTATTGATAAGTTTGGTAATGAATGGATGATTATTAGTTATGTAGGATTGCATGAGGAAGCAATCGTTTAAACAATGGAGAGATTTAAACAAATTAATAATTAGATTGAGCTAGACAAAGTTGGAGACTATAGTGATGCGTATTCTAAGAAAATACGGAATGAACGTCATAACACACCATATATTTGTTATTCTTTGTCTTATGCATTTCGTTGACAGTGCAGTTTTGCAAGTTGTCTGTGCAATTGTTAACATATTTTTTTAATCCTTTCATAAAAGCCATATTCCTAAACTACCTAGAGGGTATTGGTCACAGAGTTTAATGAAACCTAGTCAGTGAGATTTTTTATGTTTTCTTTTGAGAATTGGCTGTTAGACATTTTTCAAAGTGGAATTATTTCCGGCTGGCACACTTACAGATACACACATCTATCTATCTATCTATCTATCTATCTATCTATCTATCTATCTATCTATCTATCTATCTATCTATCTATCTATCTATCTATCTATCTATCTATCTATCTATCTCTCTCTCTCTCTCTCTCTGTATATATATAAATATATATAATTATATATATTTGTTTTCATAATTGCAGACGAATCGAATATTATTATGGCGGTAGATTGGCAGTATCGGTAGAGGGTCGGACGCCATGTTTTCTAGCATAGTTACGTCCCTTTACAGTCTGAGTTCAAATCTCGCCGAGGTTAACTTTGCCTTTCATCCTTACGGGGTCGATAAAATAAAGTACCAGTAATACACTGGGTAATTTGCTGGCCTTGTGCCTAACGTAGAAACAATTATTAATATTCGTCCCTTTACGATCTGCGGTCAAATCCCGCCGAGGTTGACTTTGCCTTTCATCCTTACTGGGTCGACAAAATGCACTGGGTAATTGCTGGCCTTGTGCCTAAAGTAGAAACAATTATTAATATTCGAAAAACTACTCAGATTACATTGTGGATTGGCAGTATCGGTAGAGGGTCGGACACCATTCTTTCCAGCATAGAGTTACGTCCCTTTATAATCTGAGTTCAAATCCCGCCGCGGTTAACTTTGCCTTTCATCCTTACTGGGTCGATAAAATAAAGTACCAGTAATGCAGTGGATTATTGCCGGCCTTGTGCCAAAAGTAGAAACAATTATATATATATATGAGCTCTGCCTTCGGGGTGATATATATATATATATATATATATATATATATCACCCTGAAGGCAGAGCTCAAGCGTTTCGACGGCTATTTCTGGACTGAAATAGCCGTCGAAACAGCTTGAGCTCTGCCGTCGGGGGTCATACATTTCCTATTACCCACTCTACTAACCTAAGTATTGAGTACTCTGGTGCGTTATGGTCCATCTGGTTCCTTACCACACCTCCTTCGTTATATATATATATATATGTGTGTGTATGTGTGTGTGTGTGTCTATGTGTGTGTGTATGTGTGTGGGTGTGTGTGTGTGTGTGTGTGTGTGTGTGTGTGTGTGTGTGTGTGTGTGTGTGTGTGTGTGTGTGTGTGTGTGTGGTTGACTGGTGAGAGAAAAGTGTAGTCAATCTAGAAGTAGTGTTTCAATGTTCCTTTTATTATAGCTACATACGTCTTGTTGCTCTACACTCTAGAGTAACAAACTCTGTGTGGACTCACACAACGAATTACTGAATTAATAAACTGTCTGCATGAAAGTAAATGTACAATGTTTAAGTACAAACATTTCAGTGTAATGCCCGAGGAAAGATAAAACCATTCCTGATAGTTCTACAGTTAATCGTTTCTGATACTAAAGACATATTAACAATGTATAGACATGTTAATCTAACGCTTATTTAGTCAATTGCTACCATCCAACGGGTGTATCTCACACACATTCTGCAGCGAACTAGCTATAGCAACAAAGTTATTTCATTTCAACGGGTGCATCTCTTGCAAAAGTGTATTCTAGTTTCACATCACTATACAAACGCAATGTATCAGAGATTCATTTAGACTACATTAACACTGAAAATCCTCTTTGAAATTAAATACATTATGTTGATGCCTATGTACAACTATAGGTATATGAGACCTGTATATACCAGATATATTTAGCAGGGAGAGATAGAGCCCATGGCAGTGGAAGTTTGGGTCATTTACGTTCGGACCTGGTTCACTGACATACACTCACACTGAAGCATTTTGGTTTTTGCTTAGACTGATATAGCAACCTTGCTACTCATTTCATACAAACAATTTTTTAAACATTCCAAGTTTGACTCCCTAATCAGATTACCTTCAATAACTACCTGATTCAATCTACATTTTTCCTGCAGTCATACATAATGAATTCTATTGAAATGAACTTTCCATATATACAATCTTAAAATTTAATATTTTTGCTTCTAGTTCATTGATATATTCTACAATTTGTCACAAAATTATTCATAAATATATATATATCAGGAGAAGTAACCAGTGACATTTGATTTAAATGTATAAACTCACGTCTATTGTTTGTACGAAAGAATTCCTATAAATATTTTACAATATTACTCAGGAATAATTACATATTTTTGATGCTATTTTCTTCAATAAAAATATTCAATTACCAATATTAATTGTAATTGTACGAACGTAATTTGTGTAATGTTTCTCTTCCAATATGGAGTGGCTAAGAATAGATTAATGCTGAACATGCTTCATGTGATAATATGAGCCAAGCATTCGAAAGGAAATATTTGACGGCCTATCAAAACCTTGCCATCATACATATGTTCCTTCACTCTTTCACCATAATCTATATGTTGATAAAAAAAATAATATTTAATATTCGAAAACCAAGAAGCGGTGACACACGTCATTCTCTGTTTCGTGAATTGACTACATGAAGTAAAATTGTGACAGGTGGGTTTTAATTCATATATATATATATACATGCAGGGTATTTCCTAAAAATGTATACTCACTTCAACAGCATTATAATAAAGATTACCTGTACAGGTTATCAAATTGTGTATACATATATATATATATATATATATATATATATATATATATATATATATATATATATATATATAAGGGTGTCCCAAATAAAATGTAAACACACTTTGATACCCTGTACAGGTAATCTTTATTAGAATGCTGTTGAAGTGAGTATACATTTTTAGGAAATACCCTGCATGTATATATATATATATATATAATATATATATATATATATATATATATATATATATATATATATATATCAATTAAATCCCACCTGTCACAATCTTACTTCATGTAGTCAATTCACGAAATAAAGAGTGACGTGTGTCACCGCCTCTTGGTTTTCGAATATTAAATATTATTTTATACATATACATATATATATATACATATATATATGTATATATATATGTATGTATATATATATATACGTATATATATGTATATATATGTATACATATGTATATATATACATATATATAATATACATATGTATATGTATATATATGTGTATATATATATATATATATAATATACATATATATATATACATATATATAATATACATATATATATATACATATATATAATATACATATATATACATATATATATCTCGTATATATACATATATATATATATATATATTTATATATATATATATATACATATATATATAAATATATATATATAGTTATATATATATATATATTTGTATTAATCTTCAGAATCTAGCTATTAACCAGTTAATTTTTGTGATTTTCTTAGTTAATTCTATTGACTAATTAATACCTCCTGTTAATTTTTAAAACCATTCTGTTGAGAGCTTAATTCGTTTTGTGATTTGTTGCAATAACACACATACAGAATTCATCCGACAAGTATTGGGGCTGTCCCGCTTATCACATCCCACGTGGGTTTTGATTCTCAGTGTGTTTGGCCTTTAACCTACGTTGTTGGTCTAGTTCACTAGCTTCTATGGAGCGCTTGCCACAAAGTTGTTTTTCGCCAATAGCCGAAATGCGATTCTTGCTAATTTATATTTGTATATATATATATATATATATATATATATATGGAGGAAGTTATAGTTCACTTGAAGCATTGTGTAATGAGGTATAAACGTTTGTATATGTATAATAAAGCCAAAACAATGCAGGTATGGACATAGAATAAAGAATGCAAATGCAAAAGATATTGTTGACAATTAGTCTTTTACCTTAGATTTATTTAAATGTCCTTAATTTTCGAGATAATATCTCTTCTTCCGAGGGAAGTAAAGCGGTTAAACCAGTGTTCTAAATAGCTTGCCAAGTCAGGTATTGACTTGGCAAGCTATTTAGAACACTGCTATTTTACCATCACAGAGAATTGGTTTTTAGTGTTTAGTAATGTTGTGAGTTGTTTTGTCTTGTGGTGTGTGAGTTTATATATGTGTATGTTTATGTGGGGTTATATTTGCAGCCCCTGAATTCAAATCCGGCCGAGGTAACTTTGCCTTTCATCCTTACGGGGTCGATAAACTGAAGTACCAGTAATGCATTGAGGTCGATTTAATCAACTTTTCCCTCCTCCCAAATTGATGGATATGTGTCTATAGCAGAAATCATTATTACTTTGATTATTAATGCACAATATATATTATAATATATGAGCTAGTGTATATAAAGTTACATGCTAAACGAAGGGGTAATATAAACTGCTATCATTGCTTTTTGTATTTGATATATTAAAATAGCATATACTGTGCATATTCCTTTTAATAAGATTTCCTTGAACGTCAGACGGCAATGCTGAAATATTATACCATATTGAATTCACAACCAAATTTCTGTCTAATACCTCTGTACATCTACTTTCCTTTATCTTTTTGATTTGTATGTAAAGTAACATTCTATTGGCTAGGAGCTTATTGTTCTTTTGGACATCAAACGCAAGAAATTGCTGACATGATATTTTCAATACTGTAATACAGATTTGCCTCATTATGCTTCGGTTATCTTCAGATAATATGTTTAATATTATATTTAACTGTAGGAATGCATTTATACGAAATCAAGGCCTTTTAAATGTTTATTATTATTTACATCTAAAATATATGCGTCCATGATTTCCCTTTGTAATTCCAATTTTTAACATATCCAGATATTTAGACACATTTTTTGAAAAAAAATGCTTTTTAGAAAAATGAACGAGTTTATTAACCTAGAATACAAATGTATCTGGCTTGCAGTTCAAAGCAAATTAATGCTCGTTTCGTTCGAAACCAAAGGAATGTTTTCCCCCTGATTATAAAAGCATATTTGAAAAGTTTTCTAATCTATGCAAATAGAGAATTCTGTTATATAATTTAATAATACTAATACATTAAAAGATCAAACTTTAAAAATGTGTTTGAACACGAGAAAGTTTACAGAAAACAACTTAATTAAGGCATACATCTAGACACGGTACTTATTTAGATAATTTAACTACACCACTCTAAAATTAATGGCCTTACACACACACATATATATATGTATATGTATATATATATATATATATATGTATTATATATATGTATATATATTATATATATGTATATATATTATATATATATGTATATATATTATATATATGTATATATGTATTATATCTATCTATCTATATATATATTATATATACTCTTTTACCCTTTTACCTGTTTCAGCCATCCGGCTGAGGCCATGCTGGGGCACCGCCCTTGGAATGTATATATATATATATATATATATATATATATATATATATATAATATGTATATATATATATATATATATTATGAGTGTGGGAGAGGTACCAACAGCTCATTTCCAGAGTAGAGAACGCTCTTTGCAATTAATGTTTGAGAATGAAATTTCCACAAAATTCAAATTTCAATGGGATTAGACGAAATATAGTTTTCATTTTACAAAAACATATAAATTCTATATATATAATATCTGATTGTGAGTGGGTGTGTGTGTGTCAGTGAAACATGTACATATAATCCAGATCCGAACACAAAGGAATCGTTCTCAAAACATTAGATTTAAATAATGAGAATCTATTGTTAGGAAATGTTAGGTGGGAAGGTTTGGTGGGGTAAACCATTGTCCTACAATATATATGTTAATTCCAGATTTGTATTAATTCCAATTGTAATAGCTTGTCTTAGGTAAAAATATTGAATGGTTTGTTGCAGATACTGCAGAAACAGGAGGTAATTCTGACTCAACTGAATGTTTACATGACACAGCAAGTATCATCTTTATATATATAAAAGCGAGGATGTGTGTGTCTGTGTACAACTTTGCATGCTTTCACAATTGCCAACTGAATTTGACCAAATTTTCTGTGCACGTTGCACACGTCGCTAAAATTGTCACATCACAAACATTTTTCAAATCGACCCACATTGAGCAATAAAAAATCGATATCACAATTATCGGTAGAAAAATTGATGTAAGGGAGGTAACAAACTTTATTGACAATCCTTATAAAAAAGGGAGATAACCTTTTACCCAAATATGCCCCGTAAAAGAAAGTATGCACATATTGGCTATCGGTCGAAGAAAATAATGCGTGTAAATGACGCTCCGCCGATAACCGAAAATAGACAATCACTAAATACGGTGAGTACAGTTATTGCAACATCTTTCTCCGCCGCTGAGCGTCGGTTAGTGCGGCAAACCAATAATGCTAAAGCAACTGCTGCAGCACGAGCTGCAGAGACTACAGAGCAACGTGAAACACGCCATGCTATGGATGCTACAGATACTGCTGCAGTAAGATCTGCAGAGACAGTTCAAACATATGAAAAGCAGCAACTGTGCTCCCTCGTGGAAGGACGGCACATTCAGTTTTTAAATTGCCCATTGATTTGGCAACATTGGAAACTCCTACTTGTCATATCACCAAAGACTCCGAAAGGGCTCATCTGCTGCGAAGGTGTCTGGGATGAGTGCACAATGGCGCACAAAAGTGCTCTTGAGGCACTAGACATATCTTTGCAAAACATACGGGATTGCAGTGATGTTATGGGGGTGTCACCCTTCTGCTTTCAGGAGACTTCAGACAGACTCTTCCTATAATACCGAAAGGAACAAGAGCAGATGCGGTAAATGCATGTCTTAAGTCTTCACCATTGTGGCGACAAGTGACATCATTAAGACTAACTACCAACATGCGTGCAAAGTTGCACGGGGACCCTCTGTCATCAACATTTTCTGGAGACATTGTTACAATAGAAGATGGTAACCTACCTCCGAATACAGATGGACACATAGCAATTGATCACATCTGCAATGTATTTGAAACTGTCGATGATCTCAAGGCGAGTGTATTCCCGAAATTGCGTGATAACTATACGAATCTCGATTGGCTATGCGAAAGAGCCATTCTTGCCCCCAAAAATATCACGGTTAGCTGTATTAACGATCAGCTTCTTCAGCTTCTTCCTGGATGTCCACTGATATATAAATCGATGGATATTGTATGTGATCCACAGGATGCGGTCAATTATCCAGTTGAATTTCTAAATTCTTTAAATCCTCCTGGTATACCTCCTAATACATTGGTTCTGAAAGAGGGAACACCAGTTATTTTGCTGAGAAATATCACTCCTCCAAAACTATGCAATGGTACACGCCTTGTGGTTAAAAAACTGTCTCCACTTAGTATTGACGCTACCATTCTATCAGGATGTGGAAAAGGCGAGGATGTGATAATAACAAAAATTAGCCTGACCACATCAGGCGTGGATACTCCGTTCTCCTTTCGCCGAACCCAATTTCCCCTTCGTGTTGCCTTTGCGATGTCCAAAAACAAGTCGCAAGGTCAAACTCTGTCCGTCGCTGGAATTCACTTGGATGAACCTTGCTTTTCGCACGGACAATTCTACGTTGCCTGCTCATGAGTTGGCAGTCGAGATAATCTCTTTGCGTTTGTTCCGAAAAGAAAAACAAAGAATATCGTCTATCCGGAAGTGCTTTAGTGTTAACAAAAAGAAAAATGATTACAGCACTGCCTTGACTTCACCTTACTCATTACAAAACATACCAATGAATATGTCATGCAGGATATTTTGGATTATAAGTTAAAAATTTAACCATACACAGCAAAGGATGGTCTCAAAGAATAGATTTTCTCTTATTCTATTCTCATTGTTTTTTTGTTTTTATCCAACTCTGCTTTCATACACAACTTTTTGTACTTTTGCAAAACTGCCTGTTTTTTTTACAGATTTGCAACGTGTATTGTCTTTAATCATTTGTATAACTACATCCTGTTCAGTGTTTTCCTTCATTATCAGCATAGTTTTAAGTGTACAAAGATTGCATTAAATATTCGTTTGCATTAATTATTGAAGACTTCTGCTTATTTTGACAGGTTGTGGACAAATAATGTTCTTTTACTTCCTAGCTGTATACTCTTAGCATAATTTCAAACCCCGAACAACGCCGGGTAAATCTGCTACTACTAAATAATAATAATAATTGTTTCGACCATTGTCCTACAGTATATGGGTTAATTCCAGATTTCTGTCAATTCCAATTGTAATAGCTTGTCTTAGGTAAAAATATTGAATGGTTTGTTGCAGATACTGCAGAAACAGGTGGCAATTCTGACTCAACTGAATGTTTACATGACACAGCAAGTATCATACTAAATGTGCAATACACCCATGAGCGACAACGAAATGCTGAGTAAAGAGATGATGATGATGATGATAAAATGATAATAATAAAAAAAAAAAATAATAATAGAAATAATTGTTTCTACATTTGGCACAAGGCCAGCAATTACCTAGTACATTACATGTACTTTATTTTATCGACCCCGTAGGGATGACAGGCAAAGTCAACCTCGGCGGGATTTGAACTCAGATGGTAAAGGGACGTAACTATGCTGGAAATCATGGCGTCCGACCCTCTACCGATACTGCCAATCCACCGCCCTATAATAGAAATAATAATAATAGAAATAATAATAATAATTGTGTCTACTTTTGGCACAAGGCAAGCAATTTTCTCAGTGAATTACTAGTCCTTTGTTTTATCGACCCCGTAAGGATGAAAGGCAAAACTAACCTCAGCGGGATTTGAACTCAGACCATAAAGGGACGTAACTCTATCATCCAAAGCATGGTGTTAATCCCTCTATCGATACTATAAATCCACCGCTTTATAATAATAATGATTGTTTCTACTTTTGGCACAAGGCCAGCAATTATCTGGTACTTTATTTTATCGAACCCGGTAAGGATGAAAGGCAAAGTTAACCTTGGCGGGATTTGAACTCAGATCGTAAAGGGACGTAACTACACTGGAAAGCATGTCCGACCCTCTACCGATACTGCCAATTCACCACCATATAATAATACTATAATAATAATAATAATAAATTACAAGAAGGAAGAGGAAAAGAAAGAAGGCACGAAAGAGGATTAGTAGGAAGAGAATAGTAGTAGTAGTAGTAGTAGTAGTAAGAGAAGTAAGAGTAGAACAAGTTTTAAATTCAAAGGGAGAAAGTCGTTAAAGTCTAATAAATAATGTAAAATTGATAAATGATTGTGGGCGACGAATAATGTTGATTGATGGTGTATAATGTAGATTTAAATACTAGAAATTATTCAAGTAGTATGTCACATGTCATTGATGAATAGAAAATCAAGTCTAATGAAAGAGAGGAAATGATAAATATTAGAATATAAAATGACATGTCGGATGCTATATAATTAGTTATTGCAGTTAAGATTGAAGATAAATCGTAATTAAAATCGGAAGTCCGATGTTCTCATCGCTTAGTAATAATATAGAATATAAAAGGTATTAAGGTAGCCAAGGAATGTGATCTGCGTGAGTCTTTGAGACTTGGTGTCGTCGCACTGCGTTTCTTATAAAATATTGGAGGTTGCATTTCAGAAATCGTTGTTGCTATTTGGAGTCAAATACGGAATCTGATAATTAATTTTGGTTATCAATATATCAGACAGAGTTAATGAATTGATATTTAATGTATAAGTTGTAAAACCAAATGCAAGGAGACCCAGGGGGTAGATAGACCCCGAGCTGGTCTTACTTGACGATCCAGCCGGATCAGTTGGAGATGGTTGGTTCTAACAGTACCCTTTTGATGAAATGTTTGAGGACTCTGGCCCCACGACCCTCTCATGAATAAGTGAGCGGTGAAGAAGTGTTAATGTAAGTTTTTTTAAATATCTGTCTGTATGATGCAGAAAATCAATTATATATAGTTCAGTGATTGACTGTTTCAAAATATTTGCCTGATTAATTAATTTGTTTAAATCCTGGTTTGAACCTTATATTTTACCAATATCGATGTAGATGAGTGGGTTAGGGTTGCTTAGGATGTGGCAACAAAATACAGCAAATTATATCCGTCTGTTTTGTGACAGTTGTATAGCCGTGGTTGTTTGAAATGGTAGTTATTTCAGCTTGTTTGTTGGTTAGATGAGATGTAATTTACGGTGGCTTATTGTAGAATATTTCGTAACTGCATATATGTACTGTTTCATTTTCATTTGTTTTATTATTACAAATATTCCCTTTCCTATATTACTCTCAATTGAGCATTAACATTTAATTAGTACCACTTGCCGTTACTTTGATAATTAATAATCCTTCAAATTTACGTGGATAATGATATATTATTCTTTTAACTTCATTAGTATCAAAATATAGGACTATTTCAGGAAATACAACTTCACTACCTTATAATATATATATATATATATATATATATATATATATATATATATATATATATATAATTATATATCTAGGGCGGGTACAATTCCCGAGATCCATGGACGAGTTCTCTCCAGCGGTCTCTGTCCCTCATTATCGCTGCCATGTCCTGCATCTCCAACAGACCAGTGTCTGTCCTTAGGACATCAACATACGTTAACCTTGGTCTTCCTCTTCCAGTGTGTCCATGTAGGGGCTCCCAGAGGAGCACTGGGTGCAATGTCAACTCTGGATGTCGGTGAGCAAGGTAATCCGATTAGAGGTTGTGAAAACGTCTTATCATGAATAGTTTAAGCGTACGGCGTTGTAAGACTGAACAAGAGGTTTACGTGGATGACGAGTTTATGACTTCACTTGCCTGTGTAAGTATATCTTGGAGAAATAAAATTGAAAAATTGAAGAATAACATGGCCAACAGGAAATTTAATTACAGTTTAACAATTGTTTCTATGATAGAGTTGTCTAAAAATTGTTAAACACAGAAGGACAGAGATATGTATTTTAAATTAAGTGACATTACCTTCTGTGTTTAGCAATTTTTAGACAACTCCATCATAGAAACAATTGTTTTACTGTAAATAAATTTCCTTGTTGATACTGTCGACCATGTTTTTCTTCAATTTTTCAATTCTCTCTCTCTCTCTCTTTCTATATATATAAATATATATATATATTAAAATAACAGATTAAAGTTTAAGCAACGAATCGCTGCTTTCACCCTTAACGGGTTCCTCTGAAACTATATATATATATATATATATATATATTATTACAGATTAAAGTTTAAGCAAATAATTTCTGATTATCGAGCCCTCTTCAGATTTTGGTCTTTGTAATTATTATTACTATATATATATATATATATTAGTATTTATGCTCTGAAATATAGATGTATACATGAATGTATGCATACCATTTTTGGTAGTGACTTACTTTATTCTCGGCAAAAACAACAGAGAGCGACCGAGCGTTTATGAAGATCACACACTCAGTTCTTTGGCGAGAATTATAGAGGCTGGATTCTTATAGAATTCCAGTAATAAACAGGAGCTGATTAAACAGAATGATTGCATATATATATATATATATATATATATATATATATATATATATATATATAATATACTCACACATATATCTGTATCCATCAAATGTTGTAATTACTGGTATGTGGCTCTGTATCAAAATGAAACCACTACGACATAGAAAAATTATGTAAACCGTTTAACAACTGACGAATAAGAATCTTAATCAATATTTTGACGCTTTGTTTCGAAGTGCACGCTACAAAATGTGTAAAATAGTTTCATCACACATTAGTGTTATAGTCACATATCATATATTAGCTATAACCTGTGAAAAAAATATTAGAAGTCTCATTTGAAACATCGCACTCTCACCATGTAAGCTCACAGCAACAGTCAAGCACATCCAAATAAAAAAACTAAATTCTCACACCTTATGTGTCATCAGTAACTCTCTTATGTCGAGCAACTCATTGTTTCTTGACTCTGCAAACTTTATTAAATATGGAGACAGGGCTATTAGTTATTTCAGCTATAGCGGCGGTGGATGGGCAGTATTGGTAGAGAGTCGGAAACCATGCGTTGCAGCAGAGAGTTACAGTTCTTTACAATCTGAGTTCAAATCCCGCTGCGGTTAACTTTGCCTTTCATCCTTACGGGGTCAATAAATAAAGCACCAGTAACGTACTGGGGTCGATTTAATCGACTTTCCCCTCCTCCCAAACTTGCTGGCCATGTGCCTATACGAGAAATCATTATTTATTTCATCTATAAAATAGGAACACATGTCTTTTTGAAAAAATGCAAGTGTCTTTTGTGCTTATAAAAACGGAAAAAGAAAGGAAAGGGATCTAAAGTCACAGAAGAATAGGAGAGGGAGGGGGATTTCCTGTAAGCCAGGGTACGACAGTATTTGGACTGTGCCCCGCGAACAAGACCGCAAAAGTAATCCCGCAGAGAATGGCTAGTGACACTCGCTGCAACAGCCACCCACCTCGCGGAGCTCCCTCTATTTGGTTTTCTTGAACGACTTTGTTACTCTTCTACGTTTCTCCCTGAAAAACAATAATAATTATGAAACATTAAACGATGATTGCTTGTTTCTTTTAAACATTAAATGTTTTTTTGTGCAATTCGTTGTGTGCCTGTTTTTCTTTTAATTTGAGAGCATCCTTCTGTACACTGATGAGGTTAGACCGCTTAACGTTATCAAAGAATTCTTTTCTGGATTTTTAGTCGTGATTTTACTATGATATATATAATTTGCCTATGATATATATAATTTGCCTATGATATATATAATTTTCCTATGATATATATAATTTAGCAGCTACATCTTTAAGTCACTCTTTGTTTCTTGCAATGTAATGCAAGACATGGTTTGTATGAAGAAGCATACAAATGTATTACATTTGTTTTTGTTACCAGGATGCTAAAACTAAGAAAGTTTTAGACTTCAGCTTTTTCCGTCAATCAAAAATAAGAATTTGTCATACGCCACTTACACCCATTTTATCGTAAGAAAAATTTATATATTTTTTAGCCGTGTTGACAGCTTAAAATAACTGAAACACTGAGTTTGTTGTATAGATTTATGAAAGTAACGTGAGCATAGAATGTAATGTAGAATAGTGCGAAGATTGTCGATAAAAGTCAGCGGTGGATGGGATCGGTAAACACGGGATTCATACATGCAATGGTCAATTTTATATATATAATTTCAACAATTATAATTTTATGAAATTTGATATGTTTACTTGAGACAAAATATATTCTTTGTTATATAGAATTTTCGTTTCAAGTTGATAAATAAAAACAAAATATGATAGAAATGCATATCGATGTGTACAGAATCTTCATGAAACACAACAAACAGGATTGACACCATAAAAACCATATTGCACTTGAAAACAGAGTTCAGAGACGTGACAGCAAAAACTTCTATCTAGTATACTTATTTTCGAAGACATGTTAGTAAATGTCAAATTTGGTGCTATATGTATATTTTTCAGAAGACTACAGCTTGTGGTTTTTGAAACACACACAGATGAACAAACACATGAAAGCCGTGTACAACACACAAACACACGCGTGTGTATGCGTATGTAGATGAGAGAATATATCTGTGTTCGAGTGTGTGCCTTTGTGCATGGGTGAGTGCTTTTCAATGATAACAAACTTGAGACTTTTATGAATTGAGAGTTTTATGAATGTCATTTAATAAGATGCTATCATTTGAAAATCTAATATAAGTAAGTGAACTACAAGCTACCAGCTGACACACGCACGTACATACACATGCATATAAATACATACACATTTACATATATATATATATATATATATATATACAGTCTTGTTAAAAGTTGCTACTTTAGTTTACTAGTTGGTATTCAAAATAGATAGTGTCTATTGAGACACCATGTGTGTTTGTGTATAGATCTGTATGTAAGAGCGGCAGGTTTTCATTCATATATCTTATATTAAAAAACATAACGGTTTTCAACTTAGATATTTTCTATTAAGTATTTCTGAATTGATCATACTTGAGCACATTAGCATCCTTCAATATAATATGGTATAATATATGTATAGGGGTGAGTGTTTGTCTGTGCAGGCAGAAAGAAACTTTTACATGCGATGGGAAAACAACTGCATTTCTCCCTCGTCAGCCACATTAGTTACGTGCAATTTTGTACATTAGGATGGTAGTCTACATCTAATACCAGGTTGTACAACAAATGGTGAACCACCAAGCTCATAGATATTATCCGACCATCTACCCCTGGGTCTCCTTCTGGTTGGTTTTGCCCATAAAACATATCCAGCTGTTCTTTCCTGAGATATTGTAACTACATGTCTTTAAATTTGTTTTATTAAATGCTGTTGAAGGCCTCAGATTGTAATGGAGTAGTTACTGTTGCCATTTGTGTTAATATTGGAATAATACGTCAATGAGAGATGATGTACTACATATTAAAAAAATACGGTACGAATACAATTTAAATGAGGATATTATCCTGAAAAAGAATATCCCAGATAATATCGCTGCGGAATTGAGATTATAAATCTATGAAAGTATCATTTGAAGTTCTACCAAATACAGAATATTAATTTGATATTATTTAGATATTAAGTGTCTAGAATAAATACTATTAACATATACACTACGTTAGAGCTTTCGAGTATATTATTGAATTACTGAATGGAGTTAAAGGTTTCTAGGAGTGTACACATTTTATGAATTATCATTTCTACTATATCGCCCACATAACAAATGGAGATTTATATGTTGTCTCAGAATGCAGTCTTCTACATCTTTATCCTGGGAAGATAAAAATCACAACTCTAGCTAAATTCTGTTGCAATATTATCTTTTATGAGTCAATCCTTATTGGCAACATTTCTAAAGCATTGACTTTTCTAATACATTATTTAATATGTCTAAGAAAAGTCATAATCATTAAGATGGCAGATTCAGACATTCACCAGCGAAATAAAGTCAACATATAATATGTAATCAATGACATTGAAGATATTGTTCCAGCATAAATGTATTTAGCTAGAAAGATAAATCTTCATTACTTGAAAATGTTCTGCAAATATAACATAATTTAGAGCAAAATTATTTATTTTTTCAGTTATTTGGGCCAAACAAAACTCCAGTGGAATAATTAGAGGTGTTTGCGAAAGGAGTAAGTATTAATAAAGAAAGGCAGTTGAAAGATAAGGCAGGCTGGAGAAAGTTGTAGAACATGTGTAGTTATTGTGCTTAGATATCCACAGAGGCCCGGTATAATTGGAATCTTGCTTTGCCTAGGCTGTGGAATTGGTTTACCATGTGCTATATGTCACAAAAAGGTTATATAGACAGAAACAGAGAAGGTTAAAATGAGGTATGCGTTTTATTTAATGCCTTCAGTGAGACGGGAAATCCTCTAGAAAAGGTTGGGGGGGTTAGTACTTTTGTAATGTACAACTATTGAAGTATATGGAATGTGAGGATTTACGTAACTCAATGGGATTTTATTTCTAAATGGCTGCAAGATCCACAATCTCTGTTTAATTCCTTAGAAATATATTTTTCATGTCTTAGAGTTTGATTCTACGTATTTGAAGAATATTAAAATTTTCTACACTGAGGCAAGATATTTCACTAAATCACATTATCTTTACATATTTGACGAATATTAAGATTTTTTAAAATCTTCTGGATGGTATTTGAAGATTTTTAAAAAAGATTCTTTGAACAAAAGTTTAGGTGAACATTTTTTAAGAATATTTGAAAGCAATATTTTGTAAACTTTTCCATACGAATTTTGGAAAAATCGTTGGTGAGAGGTTTTTAAAAAAGAAAATGTATTTGAAAAACATCTTTCATGTATATTTTATTTGCATATCAGTGCGTGTGTATGTATCTATCTTTCACCGATGTAATTCAACAAAGGTTAACAGCAGTGTAAGACAACTTGTGGTTTTTTATTCAGTGGTTAAGCTTCTTTTTTATTCCTTTATATATTAAAGGTTCATTTAAATATGATTTGAATCTATGATCAACTGCGTTTTAGAGAGGTGCTTGTGTTATTTTTCATATGATTATTCAATGCCCGAATTTAAACCAAACTGAAATAGGGTGCCATAAGCTATCTACACCGAGGCAAGGTATTTTATTAAAGCACATTATCTTTCATGTATAAGTATAAGTACTATCATGCCCTGCATTTTATATTTGGTGAAGTGAAATGAAATAGCATTATATTAATATAGGGGCAGTGGATTGGCAGTATCGGTAGAGCGTCGGACGCCATGCTTTCCAGCATAGCTACGTCCCTTTACGATCTGAGTTCAAATCCCGCCGAGGTTGACTTTCCCTTTCATCCTTACGGGGTCGATAAAATAAAGTACCAGTGGTGCACTGGCTAATTGCTGGCCTTGTGCCTAAAGTAGAAACAATTATATTAATATAGTTTAATATATTAAACTATATTAATATAGGGCGGTGGATTGGCAGTATCAGTAGAGGGTCGGACACCATGCTTTCCAGCATAGTTACGTCCCTTTACGATCTGAGTTCAAATCCCGCCGAGGTTGACTTTGCCTTTCATCCTTACGGGGTCGATAAAATAAAGTACCAGTAATGAACTGGGTAATTCCTGGCCTTTTGCCTAAAGTAGAAACAATTATATTAATATAGTTTGTATGATTTATATCTAGGGAAATAGTCTATTTATAGAGATATGTGCATCTTACTAACTGGAATAGGTTTATGCGAAGCGTGGAATGACTTGGTGTTTATTTAACAATGTTTTACTTTTCACAATTTCTAGATGTGTTTGTGGAAGTCCTCATCAATGAATCTACTTCGCTCATTGTTACATGATGCATAAGCTTGTATATTCATTCATTCACTTTAATATTGAATATTCTAAGGTATATCATTCACAGTAATATTACCCGTAATATATTTAGATAAGTTATTGGTATATTAAAATATCATTAGATTTAATATCTATAGGGTATAATACACATCAAAGATGGTGGAGGTTTTTCGGTAAATAAAAAATATGTTTTGAGAAATCACATGATTGCAGCATAAGAATATAAAAAACAACTTCAATCTGCAATATTTCCATATTTCGCAAATATTTTAGAATGTCAGACTCCTTACAGCAAATATCTTAGCATCGAACTTCTCATTTATAGTTCCTTGCAGAAGTCGTACTTTAAATTTGAACATGCGCATATACACACAAACACACA
>OZ024758.1:11914326-11939326 GCA_964016885.1 Eledone cirrhosa
TCATTGTTCCTCCTGTTGTGTTGTATGTCTACGCCATTTTTTATTCAGTCTGTCTATATATTTATTTATTTATTTGCTTGTTTGTTTATCTTATTTTATTTTGTCTTCTTTGCGCATGCGTTTGCGTGTGTGTATAGTGTTATGTGTGATGTGTGACTAGTGTGTATAGTGTTGTGTCTGCTGGGAGACTAGTGTGTGTTTATGTGCTTGTTGTTATTGTGCTTGTGTATGTATTTATTTATCTTATTTTATTTTATTTTATTTACTTATTTATACTTCTCTTAGGTCAGTGTTGTTTGTTTGGGTGTTGTTGTTGTTCCACTCATTCTTTCTGTTTAGCTTTGGTCTTCTAATTTCTATTTCACTGGCCTCTCTGATTTGCCTATCTGCTGGGTCATTCCTATGTTTAGATATTATTCTAATTTCTATGTTGTCTATGTTACCGTCATGTTGTTTTCTAGCATGTTCGTATAGTACTGACCCGTTTTTTCGTCCTTTTAGTTCCCCCCAGTGTTGGTCTATCCTTTCACCTATGCTACGAGCTGTCTCACCTATGTATGTTGTTGTCATGTTTCTGCAAGTACCCTCTGTACATCTTATGCTATAGACTACGTTTCTAGTTTTACAGTTTATCCGGGGGTTCACCTTACATATGATACACTTCCTATTGGTACAGTGGGTTTTCTTAAAAGGGTAGGTTTTGCTGATCAGGGATTTTATGGTGGTTCCTGGCTTTTCTACCACCTTTATTTTTAAGTGGGTCTTTCTCAGGGCCTTTCTACACTGGTTAGCTAATTTCCCTCCAGGGGTGGCGTCCACAAACATGACACTCTGATATCTCTGGTTGTCGTACCATGGTGTGGCATTCCCTATCTTATGTCTAGCCCTATCTAAGCTATTCCATGATTTGCTCCTGTATAGTGGGCAAATTCCTTTCATGTCCAGTTCTATGAGGGTCTTATACTTTTCCATGGCTCCTTCGTATACTCTGACTCTGTCTCTTTGGTTGTAGCCAGAGAACTGCATGCGGTTGATGAAGTGTTGGATGTGTCCTTCCATTTCTGTTGGGTCGCACATGCTGGACACATTCTTCATCACTCGTACCAAATCTGCGATCAGAATATTAAACTTAGCACTACTGGACATTGCTGAGTTTTTGAGTATCAGGTATTTGGAGGCCATGGGTTTAGCATAGTGTGAGTGGAGAATTTGGGCTCTCTCGTCTATAGTGTTAATCCAGAGTTCTGTGTCTAATACAGGTAGTCTATTGTTAGGGTGTTTGGAAGGGAAGTCTATAGTTACAGTTATACACTGGTGTATGGAATTAGCTATCTGCTGGATGCTTTCCATCGTGCTACGTTCTAAATCAAACTTGTTAGTGCTCTCTAGTGGGGGTGTTCTTATAACTATATTAATATCGTCTACATAACGAGAGTACATGATGAGGTCTATGGAGCTTTCATTAAGTATAACAATATCTGTTTCGACACACGATTTCATATAAAAAACCTCGCAAAACTAAGTCATCGCCGCTATATATATATATATATATATATATATATATATATATATATATATATATATATATATATATATATATATATATATATATATATATATATATATATATATATATATGTATATAAATATATATATCTGTGTGTGTATGATATTTATATATATATAAAATAATATATATGTATATAATATATGTATATAATTCTATACATATGTATATATATATATATGTGCGTGTGTGTATATAGGTAGTGATTATTTGCGCATTTTGTTTGGAGAAATATAGTTTCTACAATGCAGATAACTATAATAGTAAATTAATAAGTGCAAAATCCCAATACAGTTCCACATAGAAACGGTGAATTAAACCAGCATCACTCCTATGCCGGTTAAAAGTAATTAACCATTGTGCCAAAGAGCACAAGACTGCTACTGAGTTTCATTTTTCAATATTTAAGTGCAAGACTTAAAGGGTAAACAAGGCTGCTTGAGTCACGAAGCATTCAGTTTCGAAATTTAATAATATATGCCAGAGGCAAAGAAATAGAATACAGGATTTCTTAGCATATATATATATATATATATAGAGAGAGAGAGATAGATAAGGGGGATTTAATTTTATGTTGGTGAAATTGCATTTGTGTGAAATGATTATGCACTCAAATAAATCTCTCTTCAAATATCTCATCACTCTTTAACTGTTAATCACAATACAATAAGTTCTATATATATATATATATATATATATATATATATATATATATATATATATATATATATATACACATGCATACATATAAATACTACATATATATATATATGCATATATATATACATTTATACACATGCATACACATAAATAGTACATATATATATATATATATATATATATATATATATATACACATGCATACGCATAAATACTACATATATATGTGTATATATATATATTTTTTTTTTTCATTATATATATATATATATATATATATATATATATATATATATATATATATATATTAATATATTGAAATCCTATATAGAAAAAATATTGTTATAAAGTGTTGTCAATTTTAATTATCACTAATTCAAGGAAATATATCTTTATACAATAAACTTCAAGAACAGAACAATTTCTAAACTTTCGTCGTAATATATATTGAAGATAAAATATAAGAATTGATATAATTCTTCCCTAATGTGTTAAATGTATAATACATATATATGCATATGTGTATATGTATGTATATTATATAAACACCTGTTAATATGAATAACTTGTACGACGTAACAGGATTTAATGAAGTGTCATTGATCAAAATTATTAATCTAAAATCTGTTCGCTTCTTCTCTCTTTCCTTCTTCTCTCTCCCTCTCCCTCTCTGCTTCTTTGTCACTTCCTCCTCTTTCTTATTGTCAATATTACTTCCTCTCTATCTCTTTTCTCTCAACCTCGATCTATTTCTCTCCCTTACTCTCACTCGATCTATTTATTTCTCTCCCACACTATATCCATTTCTTTCTCTCTCTCTCTCTCTTTCACTTTCTATCTATCTATCTATCTATCTATCTATCTATCTATCTATCTATCTATCTATCTATCTATCTATCTATTTATCGATCTATCTATCTATTTATCTATGTATCTATCTATTTATCTATCTATCTCTTTCTCTCTCACAGGAGCTGTGACCGGTAGATAGTATCAGCAATGGAATCGTTGTTTCCTTGGTTTTATGTGATGAGCTCAAACCCAGCCAGGAGATTAATGAGGTCCAGCATCTTCTCGATCGAAGTGCCGGATTTCGATTATTGTAATTGTTTGGTTTTATATATTTTTACACAACTGTATGTAAAATCCCCGACATGTCTTTGTATTGTCCCCTTTTCTTGTGCGCCCTAGTGGTAAATAAATAAATCAATCTATCTATGTATCTATGATATATCATATTCTATCTATGATATATCATATTCTAAAGACATTTAATGTCATATGTATCTATGATATATCTTATTCTATCTATGATATATCATATTCTAAAGACATCTAATGTCATATGTATCTATGATATATCATATTCTAAAGACATCTAAACAACAATATAGCAGAGATTCAATTACCAATCACTAAAATCCATGGTCTTCTAACTCAATATCTTGTCCCTTTTTCTATTGCATCTGAAATATGTCGGGACTACTAGTCTTAACGAAGCCCATCCAACATAATTCCGTCTCCAATTTTGGTCAGCTTACTATTCTACGACACAGAACACAAGGATTCTATTGCGGAGAATCTTGTGTCCTCGTCTAATAGTCCACATCAATAATATTTTTCTGTAGACGTCAACTTAGTGATCCAGGAGGATCAGTTGGGGATGGTTGCTTCTGACAGGAACCACTGTAAAAAGTGTTTGAGAGCTCAGGAATAAGTGGCTGAGGAAGAAGAAGATATTACATGCAATTAACCCTCAGGCCTTGAAGATCTTCGATCATCGACACATTCCATACCCATCTTGGAAATCCATCTTTATATTTCTAATTAATCTGATCGCAAATTATTTGCAGCTGGCGATTTATATATGGAACATTAAAAATTAAATAATTCATCTCCACTTGCAATAAATGCTACTAAAGTTTGATAAATTACTTGATAGTTACAAGAATAAATCAATTTTCTTCATATAATTTGCTATATTTTAATGAACGAAATATTTAATTTTATTATTTTATATATATATATATATATATATATATATATATATATATATGTATATATATATATATATATATATATATATATATATATATATATATATATATATATATATATAGGAACGAGTAGGACCCCGTCGGCTGAGCTCAAGCCGTTTCGACGGCTAATTCTGGACGCTGAGTCCAGAATTAGCCGTCGAAACGGCTTGAGCTCAGCCGTCGGGGGTCCTACTCGTTCCTATTACCCACTCTACTACCCTAGGTATTGAGTACTTTGGTCCGTTATGGTCCACCTGGTTCCTTACCACATTTCCTTCGTTATATATATATATATATATATATATATATATATATATATATATATATATATATATATATATATATATATATATATATATATATATATATATTGTCTAAGTATATGATGCCATTAAACAAAATAATAACACTTTCGTTAAAATCATTCCAAGTCTTTTTACATACAAATAACAATTATCTTTAATAATTAAGGCAATCTGATGTAATCACACAATAAACATACGTATGTTAGTAGTTCATTGACATTGGCTCTTTTATAATATCTTTGAAGTAGACTAACGTATATTTATATTTTCATAAATACACAACTACATGGCAAAACCAACTGGCAGGAGACTCCGAGCAAGATGGTTGGATACCATCCATGAGCATGGCTTGTCTTGCTTCGG
Source organism: Eledone cirrhosa (assembly GCA_964016885.1). Classification (NCBI taxonomy): domain Eukaryota; kingdom Metazoa; phylum Mollusca; class Cephalopoda; order Octopoda; family Eledonidae; genus Eledone; species Eledone cirrhosa. The sequence goes on from OZ024758.1 coordinate 11,919,261, forward strand.
GTTCCAGCCAGAACAGTTGGTGCAATATAACTGATTCTTGGCCTGAATGAAGATATGCTTAGTCTGAGAGTTGCTATTTCAGAATAGGTTTCGAATTATTTAAACTGTACTATTCATTTGTATACCGTAGGAAGTATGTTTTTAATTCACATAATCTACATATTTAATGTATGGTTGCAATAATAAAATTGATCGAAAATATATGTAAATTAACCCAAGAAAAATTTACATATTAGATTCATCCTGACAGGTTTGAAGTCTCATTCATTGGTAGAGTCATGTTTGCATTCCATCTCCATAACATTAATAGCAATTTTTATATTACATAAGTTAATCGTATTCTAATATTGATTCCACACCACAATTTACTAAACTTTATTTGACTTTACTTTTAAAATTTCAGTCACGAAATACACAATTATCTCTTAGCAATATCAAGTAATTATAATAAGGAAATAAAAAGCGTTTACATTTTAATAAAATTTAATTATAATACTTTGGACAAGATAATGATAGAAATAAAAAGAAGATTGTCATCTCCATTGCTAACAATATACTAAAATCATCAATATTTATTACATCTAACTTTTCTTTAGTTAAGATACAATATTACTCAAAATTAAATCAACACCTTTACATATTGAGTCACAGATTAGACACACAAAATTAACTATGTGTTGCAGTGCGCAATTAGTTTCCCCAATAACAATTTAACCAATTAAAAAGATTTGATTTATCTGTGAGTCAACATCCTTTAGCCACATCAAATTTATCATTTTACCAGAGATACTATTAGCTGGAAATTCATAATTACCTTTCGAATTCTATAAATTTCCTCAAGTATTTCTCAAATGCGTTTCAAGAAATCTATTTTCAGTTCAATACCATCATTCATATATCATTTTATATAATATCTGTTACATTTTCTCGTGCTGGGCAAATTGAGATTTTACTGCTTATTCGGAAATATTAATATGAACATTTCTTTAACTTTTAACCAACGAAATATATAACAATTTTATGAACATGAAATATGTTTTGTGTAGACATTATTCATAATATAAATTCAATGATTTTCACATATGTTTAACATCAGAGCATTCCCAGTTATGCTGTAATACTTATGATGGAAGATAAACCCACACAGATTGCGGCAAATTGTAAGAACTGTCAGACACTAACCTCTAAGCCTGACTCAAGAATTCATGATCAATTATCTTGATGGTTCTTACTGGTAATAACATGAGTATCCACAAGACATATCAAAGAATGGATCCATTTAATTTCCACTCAAATTTCTCTGTCGTGAATTTATAAAGAGTTCTTCGAAATATTATCTAACATTATGCCTTATCATTTCCAAGCAAATACAATTTAATGCCTGTGTTTGCAATACTTACAGAAGAGTTGGCATTCATTCTGTAAGAATAATAGTACTGGAGGATGTGAAAATAAGTACACACAATCATCTCAATGCTAATAAATTATCCTACATAACTAGCTAAACCAAATACTGAATCTGCACCAATGTGATGACAACAGAGTGAATTCCTTGAAGACAAGAAATATTTAGTTATGATCAATCGTTAAAAAATGTCGCAGCTCCATGGCAGTAAGATCCAGGTTTACATCAACACATAATTACATATGTAATAGTTGACATACATGAAGTTTTTGTTTAATCCCGAATCATAAATTATTCACTCTTATTCTTATTTACCGATTAACTATTTTTCTCTGCTAAGTTCGAATCAGCATGTTACTTATTGTTATTTGCTATATTCCACACAATCACCCTTGTGTCACAAGGGCATTTGTATTTCCGCATAAGCTAATGGGTGGTTATGTATTTCACTAACTCTACTTATTGTTAATTTTTACCGCAATGAGAGTGTCGTAGGGAACTATAGATATATTACAAAACATGTATTATAATAAAGACATTTAGCAAAGGGCAATCGAAATCTAATAGAAACTTCTACAAAACAGGAAATAGTAAGAAAAGAAACAACATTCTCTTTTGAAGGAATCAAAATTGTACAAATCAAACGTTGAAATATTTCAAGGATCAAGGATCAAGACCATAATCTTTGATACATGCAAATTTTATACAAACAATATGGCTATATAATATCACATAAAAATCATATCAGGGAATGTGTTTGAATAACCAATAACTTCAACAGTAAATATATATTACATGTGTGTTAACTCAGTTGATTTTGATATTCTAGTGAACTAAAAGGAAACCCATAGATTTTACATGTCATTGCGTATGTGAATTATTTAAAGTTTATTACATCCACTGGGTTGTAATAAAAGCTTTCTATTTTATTAATAGAACTCTACCTTTAACAGAAGAAAACTGTATCTAATAGCTCTAAACATTATTACTTTCTTATCAGCAACAACTGACATTACATTTAATAGATGAATTGTATTTGAAGTCACTATTAAAATCATGAAGTTACTCTAGCAAAAAGAAGAGGCTATAAATATGTGGGAAACATTGATAGTATACATACATACATTCATACACACACACACATACACACACACATATATATATATATAATATATATAATTTTAAAGCAGATACGTATTCTAAATAATTATCACGCCACATGGAATATTATTGCATTTCATTCAAAGAACACACGAGAGACATGTTGGTGCATTCATTCCAAGAGTACATAAAAAAAATATATATATATCGATTAAATCAATTCAGAAGAAACACGTAATGACATTTGGTGCTGGAATCTAATATGCCGTGAAATTCCGAGTGGAAATTCTCAGTGTGAGAATCAAATTAATTACATTAAAAATGATAAAAAATAAGATAAAAATCTAAAGGAATTAAAAAAGGATATTGATGAATTCAGTATATTTTGTAATATATAATATAATTTTTTACGTAATCTGATAATATACATAAGGACATCATAAAATATTGTTCAACGATATGTTATGAGAAAAAGGGAAAAATCTTAAAAAGCAAAGAATTCAACACAAAATTTAAATAAAATAATTTACTTTAATTCAATAAACTGTCCCGTATAAGTTAATGGAATAAATATAAATTATTTGATGAAAGTTCTGGTTTTATTTATGCAACAATTCCCTATTAATCCTATTCAGAAGGAAAAAAATATCATTATGCTTCCATTCTTCTCCTTAGAGAATTTGGCATTTGCAAGTTATATATATATATATATTTCTTGTATTTACATGAAGGCACATACTTATGTTGTGTAGTTCCCTTACAGCTTTATAAATATCTTAACCAAATGTTACAAATACTTCTCTACATTTCACCAGCAATTATACCCAATCCTAGTGCAATCGTCTATGACTGAACGTATCTTCTCACATCCATTCTCATCTTTTCTGAGGCGTTTCTAAATTCATGTGTATGTTTGCAGAACATGGAATGTATATAATATACATATATATTGTTTGCATGTAAGTTTGTAGATTTAGTATGATTTATGCTAAACCATGAAATCATTAACATTGCACCTAGTATTGACTATGTATATTGTGGTAATGAGATTTATATTAGTGGCAGTGGAAATAGGGCTACTGATTATGGAGAGTTTGTGTGATTTCTGTATAGTGGATAGTCAGATTAGTGTTTTAATGATAAAGATAAATTTTGGTTGGATACCATTTAGACAGGAAACTGTTGATGAAAGAAACGTCTTGTTGATTTGATATTCGAGAGGGGTTTCTGGGATGATATAAGTATCTTTCTAGCTTAGTTCTGTGTAACAACTGAATAGACTGTAATAACAGTAAAGCAAATATGGAGAACGTTGAAGTATGAGTATGTAATAATGGGTTTTCTAAACTACTAAGATATCAATCTCTCTGGTTTTAGAAGACCTGTAAAGCCTAAGGAAATTCCACCTTCTTTATGTACCACACGTTCGTAAAATCGGTTAAAATCATCATTTTATTTCACGAAATTCAACTAAATGTACGCAAGTATGTATGTAATGAAGGTTGTATTTCAATTTCCATTACATACAATGACTGAAACATCGATGTTGAAATATGTACACAAGATATTCAACTGTTAACTTTTGCAAAAGCATTTTACGGACTTTAACATCTTGTATGGTACTTGTATAACTTGTGGCTAATGCAGAACTAATTCTCAATAAAGTCGTTAAACTACTCTGCAAAATGATGTAGAAAGTTGTAAAAGGATGTAGTAGAGTTAATTAGAGATTTAACTATTCCCAAATCCAGAATTTGTTTAATAAAATAGACAACAGAATAAAATAGAATAGACAATATGCTTATAGCTCAAGAGTCTCATTTCTCATTCTGTAGAATATATACATATAAGCAATCATTTCTCTCTCTCTTTCTCTCTATTTTCGTAGGTATATGTATGCATATACATATATATATATACTGTATATATATATATATATATATATATATATTAGAAAGTGAGGGTTTTTTTTAACAAAATGAAATATAACCGAGGTGTCCTACACGAGTGAAAGTATAAAGAAAAAAGATGAAATCGAAAATGCAACTGGAGTCTTATTTAAAAAATATATATATATATTTATTTGGTTCCTTTACCGGTTTCGCAGTTCTTCTGCTTTTCAAAAGTAGAGTTGAGATGGAGGGTCTGTCGTTTTTCACAGATGTGAGAAAAACCACAGACCCTCCATCTCAACTCTACTTTTGAAAAGCAGAAGAACTGCGAAACCGGTATAGGAACCAAATAAATATATATATATATTTTTTAAATAAGACTCCAGTTGCATTTTCGATTTCATCTTTTTATATATATATATATATATATGTATATGTATATATATATATATATATATATATATATATATATATATATATATATATATATATGAGACGGAGGAAGAGCAAAATAAATTTATTAACTACATACTCAATAGTGAATTAAATTAAGCATTAGCTAAACATTTTGCAAATGTCCATATATTTTTCTATATATAGAACATACCATTCACGCTGTCAGGAATACTATTGTTTATTGTAGTAAAATTCAACAAATGGCACCAGCTTGCTTCTATAGTTTATTCTACGTCATACCATATTTTAAATTTTATTGACCGCGCTAATATAATTCTATATTTGATTCCTTTTCTATTTTCTTTATCTTATCATTTCATATTTTACATATATTTATAAGTGTGACATTTTTTAACTTTAATATGTATATATATGTGTGTATGTGTGTGTGTGTCTGTATGAGTGTGTGTGTGTGAGTGTGTATATGTGTGTATGTGTATGTATGTGTGTGTATAAATATATTGTTATATTTTGGGAGGGTCGTGCTGCCAATAAAAACACACGCACCTGTTGGGTTTATATATAAACACACACATATACATACATTTTAGTCCAGAATTAGCCGTCGAAACGGGTTGAGCTCAGCCGTCGGGGTCCTACTCGTTCCTATATATATATATATATATATATATATATATATATATATATATATATATATATATATATATATATATATAAATTGATAAAAGGAAAAGAAAATGCTGAAAAATTGTTCCCAGTGAAAAATAGTTTAATTAGGAATAAGTAAAAATTAGTAATAAGTATTGGTTAGTATTCAGTTTTAGTTTTATGTTATTACCGGTTGCGTATTTCTAATGCTTTTCAAAAATAATTTTGAGATAGAGCGCCCGTGATGTTTGCTCTAATTACTATATATATATATATATATATATATATATAGTAATAATAATAAATGTGAAAGCAGCGATTCTTTGCTAAGACTTTAATCTGTTATTTTATATATATATATATATATATATATATACTTTCATATATATATATCATGTTTTCTATGATTCCACCTCGTATATTTCTTCTTCTCCTACTCCTCCTTCTCTTCCTTTCCCTTCTTCTTCACCCACTTATTCCTGAGAAGGTCATTATGAATTGCTTGGGTGTTTTTTCTATTCTATTGAAAGCATTCAAAGCGTAAGGTTAAATATTTTCATGTTAGCTTTATCATTCTAAACATGCATATTACCCTAGGGGCTATTTCTATTTCCAGCACCTGCATACTCACTCTTTCTATACGTACTACTTTATATTTAAAGAATATTCTAGTATCCTGGCATACGGATTTCATCTTGTTTTCTGATCAATCAAACATCTGTATTTCTCAATTTCCTTCACAATTCTATACTTACAAGATAAAATTTGTCGGCCATTGTTTATCTTGCTATAGTCTAAACATGACAACTACGGTCTTGTTTGTAGCTAATATTTTACCTCCCTCACAATATCTACAGTCGTTTCTTTTTCTTATTCATAACTATCTTCTGTTTCAATTTCTAATTTGTATTTCTCGGTATTTTGTAAATAGAACCATTTTATTTGTTTATTCATGTTTGTTTTGTAATTCTTTGCATTAGATTTTCATTTTTCTTTACATGTTATTGGAGATAATTGTAAAATATTCGTGTTAAATATGACTCTTTTACATTTAAAATCCACCTGCAGTTAATATTGTACTTTAGAGGAATCACATCTTGTTATTTTTTTCTATGCAGTCTTGTTAGATCGCTCAGTGTCTGAATAAAAATGTAATAATTGAATTTATCATTGTTATAGCTTTATTAACGATGCTTGTTATTTCATTGATTTTTATATAGCTTGTTTTATTATTATTTTTCTCAGGTGTCTATAATATATCTGTGTGATTATTTATTTCATTCGTACAATTTATGAACCTATTAATTCCAAAAGACGTATATAATTTTATATCTTTTTCTGGTTTATAATATGTTTGGGGAGGCCCAGACGTGTGTAATGCCAAACAGATTCATCCACGACAACCTTCAACCCATGCATTATATGCTAATGACGGTAAATGAGGAATTTATCGTGGGTGGGGCCTTGATCTGTTTGGATACCTGGATCAATCGAAAGCTTTCAATAATGTTGACCAACAGTACTTGGTGGCTCTTACAAAAGAATGGATGACGACAAATAAAATGAATAGACACCTATTGGCACCATGCTGTATCTTATAATCGCTACATTAGAGATGCCAACTCTTATCTATATTGCATGTAGTGAGCGAATTTGAGACATTATTGCAAAATTTGCTGATTCTGAAATATGTATTCCGATACATTTCCATTTATGAACTAATATTTAGTTGAGGGAAAGAACATTCCTAAATGGCAAATGTAACTTCATTACTTTTTTATTTATGTTATATCATGCTGTAGTGTTATTCTAAATTGAGAAATTAGAATTATCTAATTGCAAATTCGGTTGCGTTTGAGAGAAGAAATTTAGTAAATAAAAGCCTTGAAGTAGAAAAAATATTATAGTAGACTTTCTGACTACTGATATACGTAACGAAGTATTGCACTAATATCATCAATATCATTGACTCTATTTTCTGATGTTTAGTTCTCAATCTTCTTTCTAATTATCTGTAAATATTGAAAATAGTTAGTTATTACTTAAAAAATAAAGTAGTAGTAGAAGTAATAACACAACTAGGCAGTATTAAGTAGTATTAAGAAAGTTTCAAGTGAGCTGGAGAGCAGAAGCACTTCAGAGAAGAAGCGTACCACCCCACTTGTAATTGTTTCTGCCCTGAACTTCTTACACTGTAAGGGAACCGGGACTAGATGAATAATAAGCAAAAGTAGTAATAAAACTAGATACTTTATAAGAGCAATATTGATTGGAGGACGTGTACTAAACAATATCAATAACAATGTAATTCAAAGCCTTGAATGGGAAAAATTATTATTGTTGGTTAAGCCAGGTTATGTCTTATCAAAGGGTCATAGGATTAAAGCCATATCAGCCTTCCTTACCACAACCATTCTTTATTTTATTTTCGGCCTCATCTTATCCATTTCCATCATAACAACAAATCTTTTTCTGCAGATATTCGAACAAATATTGCTGGAAATAGAGCTGTTATTTGCTGGAAACTGAATGATTAAGCAGTTGTTTCTTTTTATCTATAAGGATGAAAGTTAAAACTCTAATCCAATCCAGGGCCCTTTCAATTCTACTGAAGGAACCCCTCCCTGCTTGACCTCAACTTCATTCTTTTGAGTGTTGGTCATATCAGGAGTGGAACTGTTCTCACCACCCGTAACTAATTGTGGCTTGGTAAGGCTATTCAACCTCTAGTTGGGGGTAGATACCTTTTGAATCTGTGGATTGTATCCCCCCTTTTAACAGCTCTTACTTTATTTTGTGCTGCTGGTAGAATTTAATTATAAAACATATATGGACATGCCATTTGAATATTTTGTTATATTACATTGAATATTTCAAAATGTCCATTAGAAAATATTATGACACAATAAGATTTTGCTAGTAGTCATAGCATTGTTAGATAACATGCAAATGATGACATATCATGTGAAATTGTGGATTCAAGTAGGTTAAATTTAGAAACATTTAATACTGACTAACTCTTAAAAATAATTATCTATAAATGTATAGCTATAATCACAGAATATCCTTATACGGAGGGAAGAATATTGAATTTTGCAAGTTTCCTGTTCACGTCATCTTGATAACTTTGGTCAAAATATAAAAAAAAGAACAAGTGATAATATAAACTTTGCGATGGATTCAGCATTTATAAGTTATCCTTCTTCGCTACAGAAATCAATATATATAAACTTTCTCTGTAATGAGAATTGGAGCCATTCCCATTGCAACAGAATGCTCAATAATTCTACCACATTAAACTCACAGTTTTCGCCATATGAAACTAAATTATTATAAAAATGTATGCAACACTACACACGCACTGCCATATGTATGGCTGTATATATATATATATATATATATATATATATATATATATATATATATATGTGTGTGTGTGTGTGTGTGTGTGTGTATATATATATATATATGTGTATATATATATATATACATATATACCGTCGCATATTTGGTAGGTCAGGCGTGATCATCGTGATTCACATACGACCTACCATACATCTTGCTTACATATATATATATATATGCATATATATATATATATATATATATATATATATATATACATATATATATATATATATACATATATATATAAATGTTGCCACCGATAGATAGTATTAGAAATTGTTTCCTTGGACCGATTTGACGAAAGTCGATCGACTGTCTATACATACATACATATATATATATAGCATGTATATATATATACATACATGCACACATATATATATGTACGTATATATATATAGTATGTATATATATATACATACATGCACACATATATATATGTACGTATGGATTCACCAAACATTTATTATAATGCTCGGTGTGATTGTAAACAAACATCCCGTATTAAGCCGTAGTGTCTAGCAACTACTGTTGCTCGTCTGTTCAACACTGACAAAGGAACGCTGTACTAGTTTCAAGCTTGTTAGCTATCGTCAGCAACGTATACCTTCCTGCCAGATAGTTGAACGTCCGAAAGTATATACTTTCATTACCTTACTTTACTTTACTTTACTTTATGCTAGACACTACGGCTTAATACGGGATGTTTGTTTACAAACACACCGAGCATTATAATAAATGTTTGGTGAATCCATACGTACATATATATATGTGTGCATGTATGTATATATATATACATACTAGTGTACGTCTGTATACATATATGTATGTACGTATACATACTTATTTTTAAGTAACAGCCGTACTAAGAGTGGGAAATGAAATTTCGTTTCATTTTTGTCCGTATATATATATATATATATATATATATATATATATATATATATATATATATATATATATATATATATATATATATATATATATATATATATATATATATAGTAGCTTGCTTGAAGCATTGTATATAATATATAACGTTGAAAGAGATATATAGTTGTCTCCAAATTTTGGGCACAAATGTTTACGAAAAAAACGTAGCTTAGTTCTGAAACGAAAATCTCAAATGGACATATTATTGATTTAGTTGTGGAACATAAAGTTGGTGGCATTGAATATAATATATTGCAGGAAAGTGACAGCTGGAAGTGTAAACTTATTATCGATGTTTCTGAAGTGATTATATTCAGCTGAAAACCAGCAACCGCATCACTAAGCTGGAAAAAAATAGAACATTGGTTTAAATAAATACAGAAATAGTTTTATCGGTGTATTGTCATCTTTCTGTCGTTATTCCACCGTTGAAGTTTTTGGTGATGACAATGATGATGAAGATAATAATGAATAAGACGACAGATGAGTAGGAATTGTCCATGGCGATGGCAATGGCGATGATCCGATGAAGACAATAACAAAGGAGTGACAATGGCACTGACTATGATGACTAAGTGACAATAGATGATGATGCCGATGATGATGACGGTGATAGTTTATTAAAAAGAAAACGAACCTAATAATGTTAGCGCTCATTGTTATTATAGATTGGGAGTATCGGTAGATAGTCAGTCGTCATGCTTTACAGTATAGAGTTACGGCCCTTTTCGGTCTGAGTTCAAATTTCGCCGTGGTTAACTTTGTCGTTCATCCTTACTGGGATAATTGCTGGTCTTGTGCCAAAAGTAGAAACAATTATTATAACATTTTGAAACTAATTGTCATTATATATTTTATCAGGCATCGGTAATTATTTTACGAAGAAAATCGTTTGATATTAATGTCTCATACTACGTCTGAGTTTATTGGTTACATACCAAGAGGTATTTTTAAAAAATACTTATAGCAAGTATCTCATCTGTTTAAGTCATTAAATTGTGCAAACTAAAAAATGTACCATTGGTCTTTTATAATGATGTATCTATATTTTGAATCTTCTAATTCATTTTGCAACTTTCCTACCAATTATTTATAACATTGTATCACATCTAAAAAACATATATGTGTCACAGTATCAGTATTTATGTATGTGATGTATTGGGAAATATTCTTGTCTCTATATGCCACTCTTTCCAACAGCTTCTATTGATATGTGATGTGTAACACCTCAAATAAAATGATGATGAGAGGAGATGGATATGAATATCTGTTAATATTTGTTGAACTTTGACCTATTTTCGAAAAAGATGCAATCTGTTTCCTTGGCCTTCCTGTGGGTGTTTATAGAGTAGAACTCTTTTTTGCCTGTTTTAAGGCGAGTGCTCCAGTTTAAGATACAGTATTTCCACTCTACAGTTTTAAAGATGGTCACAACTATCATAGACACCTGGCGTCCATTATATACTCATCTTCTTCCTTCTTCTTCACTCATTTATTCTTGAGGGGGTCGTGAGTCCAGAGTCCTTAATCGCTCCTTCCAGCGAGTCCTGTCATAAGCAACCATCATATACCCAGCAGTAAATAAATAATAAACATCATCCCATCCAGGTATTTATTTGTACTTCATTAGCGAAGGCTAAATTTATCAGTTACATTTTAAGACACTAACCTTTGCAGAATGATCTTATTTCTGTTACTATCAGACAGGGTGAACAAATAGAGGTTCCCAGAAGAATACATTTGTTAAAAACTACAATAAATAATTCCAGAACATCCTTCAGCAACATATAAAATGCAGCTTAATGCCGACCATGTTTATTCGTGTTTGCATGCTTACTATTTAAGTGACATGAAATGTTCTAAAATATAAGACTTTAGCTATTATCGAATATGAAAGGCTGTAGAGATAAACATTCTTCGCGCTGTTATATATTGTCCACTCTATTATATGAACCAGAACCCTGAAAGTTAACTTACGTATTATCAAATATATTACATGTCTTCGAAAGGCGGGCTTATAAATGACATTTGAATATAACATGAAATATGTCGAAAACAAATACAATTTTATCAAACTTATAGATAAAAAAAACTAATATATCTTTGTATTCATAATTTGTAATACAAATATATTTACAGAAATCGATAATACAAAGACAAAAGTATAGGAAAAGAGCCACTCCTTATGAGAAAAAATACAACATATTACTTTAATAGTAATAATATCGAGGATTGGAAAGACATAAAATAAACAAAATATAATAAGTACATCAACCGAGGAACTGGGAGTGTGATACATGTTATTTAACTTGATGTGATTGGCTGAAACCTAATAATAATTTCTCCTATAGGCACAAGGCCAACAATTTTTTTTTGGGGGGGTGGGAAAAGTCGATTAAATCTGGTACTTTATTTATCGACCTCCTAAGGATGGCAGGCCACGCTAAACTCGGCGGGATTAGCTTTGCTTTTCATCCTTATGAAGTCGATAAAACAAAGCGCCAGTAGAATAGACAACATATATAAGTATATCAAAAAAGGACCCAGGAAAGGGATAGACGTCATTCACCTGAGGTGAGTGGATGATACCTATTAATAAATATAAGTTTATTAGTAATATATATATATCAACCTTTTGATGACATAACACTTAACATTTCAAAGTAAAATATATTGCCGTTTATTTCAAATATATAACTATAATTTATTGTTACTGCAAAGTTAAAAATGACCAGAATATTCTGAAACAGATGTTAAGTAGATAATTTCCTATTATATATTCTATAAACACTTTCTTTTTAGTCAATTCCATTACTGTATATTTCTTTGAATGCAACATTTTTGTTCAATATGTCATGGTGAACAACGGTTTCTAATGCTGCCTCATATATATTCATAAAACAAAATTGATAGAATACGGTTCTATGTCTGCTTATCATTCTCAGCCTCACCCATACTCTCATTATCATCATCATCATCAATATAGTCACTCTATGTCCAGAGATTGAAAACTAGTTCATTGTCATGAATATTATTATTTGACTGGAATATATGAAATCAACAATTTCAGTTACTCGATTCTTACAATATATTATAATGTGTCATGTGGGAAACAGGGAGGAATATTGCAACGAAATGTAAAGTTGAATGCCAATATAAAGTACGATAAATTACATTACCAAGTTTTTCAAAATGATAGAGGAAGTTCATGTCCAGGATATCTGCAAATACATTGTATTTTGATATATATGGTCAGGAAAAGTGTGTCATATCTCTTGGGGATGTTGAGAAGAGGTTTAAAGGTTTACTTTTTATTATGTAGATGTTAGAAATAAAATATAGAAAAGGCCAAAATAAAATATAAAGGCCAAAATGTAATAAGCAACAGAGAAAATATGAAGGAAACTTCAGAAAATCATTACCAATCTTTAGAAAATATTAGGGAAAAAATGCCAGTAGGTTTTTCATATGCCTATATAAATTTCTTAGCATTTTCCTTAACAATTTCTTGACATGAAAGTCCAATTCTGGCATCAGCTTAAGATAAAATTTATCGGAGGTTACAATAAGCAAACTTCATGTTTACTGAAGTACGATCCATCACTACAGAAAAGATTACATACACCTTAAAATAGTATAACACATTAAGCTGACCAGTTTATTCAATATAAGTTGTAATGTATCACAGAGAAGGTTAGTAACCAGCAGCCAAATTAGTCCTAATTTAGACCTTATCATCTGATACGTTAATGGACACATTAGATAATGCTGTTCTGGATATAGAAAGTCTGAGAAAAAGTAATAAGTCACGATGGTCATGTATTGAATGTAATTATTCTTAGAATTGCTAGCGATAAGAACATCAGTAATAACAGTAGAATGCCTGAAGAACAATTTAACTTGACAATTACTAAAGTATTTGTATTATTGTGAGAATTACTAAAACCTGTGTTATTCTTAACATTTCATTCATTAAATAGATAGACTCTGTAACCTTCATCGCCATCTTTATTTCTCTGTAGGAGGGGGAGGGGGGTGTTGTGATTTTCTTTACAAGCATACAAAGATTCTGCGATCTGTTAGCATTAATCGACATAACAGTCTACCTTTGAGATTGTATGCTCCCTATTATTTAGGTATTGTATTTCCAAATGTTTATTTGTCAATCAAATATCTCCACAATAAAACACTGAGACATTGATAGCTGTGTTTAAAGCCTTACCCGTGTTCTGTCTATCGTGTTTTTATAGATAAATCTTTATGACATACGCAGTTGACTTGAACTGTTTCACTTAACTTGCAGATCTTATTTGAGGTAATGATCTGAATTGGCTCAGGTAACAGATGTAAGATGAATTCAACTCTTCTTCTTAGCCCACTTATACCTGGGAGGGTCGTAGGGAAAGTGTTCTCAATCACCCCTTCCAGCAGCTCCTTTCAGAAACAATCGCCTCCGTCTTATTATCTGGCTGGATACCCAGGCATGACCAGCCAAGCTAATGGATGTTATCCACGGGTTCTACCAAGATTTCCACCCCAAAACAATATATTAATACTGTTGTACAAATTGTAATGACACAGGGCGGTGGATTGGCAGTATCGGTAGAGGGTCGGACGCTATGTTATGCTTTTCAGCACAGTGTTACGGCCCTTTATAGTCTGAGTTCAAATCCCACCGAGGTTATCTTTGCCTTTCATCCTTACGGGGTCGATAAAATAAAGTACCAGTAATACACTGTGATAATTGCTGGCCTATTTGCCAAAAGTAGAACCAATTATATTATATATTATCCGTTATTTTATTACATTACATATGTCTCTACATTGACGGCATTGTCGATAACAAAATACAGAAGGATTATAACTTAATGTTCAAGTTCAGTAAAACAACGTAACTCAATTGAGTCGACTACAATTCCTCCTCGTTACTTATAAAGACTTATGTTAAGTATTAAACAAGTTATAGGGAACACTATAGCTGAAAACAAATAAATTGCTGAATATCTTCTTTCGAATACCCTGAAGATAACATCAGTCTGTTGGTAAATGTACTAGAAACATGTATTCATGATAAAATACATATGTATTAGGTTTACTTCTAGTAAAACGTCTATATCTGGCGGATTATACTGCATTATGAAAAATTTTATATTAAAAAAGTTAGAAATGAAAGTTAGTTAAATGTTTCGAACACTGCATATTATTGATTTTTCTCCTATATATCGGAAGGCAATATTTACTGTAAATAAATAACCATACAGTCATCATAATACCTGAACATATTCTTCTCCCCTGGAACATGATACTGGAATTATATAAACTTTCGTGTCAATATATGACATGAATTTTTGCATAAATCCCCAAGAGGAATACTTTGGTTTGTATTTGAAACAGAGATGTGAAGGAAGTTAAAATCATCATATTTCTTATATATTTCATATATTCATTGGATTTGTTGTTTTCTGCTGTTATGTAACGCTCTAATGTAACGCTGTCATGTAATGCTGTTATGTAACGCGTAGTAATAATTCAATTACGAACTATCTGTGATATAATAGCATGTTTATGTTGCTTACATCGTAATTCAATCATATATACAATTGTTGCACGCTGAGTAACACCGACTGCAATTCTGTTATTATTTGCCTTATCAAAGACATAACAACGTCGCGAGTGCTGCAGCAGCCAAAATAAAATGCCTTCGTTGCACTGTGAATAGTGCAGGAAGAAGTGCAAGTAAGATGCATGTCCTCGGCTCATCTGAGTGTTCAGTAGTTCGAATTATGTACTGTCTTATTCTGGGGAGCTACCCATATGTACCTACGCATTCTGGAAAGCTACCCATATGTACCTACACATAGGCAGTGAATTGGCCGAGTCATTAGAACATCAGATAGAATGCTTTATGTTATTCGTTCCAGTTCAAATCCCGCCGAGGTCAACTTTGCCTTTCATCCTTTGAAGGTCGACAAAAAAATTACCTGTCGTTGATTCTTCCTCTAAATCTCTTTCTCATTTCCTCTCTCTCACTTTCTATCTTTCTCTAGAAGAATTCTGCTGTAGTCAGGCCTGGAGAGGGATGTGCTCTGCCCCGCTTAAAATGCCCAAGAAATGGGACCATACACACATATATACCCATATATTTACTGTATATAATAAACATATAGCATATGTATATATGTGTTTTCATATACACCCATATTATTTGGAAAGGCTGTACTAGTGCTATTACCAATTAATTATAACGAAACAAGTTCGCACGTTATGCAAATGAGCATTTTCAAGGCAATGTGTTCTATTTATTTATATGCAAATGAGCACCGCCAGCAAATGTTCATCGCAAATTTATATATAATCTCTTGTCTATTTCTTTGTCAGGACCCATTTAGTGACTGTCACTGGGAAAGATGAACAAATCTTGAAACAGAGATGTATGATATTGAAATCTGAAGTTACATATATCGCGGCACATGTGTAGCTAATATTAATTAATTACACTTGTGGTAGTTTGAGAAATTAACTCATTGTCATAAATTCAAGTCGAGATATTTTGAAAATATTTAAAAAAAATATAATTTGTTGAATTAAAATAACATCACGAAAACAATGCTTTTCAAGAAATATGACGACAATATTTTCTTAAAAGCAAAAATATGAAACATCATCATGGATACATATTCGCAAGCATTCGTGTCTATAAATGTCTTTGTAAACCAATGTTATGAAAAGGTTCTTTTCCCATCAAACATGAGCAATAAGAATTCATTTCATCAGAAAGAAATAACAAAAATCCAATTTATATTTAGATGAAATTTATTTCTGTCTGAACCAACGGAGTCCTTTACTTGTTTTGAGCTTTCAGACACGAAAAAGTCACTTATTAGTTTCATATTCATTTCTTTTAACGTTCTGTTTTTCTGAAAAGAGAAAAGCAATATTCGGTGTATTAGGGGAAATGCCAGTGATTAGAATCACAGCAAATGATAGAATATGAAAGAGGAAAACTATCATCACTCCAGAAAAACAATGAAAGGTAAAGTTATTACTTCATGTAAATTGCTTTCCGATTTTGTTTAGATTAAAGAACTGCCGTGATGTCACCTGCTAGGCTAGTCATCATTACTCAAATGTGCATGGATAGTAAATGATATGAAGAACCTCATACTCTGATATCTTCAACTGACAATGCTGCTGAAACTCAAATATATAAAGCAGTATGAAACAGATTGTATAATCAGAAATCTGACTCTTCAAAAATAGATTATCTGAGAACTGATTTAACGCCCAGCGTGGCGGATGTCGAAGTACGTTTCGTGATCTCTTGTTTTGGAAAATATGCTATATGTCTCAATGTAGGTAGTAGATTTATTAGAAAACGTATAGAACTTGTGAAAGATTGCTCCATTTGATATTTCAGGATATTTGATATATGCGATTAATGCCGAACTCTTTGCTTTGTTTCAAAGTGTTTTCTCCACCAACCACCCTTTAACATTTAAACCGGTCGTATCGGACCAGAATTCTCTCACATCTTTCTGTTCAAACTGGCTCTAACTGGCCATTCATACTGATGTTAAGGTATTCTTCACAAAATAAATAACATCAAATTGTCATAGATTCAATATTAAGTGAGATGATTATATGAGATATAGTGTTTACCACAAAAATACAATAGTTAATATAGAGTAATGTAAATGCTAAAGGGCTGAACTGGTTCGTCACTTCCTCCAGATCATGCGTACTGTACCGCACAATGTAAACCTTATATTTTGAGATGAAGACGTTGTGGAAGCCCATCACACGGTAGGAGTATCCTAGGTGATAACCGTTCCGTACACATCTTCTCCTTTGCCAATAACCTTCTCTGATTCCCTGTTATCTATGGGCGTAGTCTCACTAAGGCTCACACATTCTATTCTAACTTTTCATTTTAAGTGAGACTCACCAAATAGTATTGGCAATTGTTACTGTCAAATATTACTAAAACTCTTTGATTATTCAGACCCTGAAACCTTCACTTGCCAGAATGATCTCCCTTGGATTATAATTCCAAGGCTGTATATGTTAAACAGGTCTAATCTTTGTAAACAACTTGCTGAACAATGGACCATTTCAGCAATAATTATAACTCAATATATATAAAGGGCGGTTGATTGGCAGTATCGGTAGTGGTCGAACACCATTCTTTGACGCATGGAGTTACGACCCTAGCCATTCTGAGTTCAAATCCCGCCGAGGTTAACTTTGCCTTTCATCCTTACTGGGTCGATAAAATAAAGTACCAGTAATGTACTTGTAATTGCTGGCCTTGTGCCAAAAGTAGAAACAATTATGAATCAATATACTAGGGGAGTGGATCGGCAGAATCGGTGGAGAGTCAGAAAACATGATTTTGTAGCATAGATTTACGGCCCTTTACGTTCTGAGTTCAAATCCTGCCGAGGCTAGCTTTGTCTTTTATCCTTACAGGGTCGATAAAATAAAGCACCAGTAATGCACTGGGGTCGATTTAATTGACTTACCCCCCTCACCTCAATTGTTGGCTTTGTGCCTAAATTAGAAACTATTTAAAGGTCAATATGATTGTTTTGACTACATAGGATACGTAATATTGTTGCGGTTTGACCAATCAATATTAACCTAATTGGGATATCTAGCCAGCATCTGGTGGATAATTCCAATAACATGAAGACCTAGCAAGAGAGTATTCTACACAATATCTGTGAATGTCTAATGCACTATTCCAGACACACAATCATGATAATGAATTAAATGTTATATTCCTCCCTTCTAGCAATTATTAGAGTATTATTTGCTATCAATTTGATAGCATTTGCTAGTATTGATCGGCTTACACCCCTATATCTTTTATTTAGCTGAGTTTAGAAAGATGGTGATTTTTACTAGGTATGTGGGTTTCTAAAACAACACTGTTACATCATATGATGTGAGCCGTAGGAAAGGTACGTATACAATATAGATTCTTTGAGAAAGAATGATCGAATATGTCTAAAAGAATTATGGTTTCTTTATTGACTGTCTTCTACATATCCTTTAACCTGTTTGTTGTCTCGTGTGATTCTGCGACCAGAGTCCACCTTTATTTTTACTTAGCGTATTATATATGATATGCGTTGGCTACCGAGAGTGTGGGAAAAACCTCTTTAGTACGTTTAGTTTTACAAATGTTATTAATCCGAAGATGTAGGTTTGTTTCTTGTGAATGCTGGAACTGTCGCATATTCATCTATGATGTGGGTTATTTTATATTATCAGCTATGGCAGCAGTCAGTTTATTTTTCTCGCGAACGAACTTTTAATTTTGCTTTATCTGTTCTTATGTCTTTGGTTTGCGTGGGATTTTTATTTGTTCAATGTTGTGGTAAACCCAGTGACTCATGTATCTCTGGTGATGCTGAACAGAATAAGACGTGAGAGACAAGACAATGTAGAAGGTGCTGATAATAATGAAGATGAGATCATCTATATCATTAGGAGAGGTGCAATTGTGAATGTTAATGCCAGTGTAACTATATTCCTGTACTTATTAATGTGTTTATGCACTGAAAACATTTATTTAGACATAATTTATGTTTGTTATTTTCTAACTCTGTGCACGAAGTAATATAAAGTTCAACTATTGAAATTAACTCTAATAGAAAAATACGTTCTCTTGGAAATGTAGAGATGCATGAATAACTTTTGGTTCGATTTTGACATCAAATGAGATTTAGAGTTTTAGAATATTGGAATAAATAGGAAGCCTCTCAAATTTTCAATTTTTTCTTTATAACACTCTATAGTCTTTTAGCTGCATATGTTTCTTAAATATTGAATGCGTTTGCAGATTAAGATACAACAGTATTGAGCAAAAATGGCTGCATCCACGAACATAATTTCATTTAACTCTTGTTGTTTGAATATTTGTTAAAAGCTACAAAGGTGGTCTTTTGATGTTGCGTTAATATACCTGTAGTATTAGACCGTGTGAATAGCTGCGAAATGATAATGGAAACAAAAGAATCTATACAACTCATGATGTTATATCTGCTTTCAGTGGTGCCAGTGCAGATATCAAATCACTCATCATCATGATACTTTGCAAATGGTAAAGAAGAAAGAAGACAGTTTTTTACTTTATTATTCTAACATACCAGTGTAAAAATTGTACAAATATAATTCAAAAATTTTAACACAACAAAAGAAAATATGACAATGAAAAACAGAAAATTTTGAGTACATACATACAGACACACAAACGT
>OZ024758.1:11944326-11954326 GCA_964016885.1 Eledone cirrhosa
GAGTGCTCTAAATCATTTATAAACATTTATATTTGTCGGACTTTATTAAATTGTGTACAAATTAAATACCCCTTCTACTTATATATATATATATATTAAATACCCCTTCTACTTATATATATATATATATATATATATATATATATATAAATTTTAGTACAGCTTTAGAATGCGGCCAAGCTAGTGTATATGCATAATCGGTCGGTAGCTTGAGCACTCAGATGAGGAAAGACGCCAGAGTAATAACATTACGTTCAGACAGCTTATATATATATATATATATATATATATATATATATATATATATATATATATATATATATATATATATATATATATATATATTTACGGGGTATGTCTTGTTTTAACATATGACGTTCTGTTTCACGATACACACACCTAGGCATGAAAACTTACATTTGAGTGTAGAATATAATTGTATTACATTTAAACATGAGAAGCACTTTTACTTTCGCTCATTTAAAATAACACCTTATAGTGTCACTGGTAAAACTAATCCCTTATACTTTACATACATTTTCAATGATAAATGTTGTTCTTTTTTCCGTGAATCCCCAAAACAGGTTGTTGTTTTTCTGCTAGAAAATTAGAAAAGGTAATAAAATAGATGCATATAATCTACATTCGGCCTAACACCTACTCACACCCACATAATACACATTTTATATAAATGCTCTTTAGTTTGGCATTGATGAATGAGTTGCCTTGAGACTCTTGCCCTCAATTAAGATACAGGCTAGATTGCAGTATCTTCTGCTATGTTAAACCACAGTATGTCGTTATATTTTTGAATACATTGACATCCACTACTCTATGAATCTCTCTCATGGCTTTCGGATATCTCATCAAACAAGGAGACCACCATGTAATTTGTACATATACATACCATATATTGCTTCATATGCATCACTATTATGAATTACTCTACATTACGCCTAAGACTAATTACATCTAGCTAATTAACCATGCACTATATACAATTGAGTATCTTTATCAGATTTCTTAATACGTAAAGAAAACGACACAGTTGGTTGATAGGCTTCTCATATGTGTAGTGTCACTGATGTGATATGATCACACCTTAAGGCTTTCATAGCTATACTTTTATATGTTTCTTATACATAAATATGCAGTATTTACTTCCCTATACAATGTTATTATGCCAGTGCAACCGCTAATAATATCAAGCTAATGTAGCATGTATTAGATGGAAATGAGCATCCACAAAATATGTTATATATATATGTAATCGATACATATATAATGTCAATAGAATCGCATTTATATTATCTCAAATAAGAATATAAGTGTAGACACACATATACATACACATACACACACTCACACATACCCATTATATATATATATGAGAGAGAGATAGAGAGAGTGGGTGTGTTTGAGACCAGGGAGACCACTAATCATGGATGTACTAGAAGCAACAACTAAGCACCACAGTCAAGATGTTACCCCCCTCCCCCCATCCCTCTCTCTCTCTCTCTCTCTCTCTCTCTCTCTCTCTCTCTCTATATATATATATATATATATATATATATATATATATATATAAATATTTTTGTTTCTACTAGCATTTTAAGGGGTCCGTCGAGCTGCGGATTACAGAGTCGGGTAAGATCGATACAGATCGAACCCTGAGCTGATCAGTGGCGAAACGCGCGTCAGCAACCAATAAATGTAATGAAGGAGTAACCACCGTCCTTGTTATCTTTTCAATATAATACACTATGTATAGCTCTACACCTCGACACAGAAGTGAATCCAAACATCGAGTGCTCACGCGAGTGAACCTACAGTAACTCCAAGTTATACTCCCTATATATATATATATATATATATTTCTTATTTTAGTGACTATCTCTATCTATTACACCATTATAATTATTATGTAATTATTCTCCAGACTCTTTTGTTTATAAACTAATCCATATAATGATCACACGGTTAAGATTCATAAAATTGCATACGAAATCAAGCATGACAACTTAATTAAACAAAATCAAACAAACAAAACATTATTTACAGTTATATATAGTTATATATCGTTACATTATATACAGTTATATATATATTCGCAATTTCAGCTTTTAAAAATACACTTGATGTACTTCCACTGTCCGTGAAAATGTTAAAATAATCACCAATTATATCTGTGTATATATTTTTGAAAAATCATAATTGCCAATTATATTATATTTCACCGAACGTATGGATTGCATTGTCAATTTCCAAATATAATTCAAATATTTATTTATTCGAATTATTAACTCCTCCTATATAATATTGCATATAGAGTTAGGTTTCAAAAAATAAAGAAAGACTTGTAAATATTAGCGCTAGTATGAATTACTATCATAGAATCTTATATTTATACATACCAAAATAAGGTGAACGAGATATATACATTTAATGTATATAGAACTACAATATAGGATTTAGAAACCATCACAAATGACAATGCTTTTAATTCAAATCCTATATTTGGATCTATACTAAACTTGCAAGGATCTTTCTAGATAAGCCATGCTCTTGAATTAATATTTATTATGTCATTATTCCTGTTAGCAAATGTATGCACAACATAGAACGTAGAATGCCTGACGATTTCAGCTTTAATCTACATCATGCTCGATATATAATATATTTTCCTATAGACACATCATTGATAAAACGAATCTTTTTGAATGATAAAACGAATGATAAACGAATCTTTTTGATGATAAAACGAATCTTTGAAATACATGTAGGCCTATTAGAATGACCATTTAATCTATATTCTAATGGTTGATCTTATGCCATTTTTGAGGATGAGCGTTCAATCATTCGATTAAATGACGGTCTGAAAGGAGGATTATACACTTAATGTAATTTTCAGGCAAAATCAGCATTTCACATTATGTCATGGCCTATCTTGAACTATGAATTACAGCTAGAATTCATTTGACTCGAGTATATACAGTTTCTGTCTGTCCAATTCCACTCAGAATTGTTAAGTGAACTTCTTAAACACGTAAATAGTGTCACATCAATTAATTTTACACCTTGTTTGCCATATATACATATGCTAGAATAAAAGCTCTCCATTTATAGAATCATAGGAGTAATGTTCTTCTGATGAAGAGTCAAACAACTCTAAAATGCATAAAGATCATTTGTTGTGATTGTCTGTGCACAGAGAGAATGAAACTAGGTGACTAAACTCCATACTTTTCATTTAGTTACAGATAACATAAAGAAACCTTCAAACTTCTATTATATGCAGTGTTAGAGGAAATCATTTAACAAATATTGTTTATGTATTTACTATTTAATAATACTTTCCTGAAAATATATTCACATTATCCCAAATTACATTTATAATGTGTTTCTTTTATGACTGATACGAAGTGTCAAAGTTGTCATAATGTTTAAATGTAGGTGCTTTAGCTGAAATGCGAAACCTTGTTTTAAATACTGATCATCTCTCTACCTGTTCAGGCTGTAAGTTCACTTCATTTGCCTACCTGTCTCTGCGTAACATTTTCTCTTTCTTTCAATCTTCTTCATCCCCGTTTACAAGATGCTATGAATTCTAGAAATATTTCATTTCTTGATTTATACAAGATTTTAAAGTTGAAAGAAAAAATTGCTTATTTTGTTGTAATACCGAAATCTAAATTTGTAATTTATGCGATTTCAATGTTGAGTATTTTAAAATTATTTATTTGGTTAAATGTTTGAAGTTCAGGCTACCTAGCATGACTTCACAGCTTCTGTCTTACCCATCAGAGAAATAAACAAATCCCATGTTTGTTTCTGAAATGTCAAATTATATAAGTGAACATAAAAGAAACACTTTTTAAGATGTCATTTAGTGTAACTTGTCTTATATATTTTAATATTTATTTAGGTATTACGTTAATATTAATCATGTAAGAAGACCATTCTTTTCATATTCATACAGCAACGAAATAGTTATGAGGAAGAAAGCAATTTTTTTCGATAATGGCAAAGAACTGATTTATTTTGTCGTGCTGGAACACTTTTATATTTTGTATTTGTGTAATAATACCAAAATTATACAAAGTTGTGTCATGTTAAAAGTTTCACCTAAAAATAATTTTCAAACTACTTGAATTTTATCATATAGTAATTTTTATTTCTCGAATGCAAAAAATATATGGAATTCCCTGGGAACTTTCTCTTAAGAAATAGAAATAGTGATATATCTGCAGGCAAACAGGAAAATATTAAAATATAGTTTGAACTTAAAGGGCCTGAAATTTTATAAAACATGATTATAGAAGATTTGATTTTCCGAAATATGTTCCAAATATTTTTATATCTGATTCTAAAAGTCTAAAGTCTGTTTTAAGCCAAAAGGATCATTTTGACAGTGTTATCTCCACACACACACACACACACACACACACACAAACACACACACATATATATATATAACGAAGGAGGTGTGGTAAGGAACCAGATGGACGATAACGCACCAGAGTACTCATTACTTAGGGTAGTAGAGTGGGTAGTAGGAACATTTTTAACCCCGACGGCAGAGCTCAAGCCGTTTCGACGGCTATTTCAGTCCAGAAACAGCCGTCGAAACGGCCTGAGCTCTGCCGTCCGGGTTAAACATTTTCATATATATATATATATATATATATATATATATATATATATATATATATATATATATATATATATATATATATATAGAGAGAGAGAGAGAGAGAGAGAGAGAGAGAGTGAGAGAGAGTGAGGTAGTTCCACAATAGTTAGTTCACAATTTCCGATCAATTTCCGATCAATTGTTCTCGGTAATGGTGAACTAACTGTTGTGGAACTATTTCAACCAAACTCGTCCCATCGACTGATTGGTCTACCACTACGGATGTAACTCACCAGTGTTCTACTATTCTATTTATATATATATATATACGATATAGTAACAAATGGAAACTATATTTATAAAACCATATTTATTTCCCGGAGCTTCCAACAGAAATGGTCGCATTCTTTAAGGGTATGTCAATATTTATTTATAAAACTGCTCTATATTATATTTTATCTGATGAAAGCACACCATAATTTAACTTGGTGTCCTTGAAATATGTAAAATGAAATAAATATGGTTTTATAAATATAGTTTCCATTTGTAAATATATCGTATTTTTACTCCAATAATTTGTTGAGTGCTTTATACCAGTTATAAAAATATTTGCTTGTTGTATCCCAACAATTTAAATAGAACTTCTACATATATATATATATATATATATATATGCATATATATATATATATATAAATATATATATATATATATATATATATATATATATATATATATATATATATATATATATATATATATATATGCATATATATATATATATATATATATATATATATATATATATATATATATATATATATATATATATATATATATATATATGTATATATATATATATGTATATATATATATATATATACCATATACTATATATGGATATTATATATATAATATATATATATATATATATATATATATATATATATAATCAAGGTCTAGCATATATATATATGTTTTAATATAGATGAGATTCTACAGGACTAGAACTGCTTCATTCTTCATCAGATTCCTGATGATTTCAAAAGAATGAAACAGTTCTAGTCCTGTAGAATCTCATCTATATTAAAACTTTTATACTTTTATACTCTACTATTTATTGAGTACCTTACTTACTGTGGTTACCTCCGATTCAACCCGGAATAACTTATATATATATATATATATATATATATATATATATATATATATATATATATATATATATATATATATATATATAGTATATATATAGTATATATATATATTGTATATATATATATATAAGTTATTCCGGTATTCCGGGCTGAATCGGAGGTAACCACAGTAAGTAAGGTACTCAATACATAGTATATACTATATATACTCAGTATATATAGTATATATGTATATTTTATATATATATTATATATATATGTATTATATTCTTATTTGTCTATACATGTCAGAAAAGCCAAATCACATAATTCATTTGTCGTTGAAAGTTTCCTGAAAAGGTCATGGCTAACAGATAAAATAAGCCTGTAGGAAATGATAACATCATTATCTCAGGAAATTCAGAAATTCATCTTTATTTTATAACTCCATTGCCAATGGCAATAGGTTAGCAAATCAGAAATATGTAACTGCTGACAGGGTTGACAGCGACATTTAACATGAATCACATAAGAATATAAGAATATACTTGGGACATTAAAACGTTGTCTTTATGATATAAAATATATTGGAATATGATCGTATATATAAATATGATTATATATATATATATGTATATATATGTATATATGTATATATATATATATATATATATATATATATATATATATATATATATATATATAGGAACGAGTAGGACCCCGACGGCTGAGCTGAAGCCGTTTCGACGGCTAATTCTGGACGGCTATATATATAATTCTTGTGAATTCTATATACGTATATATATATATATATATATATACGTATATAGAATTCACAAGAATCAAAGCTATGTTCAAAGCATTTATTCACTTACAATTGTTTCATCCAAACCTAGGCTTGGAGTCTTCGAAGCATTTTTCAATGTTTGTACACATGATTGACCTCCTTTCCAATGCAAGAGACATAAAGATAGATATGTATATATTGATGTACAGTGGAGTGACATATATTATATTATATTTCTGTATAGCAATTCAAATTCAAAATCAATATCACATTAAAATAAAATCAAAGCAAAAATTAAAATACAATCGGCAGTTAACATAGATAATGCAAGAGGATAGTTTGTTAGTCAGATGTAGTAGTTATTTTAGTTATATATACATATATATATATATATATATATATATATGTAGATAAATCTACCAAAATGTACGGTAGCGTCCAATCCGTATGAAGAACTCAATATAATCCAAATATCATGATAAGAGAAGATGCATTCAAAAATGTTCGATAAAAATCATAGGAAAACAGAGTCAAGATAAATTATATATATATAAATAAATTTATATATATACATGCATTATATATACATATATATATATCTACATATACATTATATATATATATATATATATGTGTGTGTGCGTGTGGGTGGGTGTGTGTGTGTACAGGGAGAGAGATAGAGAGAGAGAGAGACACACACACAGAGACAGAGAGAGAGAGTGAGAGAGAAAGGATACAACTTTGCCTAAACTTACAAATGAAAGAAATTTTTTCAATCACTGGTTCCACAGATTTTATGTTGAGAATTAATTTTAGTCTCTTAGACCTTTACCATATCTTGCTCTCTGGTATTTGTATGTTCCAAAAATTGTTATTGCCTGGAATAATAGGGACTTATTTATATAAATGATCACTATTATAAGGTCATTGTTGATTTGTTTATTCAGTATAACAATCATAT
The DNA here is from genome assembly GCA_964016885.1 of Eledone cirrhosa. Taxonomy (NCBI): domain Eukaryota; kingdom Metazoa; phylum Mollusca; class Cephalopoda; order Octopoda; family Eledonidae; genus Eledone; species Eledone cirrhosa. Next base: position 11,951,844 of record OZ024758.1, read on the forward strand.
CTTTTGAGCTTGTATCAACGGAATTTGACTAAATGATTTCAGCCAAACTAAATCAGATTTTCCTCCTCGCTTTCTATGACTTAAAATAATTATATTAGTTAGTGAAAATATAATGGACGAGTTTTTTCTATTCTATATAAAACAACATATAATGCATTTGTGTAATTTCAAACAACGTCTGTTTGATCATATAACTTTCTTTGTGTAAATTTAATCATCGTTATATATATATTTACATAACTAGCTAACTAATGTTGGTATTTCTAGTGATGCTATACAAACATCTGCTATTTTTAATGTTTGAAAATATAATTTACAATTTTAGTTTATTAGAGAAAATGTTGAAATAAATGCGATTACGTTAATGCGATTTTCTAATAAGTAACACGTTGAGAAAACTAACCAACACTCTAAATATTTAAATATATTTACAAAAAATGATAACACTAGCCTTGGTGTTGTATTTCTCGAATACCACATAACACTCTCTATAAGCAGTTCTTGGTGGTTATATAAGAACTTGTTTTATTTTTACTTTAGTTAATTATAGAATTCTAATTATATTTGTTTAATTTGCCGTTTTTAAAACAATCACAAAAAGCAATGCACAGATATCTGCAGATCTCCAATAATCTTGAAGCAAATAGAAAATATAAACTAATTTTCTTGTGGTAAATATGAAAACTATTTGATATCTATCTATCTAGAGCGGGTAAAATTCCCGAGATCCATGGACGAGATCTCTCCAGCTGTCTCTGTCCCTCATTATCTCTGCCATGTCCTGCGTCTCCAAGAAACCAGTGTGTCCAGGCAGGGGCTCCCACAAGAGCACTGAGTGCAGTGTCAACTCTGGATGTCGGTGAGCATGTCCAGCTAACCACAACCTCCTCTGTATATGACTAATTATAATAGATGTGAAGTTAAAGCTCGATGTGAGAGGAGAGACCAGCAATAAGACTGAATCAGAAGTCGTTTACTGTAGACAAAAGATGTATTAGATATCATATGTGATATCACTGGTGGTAAGTTGTATCAGCCATTTCATTTCCCTTTGATAAAGTCAGTGGCTTGGAAAGGGGAGACTGGTATGCATCGGTGACCGTTCGTCTTCCACAAAGACACCTTACCCTGGCTTGTGGTCGCGGAGGGAAACTTCATTGGTGCCATACCAGGGGGGTGGGGGTGGGGGTTGGCTGCGAGGACATATCATAACAATAAATGGAGGGGTGGGAGGCCACAGTCATGTGATTATGTTTTGTCAGACATGCAAGTGTTTTAAGAGTTGTCTGGGATGTTCCATTATGTAGTGAGAATGGATGATGAAGATGATGATGATGATGAAGATAATAATAATGGAGATTATGATGATGATGATGATGATGAAGATGATGATGATAATAATAATGATGATGATGCAGATGATAATAATGCTCATGATGATGATGATAATAATGGTGATGATGATAATGGAGATGATGATGATGATGATGATAATGGTGATGACAATGGTGATAATGATGATGATGATGATGATAATGGTGATAATGATGATGATGGTTACAGTGATGGATATTATAATGGAAATTAATGCAGACTCTAATATATCAGTTATATAATTTTTTTTTTTTTTTTTAAATAAATATATAAATTATAAAAATTAAAACCAAAATTAAAATAAACATTCTAATTAAAAATTTTAATAATAAAGACAATTTACATTTTCACGGCAATTCATATAATCTGATGTTTTAATTAAATTGATTAAAAGTATTCTAATATAGACTTGAATGTGTGTAAATATGTAAAGTTTCTGTGTGATTTATCCTATGAGAGTCTATTCCCTATACAATGTTAAGTTAGAGTTGTCTTCTCTTGATGTTGCGTTGTGTGTCCAACGTTATTTACATCAGTATATTTCACAGCAAGACTTCTGAACTGAGGTTCATTATTTGGCAGTATCGGTAGAGAGTCGGACGCCATGCTTTCTAGCATAGTTACGTCCCTTTACGGTCTGAGTTCAAATCCCTTCGAGGTTAACTTTGCCTTTCATCCTTACGGGGTCGATAAAATATGGTGGTGGTGATGATGGTGGTGAAGGTGGTGGTGGTGGTGGTGGCGGTAGTGGTGGTGGTGATGATGGTGATGTTGGTGGTGGTGGTAGATTTTACATCTCCCTCCTCTCTCTCACTCTAAAAAATACGTAATATGCCACAATAACTTTAGCTGTGTCTATGAGACGTAGATACTGGATACGATGAGAAAACATATCCCATAACTATATAGAATGTTATTTATATAGAGCTATGGACATGTTAAAAAAAAAACAGTGGTGCATAAGAGTGACTTTTCAAATGAATCATACAATATAGATAATGGATATAAGAAACCAGATAATATAGATATTATTGTAGATACATACTTTGATTGAACTTAAACTTTCATGGATACAAGTAAATGTTTTTATGTTGTTAGCATGGGCCATT
>OZ024758.1:11964326-11971826 GCA_964016885.1 Eledone cirrhosa
GCGGTGATCGCGGTAGTAAATTTTCTGACTGACCTTGTAACTTCTAGAAATCCACCTTTCAGATGGGCATTGCGGAAAAAAATTATATATAATAATACACACACACACACACACGCACACACACACACACACACACATATATATATATATATGGAACGAAGACAGGCGAGATACGCAGTGATATACATGTGGAAAATCCTGGAGGGACTAGCACCAAACTTTGGATTAGGGAGCTGGAGTAACCCCCGAACAGGACGGCAATGTGTCGTGCCAAAGGTCCCGTCTTCCACATCTAGAATAAGGAGCAGATATTGCAATAGCCTAGGGTTAAAGGGCCCTTAACTCTTCAACAAGCTGCCGTGGGGTATGAGAGATCTGCACGGTCTGGAGGTGAATGTTTTCAAGAAATATCTCGACAATTTGCTATCCAGGATCCCGGATGGTCCCACAGCAAGGCACGAGGGAAACCTAAGGGCAGCAGCAACGAACTCCCTCTTACACCAGTGGCCAACCAATACAGGCTGGAGATAAAATGTGTAGCAACAAGGGCGGTACCCCAGCATGGCCTCAGCTGGAACAGGTAAAAGAGTAAAAGACTAAAAGAGTTTATACACACAAATATATATATATATATATATATATATATATATATATACGGCTCTCATTGGCCGCTTCCCCTGATAAATTGTAGTATCATACATTTTAAAATCTCTATAACTGTTACATTAAGCAACGTTTTTCTTACTCACACATTCTCTGTTGAATTTATTACGTTTTCGTATTTTCTCATTATTAGGGTATAAATGTTAAACTTTCTCTTATGTTAATCACTACCTTAATTAAATCTTAACCATTTAACATCTCAGGGTATATCATATATCATTATATTTTGTCTGATGAGGACGTACTGTTGAACATCCGAAATATGTATAATAAAATGTAATTGATAAAAAGAAGATCTATTTTATTAATATTTGTATTTTTAATATTAATAACTCTGGATAATTTTTTTTTCCCATAGAGTGCTTCCAATCTACTGTAAAACTCATTCTTTGATATACTCATTGAATGTTGTTTAACTCTTTAATATATATATATATATATATATAATCAAATGACAACGTGTATATGTGTGGAATTGTAGAATCTGTTCTGGTGTGTATTAATGTTTAAAGCTTTACAACTTATCCGAGGTTTGACAAATTTATAGGCCCATAATTTCACTGCCTCGTGAAACAACATCCACAAACGACAGGCATTCCTGTAATTACTCATTACCAATGGTCCCAGTAAATAATTAATTGTTGCTGTCAACGCTTGCTTATGGATGGAAATATGTCAATGTACTTCAGTTGCTTCAAATGCTAAAATATTGGCCATTCTCTGGAGAGTAAGCAACAGCTAAATGGGACCAACACTCAAATCGAAATCAGTCAGGAAGAATTCTTTTTGAGCCAGAGTGTACCAAAAGCATATATATATTTCTGAAGACGGCATATGTATGTGTTGGTATGTATATTCTATTTGATAGTTTGTATAATTTTGTATAATTTTGTACATAGATCTTTTGAATATGCATGCCAATTCTTACACATATATGTCCTAGAAACGATCGTTAAATAATGAACTTTTTTTGTTTAATATAAGGAACTGTTTCATTGTTTTATTCATTATTTTTTTAATATTTTATCTTGACTCTGTATTCCGTTTATCTTTCACCGAAAGTGATTTTTGAATGCATCTCTTCTTTCCATGATATCCGGATTACATTGAGTTCTTCATACGGATTGGACACTACCGTAAAATTTTGGTAGATTTATCTATATATATATATATATTCCTACGCAAGAATCCAAACATGTTTAGGTTTCTACATATAGCTAATTGATATCTTTCATCTTAAATGGGATTTATAACGAATATGGGATATTAAGATGTGGTAAATAACATGATATATTTCATGTGATTTTGAAATAGATGCTACCTTGTAGCTATATACTCTGAAGCAATCTCTGTGATGTACACCTCGTCTATGAAAGTTTGATATAAAACTGGAATGTCTGCAATTTAAGGAAACGTTTCATAAATTTCATAAACATACTAACTACTGAAATATTACACTTTAATATTTTAATATAAAAAGCAATCAAGAGAGAGAGAGAGAGGGGAGAGAGAGAGAGAGAGAGAGAGAGAGAGAGAGAGAGAGAGAGAGAGAGAGAGAGAGAGAGAGAGAGAGAGAGAGAGAGAGATCTTAGAAAATAAGTTTCAGACAGAAATCTAAAAAACGAAAGATGTGAATAGAAAATGTTTTAGAGTTTAGTCAAAGAATTATGTTGGTATTTTGAGAAAATAGCTATTTGTTATATAGAATTGTCTGGAATATATTTCAGCAGTTGATCATTGTTTGTGTTCCTGTGTAACTTAGAAGGAGGTCTTTATATGACAGCCATTCCATTAGAATTATATTGATTCCATGTATCATCCGGATTACTATAACATATATATATATATATGTTTATATATATGTATATATATATATATATATATATATATATATATATGTATATATATATATATATATATATATATATATATATATATATATGTGTGTGTGTGTATATATATATATATATATATATATATACTTATATGTGTGTATGTATGTATATATATTATATATAGATATATATATGTATGTATATATATATATATACATATATATATATCTACATATATATATATATGTATATACACTCACACACACGCACGCACACACACACACACACACACACACACACACACACACACACACATACACACAGACACACACATATATATATTCTTTTTTTTTACGAATACAAAACAGATTATTTTTCAGAAAATATTTATCTTCTTTCGATGTTCCGAAAGAATATATCCTTATGTATTCCATTTCGATGAGCATAATAGAAATTATATATAACACATATATACATATGCACCGACTCCATATATGCACAAACAAAAATTCGGTAATGTAATTTAGAAATATGCAGCTAACACAGCTTACCCTGTGCAACAATCACAAGAAGTGTGAATTCTTATATAAACATGTTCGTTTCGTTTTTAATACAACCAAGTTATCTTCAATATCTTATCAATATCTGGTGTCTTTTTTTCCAGTACAAACGTAAGCATTTACAAACAGAGAGAGAGAGAGAGGGGGAGTGAGAGAGAGAGAGAGAGAGAGAGAGAGAGAGAGAGAGAGAGAGAGAGAGAGAGAGAGAGAGGGGGGGGGGGGAGTGAAATACTTTCCTAAACGTGATATGATGGATCATCAAGCAAAAAAAAAATAATAAATAAATAAATGCATTTGGCGATACTTCCACGAATTGAGATATCATAACTCAGAAATGTCTCACGAAAGAATCGGTGGACAGATTTCCCAAGCAAAGCCAGCCGACAGGAGACCCAGAGATAGACTCCTACGAAGATGGATGGATAACATCCATGAACTTGGCTGGTCTCGCTTGGGGATGCAGCCGGATCATTTGGAGAAGGTTGCATCTGACAAGACCTGCTGGAAGCAGTGTTTGAGGACTCTGCTCGCATGACCCTTTCAGGAATAAGTGAGCGAAGAAGTAGTAGATCATCAAGTGGCGATCTTTAAATCGTGTAGCGTCATTGTGTCACACAGAATATCTTAGAAGTGTGAATAAATAATTGTTTCTACTTTTGGAACAAGGCCAGTAATTATCCCAGTACATTACTGGTACTTTATTTTATCGACCCCGTAAGGATGAAAGGCAAAGTTAACTTCGGCGGGATTTGAACTCACACCATAGAGGGCCATAACTCTTTGCTGCAAAGCATGGCGTCCGACCCTCTATCGATACTGCCAATAATACGACACATTATATTGGCAATGGATTGGCAGTATCGGTAGAGGGTCGGACGCCATGCTTTCCAGCATAGTTACGTCCCTGAGTTCAAATCCCGCCGAGGTTTAGTTTGCCTTTCATCTTACGGGGTCGATAAAATAAAGTACCAGTAATGCACTGGGTAATTGCTGGCCTTGTGCCTAAAGTAGAAACAATTATATTGCCCTTCAATTAGCAACATGTGGATACACCTCATCGCTTTTCTGTGCTAGCGTACACATGTCTGAAACGTTTCAAAACATTTTATATATCTTTGTATATGTAGGAGTGTGTGTATGTGGGGCTACTAGTAATCACCAGCCTCTTATTCTCTGGGCTAGTGAACATCTAAGAATAGATTAATCGATACATCCCTCCATGTTGATATGCTCCTTTCATCAACATGGAGTCGGTAATTGATCGTAATAATCATGGCAATAATTAAGATAATTAAGATAATTTTCATTATGACGATAATGTTAATTATTATGATACAGAAAATGATGGCTATATTGACACGGAAGAAGATAATGGTTACATGAATGATAGTGTTAAAGATCACAGAAATGGTACTGGTGTCGATGATGATGATGAGGATGGTGGTGTTGATGATGATGATGGTTTTGACCATGAAGTGATTATGAGCTATGAAATAATACTTCTATAAAACGAAGAATGTTTACAAACTTCCAGATATTGTGGATAAACGCTTTGGTTATTTGTAAATCATAATATACGTCTTTCAAAGGAAAGTTTTATAAATATATGCGGTACGAAATCAATAATTCCTCTCATTAGATTGCAGCACGACACAAATCCATGGAATAGAAATAAATATAAAAATAAAATAAAATATTAATAATAATAACCACTGAATGCTTCTTCCTTGTTTTTTGTAAAATTTCAATTTCAATTACTAGCTAAGATATAGAGAAAAAATAAAGCACAACATACTTAATGATATCAAGCATGTTTCATAAAAATTAGGAAAAAAAGTATATTATAATTTTATGGAATCTTGGATCAGAAAATATGTTAGAGAGAAGCACAGAAGGAAGTGATGGAGCTAAATTGCCATAAATTTAATATCTAAATAACAATATAATGAGATATTTGCAATCTTAGGAATGTCGCCACAAATTTTAACATTCTACATAAGTAATTATGAGAGATTTTAGAAATGTTATAAACAAATATCAAAGAAAATGTTTTACAGAAACATATATATACATGGCCATACTCGCACTAACCCCTCACGGTAATATAATTGCATACACATCATCTACATTGTATCCATGATATATAGGTTTATGTCTCATTCATGTTCATGTGTATATATATATATATATATATATATATATATATATATATAGGAACCAGTAAGACCCCGTCGGCTGAGCTCAAGCCGTTTCGACGGCTAATTCTGGACTAAAATTTTAGTCCAGAATTAGCCGTCGAAACGGCTTGTGCTCAGCCGTCGGGGTCTTACCGGTTCCTATTACCCACTCTACTACCCCAAGTATTGAGTACTTTGGTGCGTTATGGTCCACCTGGTTCCTTACCACATTTCCTTCGTTATATATATATATATATATATATATATATAACGAAGGAAATGTGGTAAGGAACTAGGTGGGCCATAACGCACCAAAGTACTCAATACTTAGGGTAGTAGAGTGGGTAATAGGAACGAGTAGGACCCCGACGGATGAGCTCAAGCCGTTTCGACGGCTAATTAATATTTATATATGTGCATCAATATAATAATCTTGTGTATCAGTTGGTGAGCGATGACAGCTGAATTATTTAAGTACAATGTCATTTGGTTCCTACGTTTAAATTGGAAAAGTTTGACTTTTAATAATTTTGAGTCATGAGATTAACTATACTTTCATATTGTTGGTGTTTCCAGTATGGATCTGACCATTATCGAATGAAGCAATACTGGTGTTATCTGTCAGTACCACTGATTCAAACTTGATTTCTTTAATCGCATATTTGGCTTCTAGGAACCAATTAACTCTTGTTTTCCATCATTGTTTCAAAGAAATACTATGGCTTAAGGAATTATTCACAGATTGTAAATACATGCCAGAGAGAGAGAAGTACTGCCATGAAAATATACGTCTATGCAACTTTCTAGAGACAAAATGTGACTGAATGCATGGCTACATTTCAAGTCTAATAAGTGTCAGTCTAGCTACATAGCTCAATTATGGTAAGGTAATGGATCTGCAATATTTATCTACTCGTTCATATTAGTTTATATAATGTTGAGTCGAGAGCCTGTGACGTTTCGTGAACCAATATTTCTAAATGGCATTGTTTGGTTTCGTAAACATTTACACAGTACATGATTAACTTTGTTAGCCAACCAACTATCTGCAAGCCTCAGTAACTGTGGATTTAAGACACAAGCAATGTTTTACTTAGACTATAGATTGGTGGTACGTAACAAGACAGGCAAATATTATTTACTTAAATGTATTTAGAAGGGCAGTGCATATTTTTACAGAAGTATACGGATTGATGAGCACCAAGAGCACAAATTTAGTGGCACAATGCTGCAACTGGAAATATGTAATAAATTGAGGTGAAATCCAACAGGTGCGTGTGTTTTATTGGCAGCATGACCCTCCCAAAATATTATATATATATATATATATATATATATATATATATATATATATATATATATATATATATATATATATATATAAATGTATATATATATACATATATTGTGTATATAAAGAGTTAGAGAGTGTGTGTGTGTTAGAGTGTATGTGTGTATGTATGTGTGTGTGTGAGAGAGGGAGAGGGGGCGGAGAGAAAGGTTTCATTATGGCATAGATTGCAGCTTTAGAAGTGAAGAAGAATGTTAAAGTAATTTTATCTTAACTCAAATATCTGACACATATATATATTTTTTCAATACAACATAATAGGTTATATGTACATATTATAATAAGCAACACGTTATTTAAACATATACATACACACACACACACACATATATATATATATATATATATATTTATGATTGTATACAATAAATATACTTAAGAAGATCTTTAAAAGGGGTGGAAATATTGTTTAACAAACAATAACAAAATGTTATCTAGAAGTATCGAACGGTTTTAATTTTCTTAGTATATATATATTTATTTATATATAAATTTATGTTTCAGTGCATAAAAACTACTTTCATTCAGCACTAAATATTTCTGCAATTGGCATAAAAGTAACTAGTTATTATTGTAGTATTACTGAAGCAGAAGATGAAGAGAAAAACAAAATTACATCCTATGAAACAAATATCAAAATAATGAAATAATGTTATGCTGGCATAAATAATGCTTTTCTTAGAAGATACTATTTATCTACGACACCAAGAAGAAATACAAGGAAATAATCAAAAAGCAATTTGAGTGTATGATATACTGAAAAATGTATTAATGTTTAATAAACATATCGAATGAGTAAAATATTAATATATATATATATATATAGTAATAATGATAAATTTGAAGACTAAAATCAAAAGTGGGCTCGATAAGGATAAATACATATCAAATATATAAGAACCGCAGAGCAAATA